>OZ038516.1:57523136-57535636 GCA_964036315.1 Acanthosepion esculentum
ATATATATATATATATATATATATATATATATATATATATATATATATGGTTGTGTGTGTGCGCATGCGCGTATTTAGGCAGCATATTTTCATTCAAACAGGTTTGATTAAATAATTCAGACATACGTCGATTTGTTTTCATCGTGATCCTTTCAATTTCGCGGAATAATTTTTTGGTAGACTGAGAAAATTGACTAGGAAAAGTGAAATATTTTCTTTCGAATAGTTATTATTTTCCAAAGTACTTTCTATCTCACCTGAGACCATCTTCAGGGGTTTAACTTGACTGTGAGTATGTATATATGTTTCTGTGAATTTAAACCCACAGAAAGACATATCTTAGCAGTGGTTAATTAAGGATGAACATGTCATTTTCGCTTCTGTAAAGGTCAGAGAAAAATTATACATTAATTCGAGACCAGTAGTGCTATAAAAACGTCGAGGAATTCCAGTAAGATATCTTTAATCATTTCTAAGATACAACGGTTCAGAGCTTAATTCTAATAATTGGACACTTGCTTTTACACGATTTTGTACGATTTTGCTGTTACACCTGATATATATATATATATATATATATATATGTGTGTGTGTGTGTGTGTGTGTTTGTGTCTGTGTCTATATATATATATATATATATATATATATATATATATATATATCCAAGTATAGGATTGGTGTATACGGAATAAATTGCAATAACTAACACATACTATTCTGAAAAGAGTACTCAATACAAAGTAGAGCAAATATAATTATTTATTAAAATATTATAACAAAAATATGTTATAAAATCACTACAAAAATAGCCATTTTGTGTCAACACATCTGGTGTCTTATCAAGTGATTATGTTTAATGTGTTGAAACAAAATGGCTATTTTTGTAATGATTTTATAACATATTTATGTTATAATTTACGAATAAATAGTTATATATATATATATATATATATATATATATATATATATATACATATATAAAAGTGAACATAGAAGTCAACACTTAGAGGCGATAGTCTGTTTCATGCTAGATTCAATCGTCAGGCCACGAGTGCTGTTATTTTTCTCGGCTATTTATATATACGAGTCAGTGGTGCACTGTGGGTAGTCTATTTTGGCAGATATTTCACCGGAAGTCGTTTATTTGTTTATTTGTCTCAAATTATTTTGCTTGTTTTTATTTAATTTTATTTTTGTTTTTTATCCTTTATATTTATTTTATTTTTATTTTTTATTTTGATCGGTGTTTTTATTAACGTAGTAATAATTTGTTTATATAGCTTATTGTGTAAGCAGTGCAGTTATTTTCCTCGGCTATTTATATATGCGGGTCGGTGGTGCATTGTGGATAGTCGTTTATTAGTTTATTTATTTGGGTAAAATAAATAAATAAATAAATATATAAGATAAAAATATAAATAAAAACAAGAAAAATAATTTGACCCAAATAAATAAAGAAATAAAAATAAAAATAAGATAAAAATAAAAAATACAGTAAAAATAAATAAAAACAAACAAAATAATTTAACCCAAATAAATAAATAAACGACTTCCGGCGAAATAACCGCCAAAATAGACTACCCACAACGCACCACTGACCCGTATATATAAATAACCGAGAAAAATAACTGCACTCGTGGCCTGACGATTGCATCAAGCATGAAACAGACTAAGTTTTGACTTCTATGTTTACTTTTATATTTACACACGCTCTATCTCTGATATTGACCACTTTATCCCATAAATAGAACACATCTTATGACTATATGTCTTCATATATATATATATATATATAACTCAACGCCAAATGTCACAGTCGCACACAAACATTACTGAAGCACTGAAGAAATACCTGTGCGGTGATAAGATGTGGGCATATTACTACTATTGGATAAGGAAAAAGTAATGATAATACTAATTATGGTAAGGTATTAACTTTATTAAAGACAGACCGGCTTCAACTGAATATATATATATATTTGTCATCGACAGACAGACTGTTTCGCTGTTTCACAGCTCATTGGTGTGGATAGACGTCCGGTTGTCTCTAGCTAGGATCGAAACCCGACTGAATTGGCGTCAGTCGGAACTTCTACCACTAAGCCGTCGGCGCACAGCAGGGATGAAGGTGAATTTTAGCGTGTTTATTTTTAGATTTAGATAAACACACAGTGACTGACAGTGACTCAATTCTGCCGAAGAGTCGTGCAATATATATATATATATATATATATATATATATATATATATATATATATATATATATATATATATATATATATATATATATATATATATATATATTGAACTCTATCTGTGGATCACTTTTAATTAGTGCTATTACTAGGATCTACCTAGATTATATACCAACGGATCTATTACCTGTACTATATATATATATATATATATATATATTTATATATATATGTGTGTGTGTGTGTGTGTGTGTGTGTGTGTGTGTGTGTGTGTGTGTGTGTGTGTGTGCATGTGTCTGTGTGTTTGAAGAAATATAGTTTTAAGGTGTGCTATATTTATGGAATAAAGTGCTCAATATCAGAGGTAGAGCGTATGTAAATATAAAAGTGAACATTGAAGTCAACACTCAGAGGCGACAGGCAGTTTCATACTAGACGCAATCTTCAGGTCTTCGGGGTTGGTCTTTTCGTCTTCTTCCTCTTTTTTATTTGAGAGAGAAATACGTAGATAGAGAGAAAGAAAGCGAAAAAATAAAAAGAGAAAAGCATTTTAAGGGAAAGCAAATGCTTTGTTTTCATTTGAAATCTTTTCTATTTGCTTGTACATTTTTAGTTTTATATTTTATTTTATTAGACTCACCACAATTCCAAATTAAAATGAAAACCCTGTAAAAATTATTACAATTGGTAAAAAGGTTTTGGGAGAGTCTACTCCCCAACACCGTTCCCTCGTGAAATTTGAAATTTGTAGTTTAAAATAAGTAATTTGAATTCACTAACTCGACGCTTCCTCTGTAGCTAAATGGTATAGCACGTCAGGCTATATGACGGTTCCGTTTAGGATACATGTTCGATTCCTGGCGTAGGAGGCATATTTTCTATGAAAATTTCTCGGACATTCAGGCTGGTTAATACAACCAGCCTGAATGTCCGAGAAATTTGTTTATTATAAACAAAGCATTTACTTAAATATTTTTATCTATAAAATGAACGTATAAAGATAAAAAAAATGTCTTAAAATAATTGTCAGACTTTGTCCATTTCATAAAGTGTGACGTCATTTGTTTACATTTGGATACGCATCGAGCAGATATGAATGTACGAGAGAAAATCATGGAGAATTGTAGTTTAAAAACAGTAAAATCGACCTTGCTAACCGAAACGCTCCTCTGTGGCTGAAACGGTTAAGGCACGTCAGGCTAAATGACGGTTCCGTATAGGATACAGGTTCGATTCCTGTCGGAGGACGCATATCTTCTATGAAAATTTCTCGGACATTCAGGCCGGTAAATATTGTTAATACTGTTTATTATATACAGAGCATTTACTTAAATACTTGTATCTATGAAAATAACGTATAAACAATAAATATATTAAAATAATTGTTTTTGTTTTTTTTATATATATATATATATATATATATATATATATATATATATATATATATATATATATATATATATATATATATATATATATATATCTTTAAAAGGCTATGGCTAAGGTTAAAAATGCATTGCAAAAAAGAAAAATCTGTCCTGAAGCTTTTATTTTATTTTTCAGAGAGAACTCTTTCTGCCTTTCATCAGTATGGCTGATGCTAACCTCCAACAGAGTGATTCCTTTTGCGTTCTCTGGTTAACATTTTTTGGTGGAAATGAAATGGGAACACTGCATTGAATCGATTGCTAGGTTAGCTTCTAAGAAATTTGCTTCACTGTGTTGTGCTCGGTGATTTTTCTTTCCAGAATCTATTTTACCTATCTAACATTTAACCATGCTTTGAATATTGCTACCACATATGGTCCGGTTTCCCTGCTATTTGTTTAGAGATTCTTGATAATATCCAAAGGAGACTCAGCAATAATGTTGGCCCTTACCTGGCGTCTTGGTTTCTGTCAATTTCACGCCACCGTAAAGTTGCCACCCTTTGCCTTTTCTACAAATACTTTCACGCGATATGTTCGGGTGGGCTCTTCGCATTATTTTCTTTAGTTTCTTGTAAATAGATTTGTATTCATATTGTAAATACTCATTGAAGCTAGTTTTTAAATTATTGTTTTATTCCCCTCCCCCTCACAGATCATTAATTTTACACATGGCGTCTAGTTAGGATACTCATAGAGACCCTGAGGTATTGTGGTGGATGTAGTAAGAAAATTAAGTAAGAATGCGTTGTTTTGGTGTACGAAATATTGTGTTATGTTTGTGCCAATGTTTGTGGCTAGCTAATTTATCGTTAAGGCAGAAGAAGACCGTTCTTTTTCCGTATTCCCCATTTTGGTCTTGTGTCTCATTTCAGTGTATATATCAGAATAAATATCTATATATTAAAAAAGGTTCTCGATAGAATTCAAAGAATCGGCAATATTATTGGTCCTGACCTAAGATCTCGGTTTCAGGCGCTCTTCAACCGCCGTAATGTAGATTCTCTCAGCATTTTCTATAATCATTTTCGTGGTAATTGTTCTGATGAACTTTCCTCTATAGTACCTGGACTTTATGAATTTAAGCGCAGTACTAGATTGGCAGCTAGGTCTCATCATTTTACAGTTGAAATAGTTAAATGTAACTTTAAGTTCTATGATAACAGTTTCTTCTATAGCACTTCTCGCTTGTTGAACTCTCTTCATAGTTCTTGCTTCCATGTCAATTTTGAGCTTTAAATTTAAATGCAGTGTCAATCGTTATTCCGTCTTCTTAATTCTTCTTTTATTTTACTCTCTCCTTAATAGTGTTTTTCTCATATCCTCTCATACTCAGTAACCCCCCTTGCATCTTAGTGGCTTTATTGCCTTGATGCGAAATAATAAAAAAGAATAATCAGTCAAATCACAAAAAGAAAAATATTAGCTGTGTAAATGAAAGATTAAACAAAATATATTATAATGTGAATTAAATCAACAGATTTAGGTCAGAGTTGATAGCAGACACATAAAGGAAAATGCAGAAACTTCTACAGAATGTAATAAAGGAAAGAGAGAAGAAAGGACTAACCACAAATTTAATTTTTTTTTAATGTTGTAGAAATATTTTAGGTTTGTCATTAAATTAAAATATAGATGCGCACACCTACATACACTCACACTTTGAATTAAATTGAAATTGGCATGTACACCCTTGTGCAAATTAATTGAAACAAAACGAATAATTCCATTATTATTTACTTCTATTTCGTATTTTTCCAATAAAGCATAACCCAGTGCACATTTTAGTACTTCGTATGTCCATTCCACAAAGTCATTCCTTGCAGATTAACAATAGATTTTCGATTCAATTTAAATCAGGAGAGTTCTCGGGCCTGTCTAGAGTATTTTGATTTGATCCCTGATAAGACTTGCCAATGTGTTCGTGCAGCGTTACAATTTTCGTACGCTTCCTTGGAGTAACGTCCATCGCAGACAATGGACGTAGGACAACTAATCGACAGTCGAGACAATAGTGTCTGCACGTGATGACAATCTAATACAATCCTAGACGACGCAATATTTTATCAAGGACAAACAAATTTTATCATACACCCCGAAAACAGATTCACATTACTGCTGTTATTTCAATTAATTTGCACAAGGGTGTATATCATGAGGGTTAGTTTCGTCTAACAAGAACCCCTGAGTGACAGGAAAAAAAGTATAAGCCGGCCTTTTGAAATCATTTTTTATTACTCTTGCATTTAAACTGAATAAGGCTTACGGGCATATCACAATGAGACGCCGGTTTTCTTGACATCGCCGAAGTTAAACAACGTCGAGCCTGGTCAGTACATAGATGAGTGACCGATGCCGAATATCAAATGTTGTAAGTTTGAATGTGAGGGTGGTGTAATGGATAACGAGTCGGAACTGGAAATCGGTGAGCCGACTTCCAATTCCAGGCGGGTTCGTTATTAGGTCTTGGGAAATGTAGGAATCCACCGCTTCTCTCTCCCCCAGCTACGGGTTAATTAGTAGGAATTGTATCAGAAAATCATTATTATCTCCAAAAAATTCTTACGAAAAATATTTTCTGAATTTAAATAAACTGAAAAAAGGTAGATAAACCGTAAAAAACAGATTCATCAATCAATTATGTAACAGAATACATATAGTATTTTAAATGACTGAGTAATTTAAATTTGAAATTTAATCATCTTAATTATTAAACAAATACACATGGTATTTTAAATGGTTGAGTAATTTAAATTTGAAATTTAATCATCTTAATTATTAAACAAATACATATAGTATTTTAAATGGCTGAGTAATTTAAATTTAAAATTTAATCATCTTAATTATTAAACAATACATATAGTATTTTAAATTTGAAATTTAATCATCTTAATTATTAAACAAATACATACAGTATTTTAATTAGGTGAGTAATTTAAATTTGAAATTTAATTTTCTTTTTCATTATACAAACACATAGTATTTTAAATGTCTGAGTAATTTAGATGTGAAATTTAATCATCTTAAGCAATAATTAAACAAATACATATAGTATTTTAAATGGCTGAGTAATTTAAATTTGAAATTTAATGATCTTAATTATTAAACAAATATACATGGTATTTTAAATGGCTGAGTAATTTAAATTTGAAATTTAATCATCTTAATTATTAAACAATACATATAGTATTTTAAATGGCTGAGTAATTTAGATTTGAAATTTAATTTTCTTTTTCCTTATACAAATACATATAGTATTTTAAATGGCTGAGTAATTTAGATGTGAAATTTAATCATCTTAAGCAATAATTAAACAAATACATATAGTATTTTAAATGGCTGAGTAATTTAAATTTGAAATTTAATGATCTTAATTATTAAACAAATATACATGGTATTTTAAATGGCTGAGTAATTTAAATTTGAAATTTAATCATCTTAATTATTAAACAATACATATAGTATTTTAAATGGCTGAGTAATTTAGATTTGAAATTTAATTTTCTTTTTCATTATACAAATACATATAGTATTTTAAATGGCTGAGTAATTTAGATGTGAAATTTAATCATCTTAATCAATAATTAAACAAATACATATAGTATTTTAAATGGCTGAGTAATTTAAATTTGAAATTTAATCATCTAAATTATTAAACAATACATATAGTATTTTAAATGGCTGCGTAATTTATATTAGAAATTTAATCATCTTAATTATTAAACAAATACATATAGTATTTTAAATGGCTGAGTAATTTAGATGTGAAATTTAATCATCTTAATCAATAATTAAACAAATACATATAGTATTTTAAATAGCTGAGTAATTTAAATTTGAAATTTAATCATCTTAATTATTAAACAAATACACATGGTATTTTAAATGGCTGAGTAATTTAAATTTGAAATTTAATCATCTTAATTATTAAACAATACATATAGTATTTTAAATGGCTGCGTAATTTATATTAGAAATTTAATCATCTTAATTATTAAACAAATACATATAGTATTTTAAATGGCTGAGTAATTTAGATGTGAAATTTAATCATCTTAATCAATAATTAAACAAATACATATAGTATTTTAAATAGCTGAGTAATTTAAATTTGAAATTTAATCATCTTAATTATTAAACAAATACACATGGTATTTTAAATGGCTGAGTAATTTAAATTTGAAATTTAATCATCTTAATTATGAAACAAATACATATAGTATTTTAAATGGCTGAGTAATTTAAATTTGAAATTTAACCATCTTAATTATTAAACAAATACATATAGTATTTTAAATGGCTGCATAATTTAAATTTGAAATTTAATCATCTTAATTATTAAACAAATACATATAGTATTTTAAATGGCTGAGTAATTTAAATTAGAAATTTAATCATCTTAACCATTAAACAAATACATATGGTATTTTAAACGGCTGAGCAATTTAGATTTAAAATTTAATTATCTTTATCATTAAACAAATACATATAGTATTTTAAATGGCTGCGTAATTTAGATTAGAAATTTAATCTCATTAATCATTAAGCAAATACATATGGTATTTTAAATGGCTGAGTAATTTAAATATGAAATTTAATCATCTTAATCATTAAGCAAATACATATGGTATTTTAAATGGCTGAGTAATTTAAATTTGAAATTTAATCATCTTAATCATTAAGCAAATACATATGGTATTTTAAATGGCTGAGTAATTTAAATTTGAATTTTAAACATCTTGCCGTCGGCGAAGCGATTGGTACGGATGTAGTAGTAAGCAAAAAAGTCTCCTTTTTTTTATTAAAACGGAACTTTTTTCCTTTTTTTTTTTTTTTTTTTTTGGTAAGAGAGATCATCGGCGGGAGTATGACGGTAGACGAACAGACAGACTCAAAATAAAGATAATCAAAGGGAACCTCTCCCAAACCTGCGAACCGTTATTTTGCTTTTAATACTTGCACCGCAGACACGTTTGTCCCTGGCGCAGTGTACCCTCTTATCAAGCCGAGTTCGTGCTCTACTAGTTCTCTAGTAGAGCAACTTATTTCTTGATGGGCGAAAGTGGTCGATTGACTCAGTGAAGATGAAAGGCGAAACTAATGAAAAGTTCTGGCCTCCTCACCACAGACAATTCGACGTTTCATTAACGTGTGGTTGCGTTTTGAAGATAAATAATACATTGCGCATCACAGGGAGAAGATTCACATTGTTGGGTGTGCGTGAGTCGAAAGGGTGGGTTAGGGTAGTTGGTAATATTTGCGGTGCACACTTACACGAGAGGGCACTGTCTTGGCGTGGCTTGTAGGTCGGTGTGGTCAAGGGAAATATAGTGCGGCATCCACGCGCCCCCGACAAAACATGTTCGTAAGACATTTTTCCTTTTTGTTCCTTATTAGCGTCTCATTATTATTATCATCATTATTATTATTATTATTATTATTATTATTATTATTATTGTTTCGATTTCTCATATAGCGACACTACCTACCAAGTTTGAGGGATGACCTAAGACAGGTAGTGGTGTGTTATGGCTAAGTTTCATGATTTGTTTTCTACCTACCATAACATCACTAGCGTTACATGGACTAAGTTCTTCTTAATGTGTGGGCTGAACTTGTCAAGCCAATTTTTTGGTATTTCTCTTAAGCTAGTATTTCCAGAGATTTTTTTCAATGGGTTGTTGTGTTCCTTTTTTATCATTCCAAGAGCACCGACTATGTTTGGTACTATTCTTGTTTTCAGTTATTATTATTATTATTATTATTATTATTATTATTATTATTATTCCTTTCATTTCTGATGTGTACACATTTCTTTCCGGGTCATCATGACATTTTTCCCCGAGCAAATTTGGAAAAAAAAATCACATATTTTACATAGATAAAGCCCTTTGTAAAGCGGGGACTGTACTTGTGAGTAGACTTTTTTTTATTTATTTCAAGCATGGGCTAACAGGAATCATTTCAATGAGTCTATTGGAATCTTTTGCTAATCAATCCGAGGGTTCCAACTACAACTCGTATTGTTGATGTCCTCATATGCCACAATTTTGAGATTTCGATTTCAAAGGTCCTTGTATTATAATAGTTTTTTTGAAAAACTTCAAAGATACATTGCAGTCTGCAGGGACTGCCATATCAATAAGGAGGCACTGTTTGTCTTTGCGGTCTCAAATCACGATGTCTAGGTAGTTAGCTTTGATTGTTACGTCTGTCTGTATTGTGCAGTCATTATTATTATTATTATTATCATTATTATTATTATTATTATTATTATTATCTATTCGTAAACTGTCGTATCGCTGAGGGCAAAAAGATCAAATTTCAAATCTAAATCCTTAGTTCATTTAAAGTAATACATTTATTAGACAGTATATCCCTTTTAAATGAAGAAGGGGCCGTCAGAATTGCGTCAAAGGACCGGCTTATACTATTTTCCTATTATCCAGAGGTTGTTGCCAGGCAGAAATGGAATCTAATCTTAGGGACAAGATATATATTTTAATTTCATTCAAGTACGTCTCCCTGTACGCATGTATATTCTAATTTAACGATAGAGCTAAAAATATCTATAAACACACACACACACACACACACACACACACACACACACACATTTTACATAGATAAAGACCTTTGTAAGATGTTGACAATATATGTGAGAACAATGTTTTCTATTTCTTTAAGGCATGGGCTACCAGGAATCCCTTCATTGAGTCAAATGGAATCTTTTCCAATCAATCCGAGGGCTCCAACTACAACTGAAATTGTTCATGTCCTCATATGCCACATTTTTGAGATTTCGATTTCAAGGTCCTTTTATTTTGATTATTACTTTTTATTAATATTATTATTATTATTATTATTATTATTATTTTATTTCCTTTCATTTCTGGTGTATACTTATTTCTTTCTAGGTCCTGACCAGAGACCTAAAGTCAGAAATGGCATCAAGACATTTTCCACTGAGCAGTTTGAACAAAAAAATTCATACATATTTTACATAGATAAAACCCTTCGTAAGATGTGGGCTGCAATTGTGAGAACAAGTGTTCGTATTTCTTGAAGGTATAGGCTACGCTGTCAGGAATACATTCAATGATTCTACTGGAATATTTTCCAATCAATCCGAGGGCTCCAACTACAACAAGAATTTTTGATGTTCTCATGTGCCACATTTTTGAGATTTCGATTTCAAAGTCCTTTTATTTTGAGAGTTGTTTTGGGTTTTTTTTTTAAGATCTCCAAACATATATTACAGTCTGCAGGGACAGTCACGTCAATAAAAATGCACATTTTGTCTTTGTGGTCTTTAATCACGATGTCTAGGTGATTAAATTTGATTGTTCTGTCTGTGTGTAGTGTGAACTCTTATAAAATTGTTACAGGTCCTATCTCCGTAACCAGGGTCTGGGTGGTGTTTATACCAATTTCTGGCAGTTCCCTCATTATTATTATTATTATTATTATTATTATTATTATTATTATTATTATTATTTCTGGCGTATAACCGTTTCTTTCCGGGTCCCGACCAGAGACCTAAGGTCAGAAATGGCATGAAGAGATTTTCCACTGAGCAGTTTTAAAAAAAATATTCACGCATATTTTACGCAGATAAAGCCCTTCGTAAGGTGTGGTTTATATTTGTGAGAACATTTTTTTGTAATTCTTTAAAGCATTGGCTGCCAGGAATCACATCAGTGAGTCTACTGGAATCTTTTCCAAACAATCCGAGGGCTCCAACTACAACTGGAATTGTTGAAAACCTCATATGCCACATTTTTGAGATTTCGATTTCAAGGTCCTTGTATTTTGATAGATTTTTTAAGATCTTCAAAGGTACATTTTAGTCTGAAGGGACTGCCATGACAATAAGACATATTATTATTATTATTATTATTACTTGTGGTATCATCTCGCCAGAAAGTAATTTTAAGCGTCTAATACCAAGTCCGCTCCGGAGTCTATAGTTAAAAATGGCGCCGTAGGAGAGTTATCTGTGATATATATATATATATATATATATATATATATATATATATATATATATATATATATATATGAAAGGCAGGATGTGTGTATGTGTGTAACGAATGCACGGCCGCAATTTTCGACGGATTTGCATCAAGATTTACATGCACATGCTCCAAGTTAGAGGAAAGGCTATTACTGACTTTGCATTTCCCAGCTCCCATCGATAGTGGAAATAATCGATTCTTTCATGCTTCCCCGGCAGTTTTCATGTAGTTTGCGGGCATTTTCTACTGGCCAGAGTAAGAGCCCATAGCTGGCTGCCACGAATAGGCAGGAACATTCTATTGGCCAGCGTGAGAGCCAACAGCTGACTGACACAAATGTTAACTAGCATGCTAGCATGCAAAAAATATCGATAGCTGCATTCGTCACAAGTGGGAAAAATTTAAATCTGCATGGCACTTTACTCCAATTGGCTCATTCGCTTTCTTAAACTCAACGTTGATTCTGATTCCGCAGAACTGGGTTGGGTGTGAAAATGTATTTGTTGTTAACATTCTTTTTTCATTCGGTTTTTCCAGTTACGAGTCCTTTGTTAAAGCTGATCGTTTTGTGTTCATTTTGTTTAGTTCTTTTTTCGTAACAGATTTAATGTTTAGTATAGAGCTTAGAAAAATTCGCAGTTTGAGATAGGCAAGAAGTAAGGCATGTAGCAACATCAGCACGGCAAAGGGCACTCCTTTAAAGGCAAGGAAAGGCAAAAATATTTTAATCAAGTGATAGCGATTGCTGTATAAGTCGTACGATTTTTTAATCAAGCAGGGGCAACGCCGGGCTATGCTGCTAGTATATCTATATTTGTGAGGTTTCGTTTCGATGGAAAGGGTTTTGCGGATGATATGTG
>OZ038516.1:57540636-57558136 GCA_964036315.1 Acanthosepion esculentum
AAAATCGCCATTGGCTTCAGTCACGTCCCCCAGACAACTTCGGAATCTACTGTAACTCTTCTGGACGGTCTCCTTGTTTAAGTTGGTGAATGCCGCCATAATCCTTGCCTTCAGTTCGTTTATGGTGTTACAATGAGTTTTGTTGATCTCTCGCTCAACTACACATAATAATCAAGGGGGAGTTAGATAGCTAGATGTAAAGCGTGATGTGGTAGAAGAAATTGTCTGACAGCCATGACTGGGTTCTTCTGCTTGTGTGGCATGAGAGCGTTTTTCACCATCACCCCCACCCCGACCCAAGTCAGCACTGCCTCCTTAAAGAACTTGATGTCGGCCTCCGTGTTGAGTCTGAGGCCCTCACCTTCAAATTCGGGAATTCTTTTCTTGCCAAAACGGAGTGAGTTTTCCGAGCTGCCGAAACAATCGTAATCATCATTAGACTCTTCCAACTCTTTCCGAATCCTATGCACTGACCCCAGTTTGACACCGAAACACTCTGCCAAGCTGTACAGCATTCCAAATTTTAGGCGGAGTGAATTGCATCATGGTGCTCCTTTTCGCACAGACGGTGCCCAACTGACCCACCTATACGGTCCAGTCGACAAAATAAAATAAAAAAATACAATGCGCATGAGCGAAATTAACAATATAAAATGGTGATAATTTACTCATCGCACCGTGTATCTACGTATCTACGTATCTAGGGCAATAGTAATTGTTTATTTTCCATTCACGGCCAACAGATTGCGGACGTGTCCATAGTTGATAATGAATGGTGGATTTTTTTTCTATTAATAATTCTTCTATTATTTTAGCCTTTTTTACATGCGAATGATACTTATATATTTGTATTATCAACGCGTATGTTACAGATAGACTTTGCTAGGTCTCCGTGTGTATTTAAATGAAACCTAATTGAGCTTCTTGTTTGGCATGTAGGATATCCACTATAAGTATTTAAAAACTTAACCGCAGTAGCTTGTCAGTCGTTTTTAATGAAACTTGTATAAAAGAGGGATTGCTGGACAAATACTCAATACACACACACACACACACACACACACACACACACATATATATATATATATATATATATATATATATATATATATATATATATATATATATATATATATATATATATATATATATATATATATATATATAGTGCTGTTTGATAAAAGTGACTCACCTGATTTTTACTTAAACATTTTTTCGCCTATTGTTTTTGGGGACAAAAAAGTGACTCACTTATTTCCTGCAACTAGTAATCAATAGAAACATAACCGAACAGCTTTAGAGAAACAATAAAAGAGGTATAATTTATTTATAATAGGTGATATAGTTCGAAATATTTAATAATCTATGGGTCCTCCTTTATTTTGAATAACCTTTTCAACCCCTTTTCGCATTGAATTCCCTTCGGATATGAAATTCACAATCAAATCCTCTTTGTTGCTCAACTGCTTTCTCGAGAGCCTGTACTTTATAATGCTCCATAAGTTTTCTATCGGGTTGAGGTCAGGAGATTGGGGCGGCCATGTCATAACACTCACCTGCTTCTCATCAAAGTATTCCTTCATCAATTTTTATTTGTGACAGGTAGCATTATCCTGCATAAAAATGAGCTTGGTGGGGTCGATCTACACCCTTTCAGCAGAAGGGAGCAGACAAGACTCTAAAATTCTCTTGTACTGCTCGCTCCTAAGGGTCTTTTCAATAGGTTTTAAGAAACCAGTTCCATGAAAAGAAACGCATCCCCAGAACATTATACTGAACGGATAAAAGATGTATAAAAGAACGGATAAAAGATGTATAAAAGAGGAATTGCTGGACAAATACATAATATATATATATATATATATATATATATATATATATATATATATATATATATATATATACATACCTGACCATTCCCCAGACAGTTGACACCATCCAAGAAGATTTGTCCGGGGCCCATTCCAAAAGCAGCCAGTATCACTGCAAAATTAACCAAAACAAAACAAAAAATTATATCATCTTGGATTTTTAGTTGACGAAGCATTGCTAACCAACTTGACAAATATTTCTTCAATATTTCCATTTATCTTTCTCTTTCTAGCTAGCTTTACCAATACTTTATCACTCTCGATCGATATCTTTTCAGTTTATCTATCCACGTTCTTGTCTCTTCGTTTGTGTACGTGTGTTCGGTATGTCCGAGCGCTTTCGGCTATTCTTTAGGCCATTACCAAGGATGATTTTATTTTTACTTTTAACTGAATGTATGGATTGATTTATGTATGTATCTAGAGTTATAGTAATGTTCTATTTCACAAACACGGTTATCACATTGTGGCCGTGTTCATAGCAGATATTATTGAATGGTAACCTTTTCTTTTTTATTAATAATGCTCCATTATTTTTAGTTTTGTGTACATGTGGATGATACTAATATATTTGTATTATCAATGAGTATGTTACGGATAGACTTTGGTAGGTCTCCATGTGTATTTAAATGAGACCTACTTGAGCTATGGTCAGAGAGATGTAACGTGAGTTTTCTTGTTAAACATATTCTAGTATAAACAAATATTATTAATTATGAATTTGCTTAGGCACATGTGAATTTGTAAATAATATTGGTTTTCTGCAATTTGGATTACATATATATATATATATATATATATATATATATATAGAGAGAGAGAGAGAGAGAGAGAGAGAGAGGTTTAATGTGTGCTATATTTATGGGATAAAGTGTTCAATATCAGAGATAGAGCCTATGTAAATATAAATATAAATGTGAGCATTGAAGTCAACATTCAGAGGCGACAGGCTGTTTCATGCTAGACGCAATCATCAGGCCATGACGATTGCGCCTAGAATGAAACAGCCTGTCGACTCTGAGTGTTGACTTCAATGTTGACTTTTATATTATATATATATATATATATATATATATATATATATATATATATATATATATTTATGTATGCATATTACAATGAATCATTCATACAAAAAGTAAATTAGTAAGGTTAATGATATAAAATGGCGAAATCACTTCGCTAACTAAATTTTAAAGGTGCATTGACCCATTAATCCCTCGATGAATGTTATGATGCTTGTTTTTTGTTTTTTAAATTATAAACTGTATTAGGTCATCCTTAAATATGCAAGTACTTTCAACGGATGCTCCAGTCATCATCAGGCATGAAAACTATTTGGTTTTTGGTAATTTTGGTTAGCATCCGGGACGAAAAATATAAAGCAAATAGAAATATGTTTTTTTTTTTAAATGTGTTATTGATTACGGATGCGAACTTGTGGAGTGTGCAATCGCAACGCTAAGTTTGAATTTTTGAAAATTTAAGTGAGTGCGTTCTTTTACTAATATATTTTTTAATTTTTATTTTAGTGAATAAACTGAATCCTCCATATGTGTTTTGTATTACTCGTTCTATTGTTCTCATTACTGTCCACTCTGTACTCCACTTCTGTTACCTTCTCCCCAGAGTTTGGATGCTTCTCGAAAACGTACCACATTGTACTATGGCCAAGAAATGGGGTGTATGTTCAATACTAAAAAAACATACAAAACTGATCCATCACCCTGAATCTATAGGGTGGTCCGAAAGTCTTGTCACCCCTACATAATATAATTTTCTATTTCAGATAACCGGCACGAAAGTGATGGCGTTCATACAGACTTTCTCGATGTTTGACGGCGTAAATAAAAGTGAATAAACTGAATCCAGTACATGTGCTTTGTATTTATGTATTACTTTTTCTTCTATAGTTTAAGTTATTTGTTTTTGTATGGGTGACAAAACTTTCGTACCACCTTGTATTATGGCCAAGGAATGGGGGATGTGTTTAGTACTAAAGAACAATACAAAACTGATCCTTCATTTTTATCATCCTTTCATTTGATAACCTATAAAAATGTTTTGTAATTTCATCTATGAATCTACAGGCTGGTCCGAAAGTCTTGTCACCCCTACATGATATAAAAGATTTCAAATGACTGACACGAAATGGATGTTGTTCATACAATGAATAAACTGAATCCTCTATATGTGGTTTGTATTACTTGTTCTATTGCTCTTATTACTTTTTGGTAAACCAGGTATTGAGCTCACACTCTTTGGGTCCTGTCACTGGATCTAACTAAGGCGGTGGAGAACTTGGAGAGGGGAATTAACAGGAGTTAACTGACATCCATTAAACATGGCACTTGTAACTAGAACAGTCTACCCCAGTGAGCGAAATAAAGGGTTCAGTTGGACATTCCAACCACCTGAAGAAGGCCGGAGCATATAACAGCCGAAACGTTGTGATGAATATGGCGACAAAGATGTGGACAATAGTCCGAATAGTGTAAATGGTGTGATATCTACCATTCATTTTCTACTATGGTATGATATCAACTATTCATTTTCTACTATGGTATAATATCTACTATTCATTTTCTACTATGGTATAATATCTACCATACATTTTCTACTATAGTATGATATCAACTATTCATTTTCTACTATGGTATGACATCTATGTATTTTAATCTGTTCATATCTACCTCAGTTAGTTCGTATCTGTCTATCTGTCTAATATGTCCATATGTTTCTTTCTGGCCCTGTTTGTTTATATATATATATATATATATATATATATATATATATATATATATATATATATAAATATCTTTTACGGTCTGCTCATTAATATCTTTATCGAAATGATTCCAGCGACCGCCACAGCTGCGAAGTACTTGAAAACTATTCCAAGTGCTGACCCAAACCTTGTGATTGAAATTGGGTTGATGAAAATGTTCGGAAGACGTCGATGATTGTACTAGCATCAAATTGCAAGTCATCGTGACCGATGCTCTGAGTGCAGTTTCTCCCAGAAAGTGTAGCTAACGTCCGCTCAGTAGAGATGGGTGAATTTTGTGGATGCTGAACAAACACAAAATGTACCCGAGCTTGCGTCTTTAACGGGGATTAGCTAGGTGCCCTAGTAGACAGGTGTGCTGGAAAAATAAGAAGCCGGCCATACTATCACGATGTGTTCATATCTATCTTTCTGTCTATCTGGAATATGGAATGCGCTCAACTTTTTTTTTTTTTGTTTTAAGAATGACAGGCGAATAATCAAGTCCTTGAATTTGACATTTGAAACACAATCGACTCTTGTGTTTCGGAAACAATAATCAAAGGCTGGAAAGAATAAACGAAGCGTTGGAAGAAACAGAAAGTGTGTGTGTGTGTGTGTGTGTGTGTGTGTGAGAGAGAGAGAGAGAGAGATATAGAAAGGGAGGTGGAAAGAGAAAGAGAGTTAGACACTGAATTATACTATAGGCCAAAGGTTTGCTGCCACTCTCTGGAATTCGAAGAATAACCTGAGAATTAAAAGATATATAACGTTTTAAAAACTATCGTATTAACTTATTTTAGGATGGGGAACGTTCTCTACTTGTAGTGTTTTATTATATAGTCAGTAATAATAATGAAATCCACTTATTACGACATTAAGTTTGCTTAAATAATTATCTCTTTCCGCCTAATTTACCTCGGTGGCAAAACGTAATCTTAATCTGGCGAAGTTTAAATATTAGTTTGATACCATGTGTAAAAAAAAAAAGAAAAAAGAACAGCATATACTATCGTTTTCTACTAGTACATGCTGTTCATTTTTTAAATAGTTTCAAGATCATAGCTTAATACGAGTTAATTAAACCAAAGAAGGTCGGATTTCCTCAAACAATTTAAATTTGAGAGAATAGAAATTTTACATCTAACTCAATCATGTCTCTCTCCCCCCTCACTTCCTTAATTTACATATGCTTAGCACTGCCTGCCCGTCAATAATGTGTAAATTTCTTTTCATTTTTCGTTTCAACCTTTGGAAGTAAAGTCTGATGATCCGCGGTTCTTTAAAAGGGCTGTGGTGAAATAATGTATTACATGGAACCTTAAAGTGGTCTGTTTTTATTTTTATTTAAATTATTAGCTCTGATTTACATTGAGCTCTCTGGATTTTATCCTCCTTGGGTCTACCCATACGGATTACCTATTTTTTCATAAACTATATATATATATATATATATATATATATATATATATATATATATATATATCGAGAAGGAATAAAATTAACACATCACTGAAGAATTCGGTAGTAAATTTATTTCGAAAGATACGTTTTAATGTCTGCCTCACCAGACCGAATTTACAACATGCCTTAAATTTGTTCAGATTATTTATTAAAAATTATTTTTAAATAAGATATATATATATATATATATATATATATATATATATATATATATATATAGTTTTAAGGCGTACTATATTTATGGGATAAAGTACTCAATATCAGAGATACAGCGTGTGTAAATATAAAAGTGAACATTGAAGTCAATACTCAGAGGCAACAGTCTGTTTCCGGAAGTCGTTTATTTGTTTATTTATTTATTTACTTGGTTTAAATTATTTTACTTGTCATTATTTATTTTTTTTTTTTTTTCATTTCTTATCTTATATATTTATTTTTATTTTTATTTTAATCAGTGTTTTTATTAACGTAGTAAAAATTTTGTTTATATCGCTTATTTGTTTTGGGAAGGTAATTAAAGCTATTTATTCAGTTTTGAGGTTGATTGCTGTAGCTTATTCTAACTATTATTTTGGCGGAGCAGTTTTTTTTTAAATTTCTTTATTACGTCATGTATATATTTGGATTGATTATCTTTATTTGTTTTTTCTAACGGTTAATTTATCGGGATCGGTTTGTTAGTCTGCTTATTTATTTATTTGAATTAATTTAGATTCAATTATTTTACTTGTATTTTATTATTTATTTATTATACAGTATATTTTATTTACTCTTTTCGGTTTTCGATTTTTAAGTAACGTAGTATTTTTGTTATCGTTATATAACAGTTATAGCTTTGTTTTTCGTCCGATTTTTGGTTTAATTTTTATAGTCTAACTAATATTTTGGTCATAATGGTTTGTTAATTTGTTTATTATTTACTTTATTTATTTGGGTTGATTGATTTTGTTTTTATTTTTTATTTATTTATTCTATTTCGTCTCTTCTAACGGGTGTGATTTGGTAATTTGTTTGGGTTAATTTATTGTACTTATTTTATTGTCAATTTCTTTCTTAATTTATTTGTTTATTTTAATTTTATTATATTTTTGTTTTCATGTCTGCATTTTGAGATGAGCTCGTATCTTTTATTTAATAATTTATTTTGGTCTGGGAAGGTAATGATAGATATTTTTTCCTCCAAGCAAAGTTTGCAAGTTTTTGATTGGTTGTTGTAGGCTGATGATCTTTTCCTTATTTTCTAAGATATTTTTGGTGTGGTGTGCGTTTTGTTTTTAATTTCCCAGATGTACTTAGAAGGTATTGTACTGTTTGCATATTTACTATTTGTGATTCTCCACCTGATGAGATGCTTAAAAAAGGTTTTCCTTTTTTGGACGTTAAAACAAAAATGTACAATTTTGTAGTGGATATGTGCATGTTCTAATGTAACACTGCATAAGAAAGAAAGAAATATTTATGGCTCTACTTTGTGCATTGAGCACTATTTTTAAATTAATGTTTTGAACGCTGTGATCTTACTGTTCGTTCTTCTACACTTATATATATATATATATATATATATATATATATATATATCAAAGAAGAATCGAGAAATATAAGGAGTCAATTGCTGATATCCCTTGAAGAATGAACGGACGGTTCTGTCTACGAAACTCTGGAATCGGGATGCTAAAGTGACAAATCGGCTAAGTGACAAACTTTCGTATCTATCTATATATACATATATATATATATATATATATATATATATATATATATATATATATATATATATATATATATATATATATATATATATATACAGTGCTGTTCGATAAAAGTGACTCACCCGATTTTTTTACTTATAATTTTTTCGCCTATTGTTTTTGGTGTCAAACTAATTTTTAATCTTACTAATATAAAGACCCCTTCCCGACCACCTCGTAAAAAAGTTTACTCACCCTAAGGTATTCTATTGCTAATTATAATTTTGGATATGAATGAGATTTAGGGAAAAACTCTGTGCAAAAAAAGTGACTCACTTATTTCCTGCAACTAGTAATCTATAGAAACATAACCAAACAGCTTTAAATATAGAATAATAGAGGTATAATTTATTTATAATAGGTAATATAGTTCGAAATATTTAATAATCTATGGGTCCTCCTTTATTTTGAATAACCTTTTCAACCCTTTTTAGCATTGACTTGATTAGGTTCTGGCAAATCTCATCCCCAAGCATTGAATTCCATTCGGATATGAAATTCACAATCAAATCCTCTTTGTTGCTCAACTGCTTTCTCGAGAGCTTGTACTTTATCATGCTCCATAAGTTTTCTATGGGATTGAGGTCAGGAGATTGGGGCGGCCATGTCATAACACTCACCTGCTTCTCATCAAAGTATTCCTTCATCAATTTTGATTTGTGACATGGAGCATTATCCTGCATAAAAATGAGCTTGGTGGGGTCGATTTGCACCCTTTCAGCAGAAGGGAGCAGACAAGACTTTTATTGAACAGCACTGTATATACGTGGGTGGGTGTGTATATTTGCTTAAATAAATACATACACACATAAAAAATTTAGTTTGTATGAGGTCACTTTTGTAAGCAGGAGAACAGTAGAGAGGAAAACTGGATCTGGATGTCACAACGGGAAGAGGGATCATCATTTCAACTTAGAGCTAAAGAGATCCATTAGAAATGGATTAGTCACGTGAGAGAGGAGAAGGGTTAGAAGGGTGTTATAAAACTTCGGTGAATTCCAGTAAGATATCTTTACTCATTTCTAAGATACAACAAAAAAAAACAATAACATTAATATTTTCTACAAAAATCAAATCCGTGGGCACCATCAGCAAGACCGAGAAACATCATAAAGAAATACACAACTCCATTCGACAAAAACAAGAAAATTAAATGAATTAATTATTATACAAACTGCTAACCTTATCGTCAAAAATAATAATTCACCTGAAAGTTTCAAATTACAGAGAACCATTATTATTTACGAATTATCGTGTCCCTGAAGGAACTGTGTTCCTGACCAATACAAGTTCGTAAATAATTATATTGAATGTACTACAACATGTTTAACAAGAAGACTCGCGTTACATCTCTCTGACCATAGCTCAATTAGGTCTCATTGAAATACGCATGAAGAGCTACCAAACTCTGTCCGTAACATACACGTTGATGATACAAATATAATAGCCTCATCCACATGTACAAAAAGGCTAAAATAATGGAGGCATTATTAATAAAAACGAAAAAACCAACACTCACTAATATCGACAATGAACACGGCCACAATATGCCGACCGTGTTTGGAAAATAAAACAATCCATATATTCAGTTAAAAGTAAGATGGCTAAAAGTATAGCCGAAAGCGACTGGAAAACATTCAGACAATTTTTATATAATTTATTTCCTGAAAAGAAAATATAACTTTTATCATATTTTGTTTTTATGTAATAATAGCGAATTATGTTGTTTATATAGGCTCAATTTTATATATTTGTTTTAATCATTGGTATGATTATTTATGTAGTATTTAAAAATTTATTAATATTATAGGTCTTTTAAATATATTAATATGAGGTGTATATACATTATTTACATTATTCGGACTATTGTCCTCATCTTTGTCGCCATGTTTATCACAACGTTTCGGCCGTTGTACGCTTCGGCTTTCTTCAGGTGTCCTCAAGAACACATGGCACAGTGGATAAAGGCGTTGGTTAGATCCAGTGACAGGACCCAAAGAGCGTGAGTTCAATACCCGGTTACGGCAGTGGAGTTCTTTCAGAGAGAAATTAACAGGAGATGACTGATAAATGACATCCATTAAACATGTTTCGCTGAACTAGAACAGTCTACCCCAGTGACATTCCAACCACTCGAAGAAGGCCGGGGCTTACAACGGCCGAAACGTTGTAATAAATATGGCGACAAAGATGAGGACAATAGTCCGAATAATGTAAATAATGTACATAATACCTCATCTCAGAAATATAGACAGATATTGAGGCGTATATATTAATATATAATATTGATATGTAGTATTGAAGTGTATCTTACTGATATATATATATATATTGTATTATTTGCTTTGATGAAGTAGTATTTGAAAATATATGTTAGTATAATATTTAAGGAGTTATATTCTAAATTTTTTTTCACCCCAAGCAAGGCGGGAAGCCACTAGCACGCAAGGGGTTACAGAGGATTTGGAGAGAGAGCAGATAGGAGTGATAGAGAAAAGGATGAGGAAAAGGATAGTGGATAGATCAAGGCAATGGGTTACAGAAGATTTGGAGCGAGAGCAGATAGGAGTGATAGAGGAAAGGATGTGGAGAAGGATAGTTGATAGATCAAGGCAACTGGAGATGTCAATTGGCATTACATTTGAATAGTTGGAGATTATAGCTATCAGGGAAACAGGAATAGGGAAGGGAGTTCTGCAAGCGAGAGGTGCGAGATATGAATTTATTGGAGTAGAAGAGACGGCTACATTTAACAGTTTCAACAGTGAAAGGGTGAGAGCGAGATGTCATCCTCGTAGGAGCAGCTCATCGGAGCAATTACCATGAAAGTATTTGTAAAAAAGACAGAGAGAGGCAACGTAATATTGTTGCAAAATTATAATAATTATTATGTAATTATTAATTATCATACAAATTAACTCTTTTTATGTAATATTTAATATATTATTTTTTAAAGTTTTACTTTTAATTAATTAATTAAATTAATATAATTATATTTAATTATTTACTATATAGCGTTATATTATAAAATTTATTCTGAAGGCACTTCCTCCTTCGCATTCTTTTCTAATTTTAATTGTAGACTTTTATTTTAATTTAATCTTACACACTTATACTCTTATTGGTTCATTATATATTAGATGATAGATATGAAATGTTTTTTTCCTTGTAGATGAGAATTATTTAATATAGGTTTAATTTAAAATATGTTGATTTAAATGTAGATGTTAGATGAGATAATCATTTCAATATATTAATTTTATATTTTTCTTCTTTTTTTTTCTGATATATTGTTTATATTAATATACCTTTAATACTGAATAATCTCTCTCATATAAATGGATTTATCTCTTTATTTAAAATAATATTTTTAAATAGATTTAAGAAGGTTTTCTTTAAGACAAAACTGCCTTATAATTTCTATAAAAAATTATATGTATAAAATAAATAGGCCTTTTCTTCACTCTTTTCTCCCCCTTTTTTTCTCTTCCTTTCTCCTCTGACCACCCCTCATATCCAGACTACTTCCTAGTTCTTATTTGTTCCCTTTTTCTCTTTTTACTTTTTTTCCATTTTTCTTCCTTTCTGTCTATCTTTCTTTCTTTCTTTTGTCTGGCCATTTTTATTTCAATAATTTACCATCGATTGACTGGTTTAAAAAATCCTTGTAAATTTTATTTCAATTTACAAGGTGAAAATGATCATTAACCTAATTTAATCTTTATTCCAATTGTATAAAATATGTTGCTCTGTTTAATTAAAATACTGAGCTGTATATGTGAATCAGTTTTAATATTTAATATTTTATATTTTATATTGTATTAATTGGA
Organism: Acanthosepion esculentum; assembly: GCA_964036315.1. Taxonomy (NCBI): domain Eukaryota; kingdom Metazoa; phylum Mollusca; class Cephalopoda; order Sepiida; family Sepiidae; genus Acanthosepion; species Acanthosepion esculentum. Next base: position 57,552,317 of record OZ038516.1, read on the forward strand.
TTCACTTGGATTATATACCCACTGATTATCTAACCGGACGTCTAGCCACACTGATGAGATGTGATACAGTGAAACAGTCTGTCTGTGGATGACAATATATATGCTCCTGAAAAATTTATTTCGGTTGATATCTCTGGGGAGGAAGTGTGGGTTTGTAAACAGTGACTATTACGGCTAAAAATGCAAGACTCTTCGTTAAATCGAATTGGGTTATTTCAGTCATTGTGATTTATCTAAAAATAAATACGCTTAAATTCACCTTCATCCCTGCCGTGCGGCAACGGCTTAGAGGTAGAATCCCAGACTAATGCCAATTCAGTCGGGTTTCGATCCTAGCTAGAGGCAAACGGACGTCTAGCCCCACTGATGAGCCGCGAAACAGTTTGTCTGTGGATGACTATATATATATAATATAGAAAAACAATTGAAAAGTTGCAAATAAAAAAAAATTGAATGTTTTTTTGTGAAAGTATTTATTTATATTTTTTTATATATATATATATATATATATATATATATATATATATATTTGATATTTCAGATCGGCCCCGATCTTTCATCAGAAATGGCTGTTTTCAGAAGTTTGTTTACATTAAGTAGCGTCCGTCGCGAGACGCGGACGTCACGTGATATGGAATGCAACTGTGTTCGAATATTTCTAACGTAAATCTAACTGCAGTAATATTTTAGATGTTGTTTAAAAAATTTTTTAACTATATCTAAAAAAAATTGTTTAACTATTGAAATATTTATAAAGATTTAAAATACCCAAGTCTTTATTTAACCCTAGTTTATATGTATTTAATTTTAAAATCCAGTATATTTCTTCTTTTTTTCTGCGTGTGTATGTGGAACTGAAATCAGAGTCTATCAATACACATTTACAGTTTTCTAATGAGTGTCCTGGTTGATTAAAATGTTCAGCTATGGGGGAATAAGGATTGTTTTGATAATATGTGTGTGTGTGTGTGTGTGTGTGTGTGTGTGTGTGTGTGTGTGTGTGTGTGTGTGTGTGTGTGTGTGTGTGTTTCTCAATTTAATCCTCGGAATGAGCGCACTGTATCTCTCGGTTATTGTGTTATCTTGTACTCAATCCCCCCGTCCTTATCTGGGCGCTAACGGATATACATCGTTATTCAATGTCTTGTTCGATAAAATGGTGTGTCCTTTAAAACTGATTAGACGTGCGTGATAACAGAAAACATGACACCATTTTCTTATATTATTTTGTGACTGCAAATGATTGCTATACTTCTAAAATCAGTAATACTCATAAATCCTACTGACAAGCCAGCATAATTTTGAACGAACCGAAGCAGGTGGCCGGTAAACTTGCCGGTCGAATCCTAGCGCATTCAGCGGACCAACAGAAAGTTCAGACGTAACCTGTCCTTAGATTGTGTGTGTGTGTGTGTGTGTGTGTGTGTGTGTGTGTATGTGTGTGTGTGTGTGTGTGTGTGTGTGTGTGTGTGTGTTATTCTTTTTTCTTTCAAGACCCAAGTTCAGCCATTTTTCATCCTGCACAAATATGGCGGTAAATGTGATTTGACAGTTATTCATCTCTTTCGAGTTTATTTTGCTGATGTAAATACACCGATATGGGTCCCTTGGGCGCTGGATAAGGACCATTCTCTCTCTCTCTCTCTCTCTCTCTCTCTCTCTCTCTCTCTCTCTCTCTCTCTCTCTCTCTCTCTCTCTCGCTTTTTCCTTCTCTTCTCTCTTTCTTTCTTTCTTGTTTTCTCGCCTAAGGACCCCCGAGTAGACGACATTAACATTATAATTTAACAACAACAACAATAACATGACGGTCAGGGAACGGAGAGACACAAGGGTTGAAGATTAAAGAGGGTTCAATATAACAACTGAATGGAGTAAACATTGGAGAAATTGTTTCGAATATTGAAATCAATTAGCGTTTAATTCCTTTCGTCTTCACCGCCACTGTCACCACCATTGTCATTATAATTCTTCGTGTGTGTGTGTGTGCGTGTCGGGGCGGAGGTGGGCGCGTTAGGGCGAGAGAAAGAACAAGAAAGAAAGAGAGCGAGAAAAAAAATTATTTGTTCAGTTCACAATGGCGATTGTCAATTCTCATACGATCATCGAAGTTAAGCAACGTCAAATCTGGTCAGTACCTAGATGAGTGGCAACTTAGGAATATTAAGTGTTGAAATGTTGAAGTATCCGTTTATTCAGACCAAAATGACAACACATTTTGTTAAATTCTTTTTTTTTTAATCATCTCACTATAAAGCAAGGCAATAAAGCCACTAAGACGCAAGGGGGGGATTACTGACTGTTAGAGAATATGAGAAAAACTATTAAGGAGAGAAGACAATAAAAGAACAAGAATTTAGAAGATGGAAGATAAATATTGACATTATATTGCCATTTTTGAAGATCAAAGTTGACTGGAAAGCAAGAAGCCGAAAGAAAGTTCCACATGTGAGAAGTGTGATAGAGGAAACTGTCAGCATAGAACTTACGGTTGCATCTAGCCATTTCAACTGTAAAATAGATCTTGCCGCCTATCTAGTACTACTATTTATTGGAAGGTTATCACATGTGAGTCTTGAAATATATTTTTTCCTGTTAGTATCCTAATATTTCTGAGGGACCGATTTATTAATTGAATATAACAAACCGATCCCTCTCTTTATTTCTAGTAGAATCAAGTTTAACTTTATTATAAAAATGACATCATATTTTATTATTGGAAGATTTTCAAAAGGGACAGAACTAATTTCAACTCGGAACTAATTTCAACTCGGTACTATCAGGTCATCCCATAAGTTCTGTCCGAATTTGGATAAACAAAACAAGTGACCAAATGTTATATTTAATTACAGATTCAATCAACAATGCATTTTCCCTGATTATCTATGACTTCCTTCCATCTATTAACAAGCTTAATAATTCCATTACTGTAAAATTCTTTTGGCTTTGATTCGAAGAACTCACAAATGTCAGTTTTAACCTCTTCCTGTGTTACAAAAGCTGTTTCTTCCAAATGATTCTGTAAGCTACGAAACAAATGGTAGTCTGAAGGAGCAAGGTCGGGAGAATAAGGTGGATGAGGAATTTTCTCCCAACCAAGTTCTTCGATCTTTTGTGACGTGATTCTTGCTGTGTGTGGTCGCGCATTGTCCTGATGAAACATCACCCGTTTTCGATTCACTAGAGCAGGTCTTTTTTTCCTCAAAGCTTGGTTCAAACGCTCTAATTGCTGACAGTATATTTGAGCATTAATTGTTGCATTAGTTGGTAAGAATTCAAAGTAGATTATTCCTTGGCAATCCTACCAGATTGAAAGAAGAACCTTTTGCCCATGAAGTTCCCTTCTCGGCTGTGGCGGGGGTCCTTCCCCTTTACCAATCCACTGTCTACGACGCTTAACATTTCGATAAAAGATCCATTTTTCTTCACCAGTCACAAGTCTATCCAAAAAAGGTTAAACAAGTTGGCGAGAATGGAGAGAAGAGCAGATGTCAACTCGGGATTTGAGGTTGGTTTCAGACAATTTATGAGGCACCCATTTTCCAAGTTGTTGAAGATGACGATGAACAGTTGTATGGTTTGAACTGAGAACTACTGTCAATTCCGCAACTGATAAAGCAGGATTTTCTTCAAGGGCTGCTTCAAGAAGCTTTTCATCAAACTCAACTGGACGTCCGGTTCGATCTTCATCTTCTAGGGTGAAATCTCCACCTCTGAATTTTGCAAACCATCTTCTGCAAGTTCTTTCATTCACACATTCCTCTCCATAAACTGAATGAATGTTTCTAGCCGCTTCCGCTGCTGAGTTTCCTCTCTTGAACTCATAAAGCATTATGGGCCTCAAATGATTCTTGGGTACTTCCATGTTAGCAGGGTTTTAATCAAACAGAATTTAATTTTACTGTTCTCTGAAATAAAATTTGATCAGTTTAAATGCATCTAAACATAAAAATAATGTTCAGCTCCATTAGACATTATAAAATACTCCTTAAATTTCGTTCATTTTAACAAAAAGCTAAAATTCAGACAGAACTTATGGGATGACCTAATAATTTCAACTCGATTTAAAAACATTAACCTTAACCCCTAACCCTAACCCTAACCCTTAACCCCTAACTCTAACCCTAAAGCTTAGTTTCGAATTGAAATTAATTCTGCACCCCGTTTTCACATGTGAGTCTCGAAATATATTTTTTCCAATTAATTGATTAATATTTCTGGGGGATCGGTTTATTACTTGTGGACCATAGCAAACTGATTCCCCACTTTATACCGACTTTTTTTTCTAATTATCCTGTTTTCATACGATCGCCGATGTTAAGCAACGTCGAGCTTGCTCAATACCTAGATGGGTGACCGTTTGTAAATATCAGGGGCTGTAAGTTTGGATGTGTGGGTGGTGCTATGGATAACGGTTCAGAATGATTGATCAGAGAGCAGGTTTCGAATTCGAGTCGGGTTCATTACATTCACTTACGAGCAAATACCTTTGAGCGACCATGAATTGAAAAGAGATATATATGATTGAACCGCTATATAATATAATCTTTCCTCTATGGCAGTGAATGCGGGACAATGTCCACACAGTAGAAACTTGAAGCGACAGGGTATCAGTAAATGCTAAATAATCCCCTGGATAGAACATGTGAACAATGAGGAACTCTTGCGCAAAATAGAAAATATAAGGAAATGTATACTTACAATCAGAAAGAGAGTTGAAATTCCCGACATAAATAATGAGGAAAGAGGGCCTGGGGAATTTGATACTTACATGAAATTATTGAAATAAAAAAAAGCTGCGTTGACACAGCGAATAATCTACTTACCGAATCTGTAATATCTAATCTGCTATACGGCATTGGATTTTCACCAACTTCCTCTCACATGAAGGATATACATGATATACACGATGTGGTCATACTAATGAAAACACACATTAGATTAGCTAAAGCTAAACAAAGCGAAATCCAAACATACATTAGTTTAGCGGAAAGATGTCTTCCAAAAGCTAAACAAAGCGAAATCCAAACAAGCATTAGATTAGCGGAAAGATGTCTTCCAAAAGCTAACAAAAGCGACATTCAAACACACATTAGATTAGCGGAAAGATGTCTTCCAAAAGCTAAACAAAGCGAAATCCAAACAAGCATTAGATTAGCGGAAAGATGTCTTCCAAAAGCTAACAAAAGCGAAATTCAAACACACATTAGATTAGCGGAAAGACACCTTCCAAAAGCTAAACAAAGTGAAATCCAAACAAGCATTAGATTAGCGGAAATATGCCTTCCAAAACCTAAAGGAAGCGAAATCCAAACACACATTAGATTAGCGAAAAGATGTCTTCCAAAAGCTAACAAAAGCGAAATCCAAACACACATTAGATTAGCGGAAAGTTACCTTCCAAAAGCTAAACAAAGCGAAATCCAAACAAGCATTAGATTAGCGGAAAGATGCCTTCCAAAACCTAAAGGAAGCGAAATCCAAACACACATTAGATTAGCGAAAAGATGTCTTCCAAAAGCTAACAAAAGCGAAATCCAAACACACATTAGATTAGCGGAAATATGCCTTCCAAAAGCTAAAGTAAGTAAAATCCAAACACACATAAGATTAACGAACAGATACCTTCCATAGGCTAAACAAAGCGAAATCCAAACACACATCAGATTACCGGAAATATGCCAACCAAAAGCTAACAAAAGCGAAATCCAAACATACATTAGATTAGCGGAAAGTCATCTTCGTAATCCTTAACAAAGCGAATTCCAAACCAGCATCAGATTAGCGGAATGTTTTCTTCCAAAAGCTAAACAACGTACTAAG
>OZ038516.1:57563136-57595636 GCA_964036315.1 Acanthosepion esculentum
CTCGGGAATTTTTAGTTGCGCTCTGTCCGAGGACAGAGACACAATTGAGAGATAAAATGTACTTTATCCGACCGAGTGCAGATACTAAACTTAGAAGGAAAATTCTTGAGATTACCACTATTGAATCTTATCAAAATATAAATATGTACCCCAGATTGTTTCCAATATCTTCATTCCTGAATGAATTACTCCTTTCCCAAGCCAAGATACATGTCTATAAAAAATTAAAAGAAAATATATATAAACTTATGGTAGTCAAAATATATAACACCTAAATTAATCCCAATCTAAAATAACTTAAATACTAATTTGCATTTAAAAGATTTTCAAAAACACCTTTCGTGTATTAGACATTGAATTATGCCACTTCGTGTCCGCCATAGCTTACCTAACTTTTAAGCTAACGTGATGAAAGTTTATGGGCGTTGTTAAATTTCAAAATTTAGAAAAATCAATAACATTTTTGCTCTTCTATATAAATACATGTTACAAAATGAAAACCTTGCATTTGTCTTAATAAAGTCCCTCAGAGGACGAAATGCGTCGGCTAAGATAAGGTTTTCTTTTGCCTTTATTCATATACTAGCAGCATGACCCGGCGTTGCCCGTGCTTGATTAAAATATCGTACGACTCATACAGCAATCGCTATCACTTGACTTAAAATATTTTTGCCCTTCCTTGCCTTTAAAGGAATGCACTTTGCCATGCTGATGTTGCTACATACCTTACTTCTTGCCTATCTCACACTGCGATTTTTTTCTAAGCTCTATACTAAACATTAAATCTGTTACGAAAAAGAACTAAACAAAATGAACACAAAACGATCAGCTTTAAAAAACGACTCGTAACTGGAAAAACCAAAGGAAAAAAGAACGTTAACAACAAATACTTTTTCAAACCCAACCCAGTTCTGCGGAATCAGAATCAACGATGAGTTTAAGCAAGCGAATGAGCCAATTGAAGTAAAGTGCCATGCAGATTTAAATTTTTCCCACTTGTGACGAATGCAGCTATCGATTTTTGGGGGCATGCTAGCATGCTAGTTAATATTCGTGTCAGTCAGCTGTTGGCTCTCACGCTGGCCAATAGTTTCTTCCTGCTTAATCGTGGCAGCCAGCTATTGGCTCTCACGCTGACCAGTAGAAAATGGCTGCAAACTACATTAAAACTATCGTAGAATCATGAAAAAATCGATTATTTCCACTATCGATGTGAGTTGGAAAATGCAACGTTGGTCTTGTCGTTCTCGCTAACTTGGAGCATATGCATGTAAATTTTGGTGCAAAGCCGTCGAAAATTGCGGCCGTGCATTCGTTACACACACACACACACACACACACACACATCCTGCCTTTTATAGATAGAGATATTGTGATTTTCTTTCTTCATATAATGATAAGTGAATTATTTTCTTTTTTTATGGGTGTAGCATTTACAAAATAAAAATTGTCGTTGAATTTCTTTCTGTGTATGTATGTATGCATTTGTTAAATTGTTATTTATGAAGTCTTTTTGCTCATAGATGATATCGTTTTTGTAATTTCTGCATGTTTCTCCAATGTATTGTGAGGAACAGTTTTGGCAACTTATTTTATATATGCCCGCTTCAGAAATAGAATTGCTATGGCTGTTTGGGGATCTGATTATATGTGTTTTCAAACGTGGGCACTGAGATCAACACCCAGCGGCGACAGTCTGTTTCCTGGTTAAATATAATCCTCAGACTGTCATTTAAGCACTTTTATAATTACATACGCTCTATCTCTAATATTGAGCACTTTAATTCATAAATATAGCACACCTTAAAACGTTATTTTAACATGTATACAGTGTAACCCGGATATAAGAGTGTTGTCGGGACCGGAGAAGAAGTCTCTTATATCCGGGTCTCTTATATCCGGGTTACACTGTATATGTGTGTGTGTTTGTGGGCGTGTGTGTTTGTGCGCGTGTGTTTGTGCGTGCATGTATATATATATATAGCATAATGAGAAGCCACGTATACAAATTTTTTTTTCAGTTATTTTATCCATATATAATATATATATATATATATAATATATATATATATATATATATATATATATATATATATATATATATATATATATATGACTCTCAAAATGTGTGTGTGCTTGTGATTGAATGTCGTTTATGCGTTTCCACAGTTTTCATCGAATTTCAATGAATTTTTGGGGTTTGTTACATAATACTTCAGTGCCGGGTTTGAGTCGAAATTGACTGGAAAAATGACAACCTTGAAGGTGAAAAATTGAAAAAAAATGATTTTTTACTCTTTGCATAAAAATCAAAGGCAAAATTTAATGTCTGTAAAAAAGAAACAGCGTACAATCAATTTCCAGAGTTTAAAGCTAACGCAAAAGATTATTAGAATTATAAAAAAGAATATGATAAATACAAATTATCGTATATTATTATTATGACGGTCCATGGATGAGGTTCCTTCCTTGCAAGATTGAGAGCGCAAAAACGGCCCTTTTCAGCGCCACCCTGCATTGAAACTGTTAACCCCCCAACACACACACACACACACACACACACACACACACATTTGGGGATATGTCCTCAGTTGCACCCAAATATTGTTACTAATACTGATTTTCGGGTGGGCTGACTTTAAACTTAAACTGCTTCAATTGAACGGCAAAAATTCCCAGTCATGAAACACCCGCTCAAAGACGTATTATACCGCGAGCATATATATATATATATATATATATATATATATATGTGTGTGTGTGTGTGTGTGTGTGTGTGTGTGTGTGCGTGTGTGTATCAAATATGTGGTGCAGTTCAATTTATATTACAATGAATCATTCATACAAAAAGTAGATTAGTAAAGTTAAGGATATAAATTGGCGAAATCTCTTCGCAAAGAAAATTTTAAAGTTGGATCAATCTACGAACCACACGATGAATGTTATGATCCTTGTTTTTAATAACTACATGCTGTATGAGGTCTTTTTTTTAATCTGCTAGTACTTTCAACTGTACACACAGTCATCCTCAGGAAATTATTTTGTTTTTAGTAAATCCAGGTAGCATCAGAGACGAAAGATTAAATGCGAATCGAAATATGTTTTTTTAGAAATGTTTTATTTCCATGCCTGATCAGGAGGTTTTGATTAGCGTGGAACCACCCCTTAACTGCTGGTGTACCCAGGTCAATCCTGACCCGGGGTGGTAGCACATGTGAGGTCCCAGCTATGGGCAAATAGTTAACCCCAAAACTGGGGTCAAACCACTATAAAAGTGTAAAAATAAGTTTTAATACCAGAAATAATTCTTTTTTAAATTATTACCCGCAATACATTTTTGAAAAAAAAATATTACCAGCAATACATTTTTGAAAAAAAAAAAATTATTACCAGCGATACATTTTTGAAGGAAAAATATTACCAGAAATAGATTTTTGATAAAACAAAATATTACCAGCAATAAACATTTTGGAGGCATTATGTAACCCATTGAGGTTGATATGCCGTATAAGAAAACAAACCAAACCAAACAAGCATGTATATGCACAAAAAGCTGAGTATCATCTACCATGTATTCAACTGTGAAAGCAGAATAACATATCATATTTTTATTACTTCAAAGCTCACAAGAAAATTAAATTATCCCTATATTTTTTAACCCAACCTTATTAGCCTTGCGCCATACTTGATTTAGTAAAATATATCTACTTGTGAAAAGCAGATTGGTTTAACCCTTATGTTCCATTTTATTATTGTTGTTTGTTTTTCTATTGGGGTTGCTGTTCTTGTTGTCGGCATTATCTTAATCGCTTTTTTAAACCTTGTCATGAATACCCGATAAGGATTAACGAGTTATTGATAGTGGCACTTAAAAATAAAAAAGTAAAAAATAAATAAATCAAGGTAAATTTACAAAAAGAGTCTCGGTGTCGCGTTTGGAAGCCCACAGATCTCCCTCGTCTATAAACAAGAAGAACAAAAAAGAAATAAGAAGAGAAATTAAAATGGCCCTGGGGTGGGGAGCGAAACATAGAAAGTTGTTTCTCTTGATCTGACAGTCAACTGCAATATGTTATTCATGATCGGCCGTAAATCCTTATCGCTTGTAAGCTTGTCTCGAAAGCTGTTTCTTTTGTCGATTTTCCGGCACCACCTCACGGCTTTCGTGAAATCAAGGGTGCCCGGCAGAGGCGACACGACAGAAGAGAACAATCGAAATAAATACCCTCATCTTTTTAGTTTTAAAGGCCTGTTTAATCGCTTTAAAATAGATCATCATATGACTCTCTCTCTCTCCTTATATATATATATATATATATATATATATATATATATATCACATCCCTATCTTTCTCACACCAGTCTCTCTCGCTCTCTTTCTCTCTCCGTCATTTTCCTCTTTTGTTCTTTGCTGTGAATTTGTTCCTCTCTCACACCCTCTCTTATTCTCTTTCGCTCTTTTCCTCACTTCCTCTCATTCTGACTCCAGTTTTATATATCGTTTTTATCTCCTGATATCCCTCGCTAATTTTCATAGTCATGAACTGTCTCTCTCTCCCTCCCTCTCTCTTTCTCTCTCTCCATCTATATACTTTCTTCAGCTCTCTCTTTCTAAATCTCTCTATCCTGCTCGTCTTCTTTCTGTCTATCTATCGATATCTAAGGTCTTCTGGCTATCGCTTTATATATAGACAGAGAGATATCGATAGACAGATTGACATATTGCCAGAGAAATGCTTACATAGTTATTAGTGTAGATATTATTTTTTGGTATATATATATATATATATATATATATATATATATATATATATATATATATTATTATTATTATTATTATTATTATTATTATTATTATTATTATTATTTATCATATAGTGGATATAATTGTTTAAAACATGTTTTGCATAGATTAAAACCCCATATTTTTTAATGCATATAAAAATATTACACATTATTAATATTTTCCATAAGATTTAGTTGGCTAGTTAGTAAGTTAGATAGATAGATAGATAGATAGATAGAGAGATAGATAGATAGATAGATAGATAGATAGATAGATAGATAATGAACAGAGTGAGATAGATAGATAGATAGATAGATAGATAGATAGATAGATAGATAGATAGATAGATAGATAGATAGATAGATACTGAAGAGAGTGAGATAGATAGATAGATAGATAGATAGATAGATAGATAGATAGATAGATAGATAGATACTGAACAGAGTGAGATAGATAGATAGATAGATAGATAGATAGATAGATAGATAGATAGATAGATAGATAGATAATAAACAGAGTGAGATAGGTAAATAGATAGATACTGAACAGAGTGAGATAGATAGATAGATAGATAATAAACAGAGTGAGATAGATAGATAGGTAGATAGATAGATAATAAACAGAGTGAGATAGATAGATAGATAGATAGATAGATAGATAGATAATGAACAAAGTGAGATAGATAGATAGATAGATAGATAGATAGATAGATAGATAGATACTGAACAGAGTGAGATAGATAGATAGATAGATAGATAGATAGATAGATAGATAGATAGATAGATAGATAGATAGATAGATAATAAACAGAGTGAGATAGATAGATAGATAGATAATGAACAAAGTGAGATAGATAGATAGATAGATAGATAGATAGATACTGAACAGAGTGAGATAGATAGATAGATAGATAGATAGATAGATAATAAACAGAGTGAGATAGATAGATAGATAGATAGATAGATAGATAGATAGATAATGAACAAAGTGAGATAGATAGATAGATAGATAGATAGATAGATAGATAGATAGATAGATAGATAGATACTGAACAGAGTGAGATAGATAGATAGATAGATAGATAGATAGATAGATAGATAGATAGATAGATAGATACTGAACAGAGTGAGATAGATAGATAGATAGATAGATAGATAGATAGATAGATAGATAGATAGATAGATAGATAGATCGATCTTTCATTCATTCGTAATATCAACGTTCTGGATCGTCCGATCGATCTTTCTCAAGCGTCAGAACTGTCAAATTGCATTCGCAGACCGCTTCAACATTGCTGCATGAACAACACCAAACACAAGTCCAAATTTTGGTTGGAGCCCCCAAACTGTAAAAGGCCACTGACAAACGAGTGAAAAAATGACATTTACAAGGACCAGACACGAATAATTCGGGAGATACGCGTTAATTTAGTTGAGTGGTGCCTTGCATGTTGCCAGCAATTCCCAATCATACTTACAAAAGTATACAAGTATGGAGAATTGCGATATATATATATATATATATATATATATATATATATATATATATATATATATATATATATATATATATATATTTCGAGCGTTTTTCTGCCGGACAATGTTTATATAATTTATAGAGAAATATATATATATATATATATATATATATATATATATATATATATACATATACATATATATATATATATATATATATATATATATATATATATATATATATGTATATATATATATATATATATATATCCGAATGAGAAAAAGAACAAATGAATTAAAAATACACTGTTCAAAGTATTTACTTTAAAAAAGTGCTCAGTACAAAGTAGAACTAAATATTATTATATTTTTATTATAAGATATTATAATAAAAACATATATATATATATATATATATATATATAAATATTTTTGTCTATATATATATATATATATATATATATATATATATATATATATATATATATATATATATCCGAACGAGAGAAAGAACTAATGAATTAAAAATACACAGTTCAAAGTATTTACTTTTTAAAAAAAGTGCTCAATGCAAAGTAGAGCTAAATATTATTATTATATTTTTATTATAAGATATTATAATAAAAACATTGAAATCGCTACACAAAAGCTTCCATGTTTCAATACTATGTTTGTACTTCCTCAGGCGATGGTAGGTAACTGTTTATAAAATAATTTCTTAGGGAAATTTAAAAACAAATCGTTACCTATTTTCCTAAATTTAAAAGGGTGGGGCATAAGGTCAGAAATTGAAAATAGACTTGTGGGTAAGTCATGATTAACCAATTTTTTCTTAAATAGGGAAACAGGGAGTTCCACAGGCGAGAGGTGCGTGATATGAAGCTATTGGAGTAGAAGAGACGGCTGCATTTAACAGTTTCAAAAGTGAAAGGGTGAGAGCGGGATGCCAGCCTCGTAGGACGCTTGAATTCATGAAGTCTGGGAAAGCAGCTCATCGGAGCAATTACCATAAAAGTATTTGTAAAAAAGACAGAGGGAGGCGACGGCACGTCTGTGAGAGAGAGCGACCTCAGACGAGATGCCAGATCAGGGCCAATTACATTGCATATCCGTCTCTGGATCTTATCAAGGACCCCGAGGCAAACAGAAGGGGCTCCAGACCATATATGGCCGCAATACTCCATGCAAGGGCGAATGGTTGATTTGTAGATTTGAAGGATCGATTCCGGGGAGAACAATTTCCTGGCGCGGCACAGGGAGCCAACTCTACTTGCGGTGGACGAAGCTATTGACTCAATGTATTTGTTCCATCTCAGGTTAGCAGTCAATGTGAAGCCGAGTAGTCGTAAGGATGTGATCTCGAGAAGTTGAGCGTCAGACATTCTAATGGGGGGTGGCAGGGAAGGATCTCCATAAATCAGATCTATGCTAAATAGAAAAATATGGTCAGAGTTATTTTTTCTTCATGTCGCGATAACCCGATATATAAACATGGCATCATTGATGATTATAGAGCATATGAAATTTTTTTTTGATTCCGAGTACTTTCGACATAGCACAATGTCATCATCAGGGTATTGTTTATTGCAAGAGAAATTTTGTAGTGCTCATTATTGTCGAAGACCTTATTTTAGTGTTGATCTGACACTCACTCCCCCAGAAATATAGAGAAGACATGATGTACTGCTTGACATTCGCTCCGGAAGCTCCAATACGAATATTTCAGAGTGTTTGGGTTTCAATCTGAGGATAGTGCAGAGGATTCGGGAAGAGTTGGATGAGTGATTACGAAGGTGTTTGGAGTGATCACTAGTGAAGACGAAGTTATGGCTCTTTTCATCTTCCCACAGAGTCTCAGACTCAACACAGTCCTAAACCAAGTGCCTTGAAGAGGAAGTGTTACCCTGGGTCTAGAGGGTGCCCGCTGAAAGTGCCTATGTCTGGCAGCAGGATTATGCACTATGTCACAGATGTCAGACTATTTCTGGGACGCCTCACCCCTTACGTCTGGCCACCTAACAGCCTCGACTGCAACCCCCTTGATTATTATGTGTGGGGGCAGTTGAGCGAGATACCGACAAAACGCCTTTTAACACGAAAAATGAACAGAAGGCAAGGACAATATTCACCAACTTCAACAAGGAGACTGTCCAGAAGAGTTGCAAGAGATTCCGATGTCGCCCGGAGGCCGTGGTTGAAGCCAATTTCAATTTTATTGAATAAATTTATTCTTTAGTATTTCAAGATATTTTTGTGTAAATTTGGTAACTATATCTATTAACGTGAGATGTCAGTGTTATTTTTATTTTGCATAATTAGACGACAATTTTCCATCACACATAATATATATATATATATATATATATATATATATATATATATATATATATATATATATATATATATATATATATAATGTGTGATGGAAAATATATATATATTGTCATCCACAGACAGATTGTTTCGCTGTATCCCAGCTTTTCAGTGTGCTAGACGTCTTGTTGCCTTTAGCTAGGATTGAAACCCGACTGAATTGGCGTCAGTCGAGAATTCTACCACTAAGCCGTCGGCGCTCGGCTGGGATGAATGTGAATTTTAGCGTATTTATTTTTAGATAAACACACAGTGACCGACAGGACTCAATTCGCCGAAGAGTCACGCTATATTAGCCTTAATAGTCACTGTTTACAAACCCACACTTCCTTCCCCAGAGAGCTCAACCGAAATTAATTTTTCAGGAGCCTATATTATTTTCATCCACAGACAGACTGTTTCGCTGTATCATAGCTCTTCAGTGTGGCTAGACGTCCGGTTGCCTTCAGCTAAGATCGATGTATATATATATATATATATATATATTATATCCCATCTGAACAATATCCAATAACAATAACATAGAGAAGTTTTAAAGAGAGGAGTTAAATAACGGTTTAAATGAGTGAGATACAGATAAATATGAATTATTTTCAGATTCCTAAATCACTACCGATTCACTGGCCTAAATTAAAATTAAAAAACAGACACCGGAAACGTGTGGATGCATTTGTGATGACACTACGCACAATAAAAAACAATATGATCTAAACTTAAAATCCAGAAGATGAGAGAGGGAGGGGAAAAGTGTGGAGGCAGAAACTAAAAACGAGGGCATTTTTAAAAGAATTGATGTGTAATCAAGAAAATTTGATAAAGCAATGTCACCTACAGGTTACAAATTTAACATAAACATATAAAAATTAAAGAATATTTAATTTTGTAAATACCTACTATTTATATGCCCCAAAACACATACGTAGATACACACATACACAACAACATATCTATATCTACTCACACATACATACATATACGTGTGCACATATATATATAAATATACATACACTCATGCATACGTATACACATAGACATACACATATGTACACACAAACACATATACATAAATCCTTACACACATCCATACATATACATACAAACACTCATCTAAACAAATATACAACGTATCTATATATATATATATATACATATATATAAATATATATATATATATATATGTGTGTGTGTGTGTGTATGTGTGTAAATATAATAATAGTTAGAATATAACTACAACAATCAACCCCAAAATTGAACAAATAGCTTTAATTATCTTCCCAAACAAAAACAATACTATTAAATAAGCTATATAAACAAATTTTTACTACGTTAATAAAAACACCGATCAAAATAAAAATAAAATAATAATAAAAAATAAATAAATATATAAGATAAGAAATAAAAATAAAAATAAAAAATAAAAATAAATAAAAACGAGCAAAATAATTTAACCCAAATAAATAAATAAATAAATAAATAAACGAGTTCCGGTAGAATAACCGCCAAAATAGACTACCCACAATGCACCACTGACCCGTATATATAAATAGCCGAGCAAAATAAGAGCACACGTGGCCTGACGATTGCATCTAGCATGAAACAGACTGTCGCGTCTAAGTGTTGACTTCTATGTTCACTTTCATATTTACACTCGCTCTATCTCTGATATTGAGCACTTTATCCCATAAATATAGCACATTTTAAGACTATATTTCTTCATATATATATATATATATATATATATATATATATATATATAAATTATATCCCATCTGAACAACATCCAAATAGTCACAACCACTTTCAAAACCTTCATGGATATAATCAAATCGAAAAAAACACCCATATCAATAATAGTTCAGAAGGATGCATATATAAAATAAATTGTCTAGATTGCTCTTCATAATACATTGGGGAAACATGCAGAAAATTAAAGAAAAACGTATCTATGAATACAAAAGAGACTCTATAAATAACAATTTAACAGATGCACTAGTCATACACAGAAATAAATTCGACCACAATTTTAATCTAAAAAATAATTTACTCAGAAGGAAAATCCTCGAGAGTGCCGCCATCGAATCTTACCAAAATATCACCTCGGTTGTTTTTTCACCTTTCCTGAAGGAATTACTACTTTCTCAAGCCAACATACACAACAACAAATACGTTGAAAAATCAAAATATCCTTTCGACGATACTGTATGACGTAATCTAGGATCTAACACCGAAATTTTTCAGTTAACCTGATGAATATTTACGAGTGAAAAAAAATTGAGTAACTGTCAAATATATACATTTTACAAAATAAAATCGTCACATTTGCCTTGATAAAATCCGTCAGATGACGAAACGCGTCGGCCTAAACTAAGTATAGTTTTCCTCTTGTCTTTTTATCCAACTTGATGTCCGAACAGATCACGAGGGCCCTGTGAGGAGTAAGGGTCTTAATTAAATTAATTTTGCGCTTCCTGACAAAAAGTATCCCAACGAATATACAAACCAGTAAAAGTCGGTTTTCGATAGACAGAAGTAATAAAACCCGACATATATATATATATATATATATATATATATATATATATATATATATATATGCCTTTAAATAATTGTCGGACTTTATCCATTTCATAATGTGTGACGTCTTTGTTTACATTTGGATACGCTTTGAGCAGATATGAATGTACGTGAGAGATTCATGGAAGATTGAAGTTTAAAGGCAGTAAATTAGACTTTGCTAATCGAACGATTCTCCGTGGCTCGATCGGTTACGGCACGTCATATATATGACGGTTCCGTATAGGATGCAGGTTCGAATCCTGTCAGAAAATTTCTCGGACATTCAGGCCGGTAAATGTTATAAATACAGTTTATTATAAACAGACCATTTACTTAAATATTTGTATCTATAAAAAGAATATATATATATGTATATGTATAGTGTTCGGTAAATGATTGATATATATAGGGTTAGGTAAATGAGACAGCTAGACATCAACGTCCATCCCATGATCAACTTTATATTATTTTAAATAAACAGTAAGTGATATCTCGTGCCCGAGGAATTGGGTAAACAACGAAACTTGAGTAGTACACCAAACGTAGGTATAGGTGTATTTATTATAATATAATTCTTAGCTCTGTCTAATCACATTGAGCTATTATGTCTACACCTCTTGGCTAAATTTGATAATTATTTGCTTACCAGCGTATGCACGGTACCATACGCATATATGGTCGCTAATATCTAGTTATCTCATTTACGCAAAAATGAAAATAACACTGACATCTCATGTTAACAGATATAATTACCAAAATTACACAAAAATATCTTGAAATTTATTCATGGCTTCAGCCATGTCCTCCAGACGACCATATAGGAAGACTGATATTATGTAACAGTTCAGTACTGTTTTCTTTGTTTCTAACGAAATATTTGTTTCTTAATACTCTGCACAGCTTTTGGAAGGCATCTTTCGCTATCCCAATGCTCCTTCCGGTTTCAATGTCGCATTTTCCGATCTTAAAGCACTTTCCAGATATTTAAATTTTTGATCACGCTTCGATTTGTAATTTACATTGATGGGTTTTCATCCTTTTGCTAAAAACCAGAAATTCTATCTCCTTGCTTTTTCTGTTTAGTCCTCTCTTCTCGATTTTTGTAGTTTTCTTTCCTTGTCTGCTATCAACAGTGTCATCTGCATATCTATGTTGTTAAGATTTTAATAAGAAATCCTGGTAGGACGTCTAATTCTTTCAGAATCGCCTCGCTGTGTAGGTTGAATAAGTCACAAAATGGTACCCATGCAGTTAATTAAATCTACATACAAACAACTTTTTATTTTTAAAATTCACTTAAAAATACGCTACGAAATCTTGATCCACCCACTTACAAGCAGAAGAGACAATTTAATTTTCTCAGACACACGATACGGAAAGAGGGCATGGAGAATCAAACACACACAGGGCATATTGAACGCAAGACAAGGCTTACAAGAACGGGTAATTTAATGGCAAACCAAGAGCAGAGATGGACGATAAAGAGTCAAAATTTACTTAGAGGAAGGCGTGGACAGCCATAACCAGTTTACCCGCTGAAAAAAATGGACGTCAAGGAAGACTTGATATCGAATACATGCTAATTTATCATTTATATGCATCAGCATGTGTTTTATAATATATCCAATATTAGGATTCTTCATCTTCAAGACGTGACTGATTATAGCTCTCCTCTACTTCCTATCATTTGTAGTTGTTAGAAAGTGTTGTCTCTTCACTATCCCACCCATTTCCTGTTCCGTCATTCATTATTAACTTAGAACAAAATTATTCGGTGAGTTAATCTCAATTTCCTTCTACCACACTTACCTTCTGTATGTACAGTGAGTGTCAAATTCTCCAAGCCCTCTTTCCTCATTATGTATTCTAGGTTAAGCGTTGTCCCTCTCTACCACATTTGCCTTTAGTATGTACAGTGAGTGTCAAATTCTCCAAGCCCTCTTTCCTCATTATGTGTTCTAGGTTAAACACACTGTTCCTCTCTATCACATTTGCCTTCATTATATCCTTTGAGTGTCAAATTCTCCAAGCCATCTTTCCTCATTATGTGTTCTAGGTTAATCGCTGTTCCTCCCTACCACACTTGCCTTTAGTATGTCCTGTTAGTGTCAAATTCTCCAAGCCCTCTTTCCTCATTGCGTGTTCTAGGTTAATCGCTTTTCCCACCTACCACACTTGCCTTCAGTATGTCCTGTTAGTGTCAAATTCTCCAAGCCCTCTTTCCTCATTGTGTGTTCTAGGTTAATCGCTTTTCCCACCTACCACACTTGCCTTCAGTATGTCCTGTTAGTGTCAAATTCTCCAAGCCCTCTTTCCTCGTTGTGTGTTCTAGGTTAATCGCTTTTCCCACCTACCATACTTGCCTTCAGTATGTCCTGTTAGTGGCATATTCTCCAAGCCCTCTTTCCTCATTATGTGCCTTAGCTTAATCACTGTTCCTCTCTACCACTCTTGCCTTCAGTATGTCCAGTGTGTGTCAAATTTTTTCAAGCCCTCTTTCCTCATTATTTGTTCTAGGTTAATCGCTCTTCCTCTCGCGAAAACACTTGCCTTCACTATGTCGTGTGAGTGTCAAATTCTCCAAACCCTCTTTCCTCATTATTTGTTCTAGGTTAATCGCTCTTCCTCTCGCGAAAACACTTGCCTTCAATATGTCGTGTGAGTGTCAAATTCTCCAAGACCTCTTTCCTTATTACGTTTCCTACAAATTTCAACTGTCTCCTCCTGATACTGTGCGTAAGTGATCTTTTACAGGACCCTGTGTACGCTGTTATTTATCTGTTGCGTATTTACTTTAATAAAACTACTGTCCTGATACTGGTAACGACCTTACCATTTAAAACACAGCTGCTTTGAATAATGTGAGGTAATCAATAAGTATCAGAGAAATGTCGTTAGAAACGAAGAAAGTGTACTAAACTGTTATGTCATATCAGTCCACCTATAGGACAGGGAAAGCTTAACAATCACCTCACAGATGAAAGTACATGAACCCACAGAAATGTGGTTCTACAGAAGGATGCTGAGAATACCATAATGAATCACGTGAACTATGATGAAATTTCATAGATAATGGAAAGAAAAAGGACACATAAGAAACAGTTGAAATTTCTAGGGCACATAGTGCAGAAAGAGGGTCTAACAAATTTGATACTCACAGGGCAGATTGAAGGCAAGAAGGACAGAAGAAAAATGGCACAAAGCCTACCTAGCAAGCTTGAGTAAATGGTTGGCATAACAGGGTTTAGGAGACATAAAAAAAGTATTTTTAAGGCCTACATAATACAGGAAATTGTGGAGCCCCATGATCGCCAACGTCGTTAAGGAACACGGTACAGAGAAGAAGAACAATCTATGTTAACATTTTTAATCGTATATCCGTTCTAACCATCTTGCCAAAACAAATAGTAAGTGTCATCAAAATGCGTCAAAGATGTAGCCAAGTTTGACGTTCAGATTTGTTGAAGTAGGCAAAATTTTCAGGAACAAAATTTTTAAAAAAATTATATATATATACTCAGGAGGCGTCTTAAAGGGGCCAATGCGTAAATTTAAAAATATGGAACATCTATATACGATGCGAATTATACTGAATAGACGGTAAAACATGGCAATATTAAAGTTGAATAAATCAAATAAATATTGCGTGGAACATTATATGCTAATAAAATAATGGCTATGTAATGTGTAATTATTTATGAAAAATTTTTTAAGGTAAAAGGTATTTTAAGGTAAAAGGTAGACAATACCAGCAAAACACCGTTAATCCATTTCTATGGTTTAATACGGCTTTATTATTAGAAAACTTTATAATATGCAGTTTTTCTTGTAAACACAGAGAATATACGTCAAGTAACGATTTACAAATTCTAGTTTGCTTTTTTTTTAATATTTTCCATTTTACCGTAGGAGTTTTGTTAATTTCTTTTAAGTGCCAAAAATATTTAGAAAAGGACGTTCTGTCACGGTAGGCATTGTTGTTGAAAGATAATATGTGTTGATACTATCGAGACGTTCTGTCACGGTAGGCATTGTTGTTGAAAGATAATATGTGTTGATACTATCGAGTTTTAAATGAATTTTTGGTACTGCCAATATAAATTTTTTAACTGTTGGATTTTCTCTAGATGAAATAGTAATTAGGTAAACAAGGAAATCTGTTTGACAACTATTTTTTGTAATGGACAGTCGTTAGGATTTCTACAATTACATAAGCTGTTATTATTTTTGTTTAAAACACACATGTTATTGCCTCTAGTAATTATGTTCAGAGAAACATGTTTATGCACAAAATCTGAGTATCATCTACCATGTATTTGAGTGTGAAAGAAGAATGACCTATAGTTTTTATTATTTCAAAACTCCCTAGAAAATGAAACTCCGGCATTAAATGAACCATCAGTTGTTTATATGCCGTTAAACAAACAAATGAGTCAACTGAAGCAAATCGCTAGGGCAAATATTAGACTTTCAAGAGTATTTTATTATTTTTATTTTGCTTTCATTTTTTTTTATTAATGGAGGTTCGATGAGTCAATGAGCGACGAGAGACCGTGCCAATGTTTAAAAATGTCTAAATAGTTATTTATACATGTAAAATTATTTTTGTAAATTTTTTTAGTCTTAAAATGTTGGATCGAAAAAGCAACGAAAATGAGCTAACAGTTTATCGCTTCTCTTTCTTCTCAGTCAATCGAAGACCAACATATATGCATGTCATCTTCATTTCAAGGACTTCTGCTTCTCTCAGGATAGCCTCGCTGTAAAGTTTGAATAAATCCGGTGAGAAGATACACCCTTGACTTACGGCTCTTTTTGTGTGTGTGTGTGTGTGTGTGTGTGTGTGTGTGTGTGTGTGTGTGTGTGTGTGTGTGTGTGTGTGTGTGTGTGTGTGTGTGTGCGTGTGAGAATTCAGGGAATTTCCTTTTCTGTCCGTACAGATTACCAATAACCAATTTCAAAGAGGACATTCAAATTTGTAGCGGACGTTGAACCCTTTTACCAAACACGCACGGGTTTAAAACCCTAACAACAGAAGAAATCCCATTTAAGCTTTTGAGCATGCGCAAATAGAAAATAAAGGTGAGAACCCGTGCTGTGAACCTGGCAAACTAATTTCACTTCGGCCGACGTTGCGACTGGACGTAAAAGTTAGTGATCCGTGCTATAGATGCAACATGGTGCAGGCAGTAAGTGTTTAATGTCTGAGAGATGGCAAATGTAATGGACCTAAATTCCGCCATTTTGCATTTATTATTCGCCCGCCCAAACCATCATTTGATGTCGCCATTTTCACGAGCCTCTTCTCCACGGAAAAACATGTTACATAATTTACCTTTATTGGAGATCAATCAGCATGTTCAAATGTCTATTAAATCTCCTCTTTCTCTCTTTCTCCCCCACCACACGGACACATACACTCATACACATACATGCACGTATACACGCACATACACATATATACACACAGACATACAATATACACATAGGCACTCATACAAACACGCAAACAAAAACACGCGCACGCCCACACATATACACACAAACACATATAAACGCTTACACACGCTTACACACGCTTACACACATATACATACACAAATACAGACACAGACACACAATATACACACGCGCAGACTCACAAACACTTAAAAAATACACGCAAATCCACATGGACACAAACACATGTATTCAAACGCACACACACAGATACTATCATACACTCAAACACACACACTCATACACATACATGCGCCTATACACTCGCACACGCAAACACATACACCCGTCCTGGGTATGACGATAAACTATATCCGCGTCCTGGGTAAGAAGATAAACTACGTCCAACAGCAAGGCGTCTGATCAGAAGGTTTTGAGGAGCGTGGAACCTCTTCATTGCTGGTGTTCCCAAGCCCACCCTGACCCAGGGTGGTAGCACAGGTTAGCTATGAGCAAATAGATAACATCGAAAGTGAGGTAAAAATCCTTATGAAAATGTAAAAATAGGTTTAAATTACAGAAAGACTTTGTAAACAATTATTACCAGAAATAAATTTTTGAAGGAAAAAAATATTACCAGCAATATATTTTTGAAAAAAATATTACTAGCAATTCATTTTTTCAAATAATATTACCAGCTATACATTTTAGAGGGAAAAATATTACCAGAAATAGATGTTTGACAAAACAAAATATTACCAGGAAAAAAAGTTGCCGGCATTCAATAACCCATTGAGGTTGATATGCCGTAAAACAAAATAAACGAAACCAATCTAAACCAAAGAATACATATTCTATTGATACGAATCTATCCTAAAAATGTTGTCGGAATTAAATAACCCATTGAGGGTGATATGTCGTAAAACAAAATAAACCAAACCAAAGAATACATATTCTATTCATACGAATATATCCTAAAAAAAGTTGTCGGCATTAAATAACCCACTGAGGTTGATATGCCGTAAAACAAAATAAACCAAACCAAAGAATACATATTCTATTTATACGAATCTATCCTAAAAATGTTGTCGGCATTAAATAACCCATTGAGGTTGATATGCCGTAAAACAAAATAAACCAAACCAAAGAATACATATTCTATTTATACGAGTCTATCCTAAAAATGTTGTCGGCATTAAACAACCCATTGTGGTTGATATGCCATAAAACAATATAAACCAGACCAATCTAAACCAAAGAATACATATTCCATTTAGACAAATCTATACTAAAAATGTAGTCGGCATTAAATAACCCATTGAGGTTGATATGCCGTAAAACAAAATAAACCAAACCAATCTAAAGCAAAGAATACATATTCTATTCATACGAATCTATCCTAAAAATGTTGTCGGCATTAAATAACCCATTGAGGTTGATATGCCGTAAAACAAGATAAAGCAAACCAATCTAAACAAAAGAAAACAATTCTATTCAGACGAATTTCTCCTAAAAATGTTGTTGGCATTAAATAACCTATTGAGGTTTATATGCCGTAATACAAGATAAACCAAACCAATCTAAACCAAAGAATACTATTCTATTCATACGAATTTATCCTAAAAATGTTGTCGGCAATAAATAACCCATTGAGGTTGATATGCCATGAAACAATATAAACCAAGCCAATCTAAACCAAGGAATACATATTCTATTCAGACGAATCTATACTAAAAAAGTTGTCGGCATTCAATAACACATTGAAGTGGATATGTCGTAAAACAAAATAAACCAAACCAACAAAATACATATTCTATTCATACGAATATATCCTAAAAAAAATTGTCGTCATTAAAAAACCCACTGAGGTTGATATGCCGTAAAACAAAATAAACCAAACCAAAGAATACATATTCTATTTATACGAATCTATCCTAAAAATGTTGTCGGCATTAAATAACCCATTGAGGTTGATGTGCCGTAAAACAAAATAAACCAAACCAATCTAAACCAAAGAATACATATTCTATTCATATGAATTTATCTTAAAAAAAAGTTGTCGGCATTAAATAACACACTGAGGTTGATATGCCGTAAAACAATATAAACCAAACCAATCTAAACCAAAGACTACATATTCCATTCATACGAATTTATCCTAAAAATGTTGTGGGCATTAAATAACCCATTGAGGTTGATATGCCGTAAAACATAATAAACCAAACCAATCTAAACCAAAGAATACATATTCTATTCATACAAATCTATCCTAAAAATGTTGTGAGCATTAAATAACCTATTGAGGTTGATAAGCCGTAAAACAAAATAAACCAAACCAATCTAAACCAAAGAATACATATTCTATTCATATGAATTTATCTTTAAAAAAAGTTGTCGGCATTAAATAACACACTGAGGCTGATATGCCGTAAAACAATATAAACCAAACCAATCTAAATCAAAGACTGCATATTCCATTCAGACGAATCTATACTAAAAATGTTGTCGGCATTAAATAACCCATTGAGGTTGATATGCCGTAAAACATAATAAACCAAACCAATATAAACCAAAGAATACATATTCTATTCATACAAATCTATCCTAAAAATGTTGTCGGCATTAAATAACCTATTGAGGTTTATAAGCCGTAAAACAAAATAAACCAAACCAATCTAAACCAAAAAATACTATTCTATTCATATGAATTTATCCTAAAAATGCTGTCGGCATTAAATAACCCATTGAGGTTGATATGCTGTAAAACAAAATAAACCAAACGAATCTAAACCAAAGAATACATATTCTATTCATATGAATTTATCTTAAAAAAAAGTTGTCGGCATTAAATAACACACTGAGGTTGATATGCCGTAAAAGAATATAAACCAAACCAATCTAAACCAAAGACTACATATTCCATGCAGACGAATCTATACTAAAAATGTTGTCGGCATTAAATAACCCATTGAGGTTGATATTCCGTAAAACATAATAAACCCAACCAATCTAAACCAAAGAATACATATTCTATTCATACAAATCTATCCTAAAAATGTTGTCGGCATTAAATAACCCATTGAGGTTGATATGCCGTAAAACATAATAAACCAAACCAATCTAAACCAAAAAATACATATTCTATTCATACAAATCTATCCTAAAAATGTTGTCGGCATTAAATAACCTATTGAGGTTGATATGCCGTAAAACAAAATAAACCAAACCAATCTAAACCAAAGAATACATATTCTATTCATATGAATTTATGTTAAAAAAAAAGTTGCCGGCATTAAATAACACACTGAGGTTGATATGCCGTAAAACAAAATAAACCAAACCAATCTAAACCAAAGAATACATATTCTATTCATACGAATCTATCCTAAAAAAAAGTTGTCGGCATAAAATAACCCGTTGAGGTTAAATATGCCATAAAACAATATAAACCAAACCAATCTAAACCAAAGAATACTATTCTATTCATACGAATTTATCCTAAAAATGTTGTCGGCATTAAATAACCTATTGAGGTTGATATGCCGTAAAACAAAATAAATCAAACCAATCAAAACCAAAGAATACATATTCTATTCATACGAATCTATCCTAAATATGTTGTCGACATTAAATAACCCATTGAGCTTGATATGCCGTAAAACAAAATAAACCAAACCAATCTAAACCAAAGAATACATATTACATTCATACGAATCTATCCTAAAAATGTTGTCGGCATTAAATAACCCATTGAGGTTGATATGCCATAAAATAAAGCAAACCAAACCAATCCAAACACACATACACACGCAGAAAATTATACACACGCAGACACACAATATACACATATAGACACACGCACTCACAGAAACACGCATACATATTTCTTATTTGCTTTGTCACACTTTTTTTTGTCTATTTTCGCAACACTTATTTTTTTGTTCAACACATGACCCCTAACCGAGGAAGAATTTGATGACCACGTTGTTAGTTGTAAGTTTCTGTATCAGGTGTAAAGGCTACAAATTGTTTCAAATGAGTTTTTAAGGCTTTATAACTTGGTAGATATCCTTACTAGTTATTTGTAGTTTTAGAATAGTCTGGTACAAGGCCATGGTATTAATATTCGATGGCTTAGTATCGCGCCACGGAAGGCGCCCCACACGAGATCTCCATATCGAAATACTTCCTGTCCGACATATTTCACTATGAACATTACAGCTTCCGAAAGAAAATTGCAAGTTAATTAGAATCATTTTGATGACTCTCGTTTTAATATAACCTAATTTTCCTCGTCAACCCGACACTTCGCATTCGCGAGGCTGACTGCCTAAATTAGCCCACTTTACCGAAATCCGCCCTGCCGCAGGCTAGATTTGAACCCACGTTCGTTCCCAAGAAGGCAGCATCCGGCCTCCCCACCTGATTTACTTAATAGCCTAAAGATTCAAAGTCAAATTTAATTTGTGAGCAAACACTCAACTAAATACGTAATTAAAGAAATAATTTGATAATTACAAGAAATTTAAAAAAAAAAGAAAAGAAATGAAAAGAAAAGAAAGGAGAAAGCAATAAAAATCTCATCAAGGGAGATAATTCAACACTAATTTTGCTATTTACAGCATGTAGTCGGGGAACATCAAGGCTTAAAACTGTTGTTTCGTTTTCAAAATGTATTGTTAGAATAGAAACCGTGACCTGATGTATAAGATATTCAGTAAAGAAACAGACTGAATGCAGTTTATAAGATGTAAAGATTATATTAAAAAATAAGGAAATTAAAACAAATCTGCAGCCTATACAAACGCGGTAACAATGGCCTCAAAAAAAACAAAATTCAAAATAATTTTTTGTCATTTTCGTTCATTAGAAAAGTAACAAAAAATTGACGTTTTTTGTTTGGTTTGTTTTGTTATTTTTTATGGCATATCGACTTCAATGGGATATTTAATGTCGACAAGATTTTTATCGCTGGTAAAATTTTTCCAAT
Source organism: Acanthosepion esculentum (assembly GCA_964036315.1). Lineage (NCBI taxonomy): Eukaryota > Metazoa > Mollusca > Cephalopoda > Sepiida > Sepiidae > Acanthosepion > Acanthosepion esculentum. Next base: position 57,584,759 of record OZ038516.1, read on the forward strand.
CGCTGGCAATATTCTTTTTCAAAAATGTATTGCTGGCAAAATCTTTTTTTCAAGAATGTATTCCTGGTAATATGTTTATCTTCACATATGCATTGCTGATAATATTTTTTTGTTACAAAAATGTATTGTTGATATTAAAACCTATTTTTATACTCTCTTAGTGTTTTGACGCTTTGGGGGGGTAACTATTTGACCATAACTGGGACCCTAACAGGTGTTACTACCCCGGGTCACGGTGAACCTGGAAACACCAGCAATTAAGAGGTGGTTTCACGCTCCTCAAAACCTCCTGATCAGAGGCCTTTGCTGTTGGATGTAGTTTACCGTCTTACCCAGGACGCGGGTGTAGTTTATCGTCTTACCCAGGACGCGACGTTTTTGGTTATATAATCTTGAAGCTTTATTAGATGAAGAATTGTCAGTCATTATTTTTTTTACTACCCCTGTAAATTTTTGACGCCTCCAAAACGGAACTGTTATCTTTTAATCACCATAGTGAAGTTTTCTGTCTGCATCAGCATGGCTGATGCTAACCTCCAGAGGAACAACTCATTGCACCGCCTTGGTCTCCTACTTTCCACTGTCATAAAGTGGAATGAGAATCACTTGCGAGCTCTTCTTCTGGGAAAGTTGGTTCACTGTATCGTTCCAGACAATATTTCTCGCTAGAATCCATCTTGAACGTTTATAAATATACCATTCGTCCGTGCATTGGATATTACGATATTTATTTCTGTTAAAATACAAAAAATGTGGTACAAGGCCTAAAAAAGGAGCCTAAAAAAGGAGGATGGGGAAAAGGACGTTCTTCATCTGTCTTAACTTTAAACTTAGCTAGCCACAAACACTGACCCAAACATACAAACAATATTCCTAACACCAAAACAACACAATCTTAGTATCTGTCTATATTTCTGAGATGAGGTATTATGTACATTATTTACATTATTAGGATTATTGTCCTCATCTTTGTCGCCATATCAAGGACACATGGCACAGTGGATAAAGGCATTAGTTAGATCTAGTGACAGGACCCAAAGAGGGTGAGTTCAGTACCCGGTTAAGGCAGTGGAGAACTTTCAGAGGGAAATTAACAGGAGATAACTGATAACTGACATCTATTAAAACATGACACGTGAAACTAGAACAATCTACGCCAGTGAGCAAAATAAAGGGTTTAACTCGACATTCCAATCACCTGAAGAAAGCCGGAGCGTATAACGGCCGAAACGTTGTAATAAATATGGCGACAAAGATGAGGACAATAGTCCGAATAATGTAAATAATGAACACAATCTTACTATCCTTTCTTACTACATTCACCATAATACCTCATGGTCTCTATAAATATTTTCATGGCAATTGTTTTAATGAGCTTTCTCCTTTCGTCCTTGTTTCATTTCTCGCACTCACTTCCGGGTTCTCGTTCCCCTCCTACCAACAATCTTCTAAAATTTAAATGCAACATCAAACGCCATCTTTTATCCTTTTGAACCGAATTCTAATATTGTCTTTTCATTCTTGATATGTCCCGGAAAGGGATATATTTGTTCGAAGTAGCTAAGTGGTTTTGGCTACTGTAACCGGGTAGGACAATCTAGCAGGTAGCCGTAATGGACTGGTACTCGTCGTAGTCACCGTGATATGTCTCGGAAAGGGATATATTTGTTCGAAGTAGCTAAGTGGTTTTGGCTACTGTAACCGGGTAGGACAATCTAGCAGGTAGCCGTAATGGACTGGTACTCGTCGTAGTCCCGTGATATGTCCCGGAAAGGGATATATTTGTTCGAAGTAGCTAAGTGGTTTTGGCTACTGTAACGGGGTAGGACAATCTAGCAGGTAGCCGTAATGGACTGGTACTCGTCGTAGTCACCGTGATATGTCCCGGAAAGGGATATATTTGTTCGAAGTAGCTAAGTGGTTTTGGGTACTGTAACCGGGTAGGACAATCTAGCAGGTAGCCGTAATGGACTGGTACTCGTCGTAGTCCCGTGATATGTCTCGGAAAGGGATATATTTGTTCGAAGTAGCTAAGTGGTTTTGGCTACTGTAACCGGGTAGGACAATCTCGCAGGTAGACGTAATCGACTGGTACTCGTCGTAGGCAATAGGCGTAGGCAATAGGCGTAGGCGATGTACCTCCACATCAATATGCATTTATGGCTGACACCAGCCAATCATATTACTGTGAGGGGGGACCCAGGTGTATGCATACTCATTACATCGATTTTTTTTCACTCACATTAACCCCTTGTGACTTAGGGACATTATCCCATTCTTTGTGGAGAAATGATTTAAAAAAATATTCCTTTCATCTCGATTTTATTTTTCTAGTCTTATTGAGTCAGTCAGACACGATTGGGCGATTATGTCACTTCAGATTAATTATTGATCAGACAAATTTCCCGCATTAGGTTGCCATTTCTTTCTACGGTAGACTGGTTGCCAAACAAGGCTATAGGACCCTGATATTCAATCCTTTTATCCAGATCAGTCAGTTAATTACCACATGTGATACACGCTTGGTCGATTATGTCTCTTTCGACTCATAACTGACTAGGCAGAAAATTTTCCCGCACTGGTTTGCCGTTTCTTTCTGAAGTAGACTGGTTGCCAACCAAGGCTATATTACCAAGTCTCTCCCGATATTCAATCCTTTTTATCCAGATCAGTCAGTTAACTGCCAGATGCGATACAGGCTTTGCTCGATTATGTCTCTTTCGATTCTTGAATAGGCAGAGATTTTTTAACATTAGGATGACATTTCTTTCTGCGGTAGACCAGTTGCTATCCAAGGCTATAGAACTCAGTTCTCCTGCTATTTAACCATATATGGTCGGGGGAGAAGAGGATACATACCTTTCCCAAGGGTATTAGGACGTAAGTGAATGTAATGGATCCCACTGGAATTCGAACTCGGCTCTCCGATTCCCCAATCCACCATTGTAAAATGAGCATGAGTAGAGTACAATTCCAGCGTTCGTAACATTTGATTTAAAAGAGGGCTCAATACAAAATAGAGCAATATTCTTTATTTTTTTGTCATGGTTGTCTATGTAATATCCTAAAATAAAGTATATATATATATATATATATATATATATATATATATATATATATATATATATATATATATATGATGAAATATAGTCTTAGTGTGCTATATTTATGGGATAAAGTGCTCAATATCAGAGATAGAGCGTGTGTAAATATAAAAGTGAACATGGAAGTCAGCCCTTAGAGGCGACAGTCTGTTTCATGCTGGTGCAATCGTCAGGCAACAAGAGTTGCCTGACGATCGCACTAGCATGAAACTTTTATATATATATATATATATATATATATATATATATATATATAATTATTTATTCGAAAATTATAACATAAACATGCTATAAAATCACTACAAAAATAGTCATTTTGGTTCAAAATTTCTGGTGTCTTATCAAGTGATGCTGTTGAATGTAGAATAAAGGTTTTTTTTTCATATATATATATATATATTTTCATATATATATATTTCATATATATATTTTTCATATATAGAAATTTTTTCATATAATATATATTTTTTCATATATATATATATTCATATATAAACATAGATATATTTTCGTATATATATATATATATATATATATATATATATTCATATGTATATTTTTTTCATATAAATACAGAGGTTGGACAAAATAATTGAAACGCTTGTTAAATTCAAAGAAATTTTATTTAATATGGAGTTGGTCCTCTTTTAGCCTCACATACAGCTTTAATACGTCTAGGAATGGAATCATACAGCTTCCTGACTTTATGCAAAGGAATTTTCAGCCATTCTTCCATTAGAAACCTGCTCCAGCTCTTTAAGACACGACGGTGGAGGATAGCGGCTCCTAACTTGTCGCTCCGAAATGCACCACAAATGTTCAATAATATTGATATCTAGAGATTGGGGAGGCCACTCCATATATTCTAGCTCACTTTCATGCTCTTCATACCAATTCTTAACCACTCGAGCTGTATGTATTGCAGCATTATCGCCTTGGAAGATGCAGTCACTATCAGGGGATAAAGTCTGGGCCATTGGATGAACATGACCTCCAAAAATGTTCAAGTAATATTTGCTGTTGATTCTACCATGCAGGGCAACTATTGGACAGAGACATTTCCATGATATGGCGGCCCAAACTGTCACTGATCCACCTCCATGCTTCACTGTTGGAAGAAGGCAGTTAGAGTAGTAAGCTTCTTTGGGCTACCTCCACACATAAAATCACTCTGAAGTTGGGAAAAGAGAAAAACTGGACTTGTTTGAGAATATGACATGCTTCCATTGGTCTGCAGACCAGGCATTCTGATCTCTGCACGATTTCAACCCCTTTTAAATGTTGCGAGTGGAGAGAAGAGGTTTCCTCACGGCGGCTCTTCCATGATATGCAGCCTTATGGGGCTCACAGCAAAGAGTTTTAGTAGAAACTGAACTATCCAGATGATTATTCAACTCAGCAGTCGCTTTGGTCGCAGTATTCTGATGATTTTTTGCCCCATTGCGTTTCAATGCATGTCAGTCCCTGTCAGTACGTTTGCATGTCCAGCCCAAATGGCTTCAGTTGCTAGAGGTTTTGCCCTGTTTCACGAATTGCATCATAGTTCTTGATATGGTAGCACTTGAAAAACCCAACAGTTCAGCAACCTTAGTGATCGGGGCTCCAGCCATGTGAGCTCCAACAATTTGGCCTTTTTCGAACTTGAGGAGATCACGCATTTAGCTTAAATTTTACTAAATTCTAAAAATAAATAAGACAAAGAAAGTAAATTAGATAAATAAACGTATTTACAATAGATATAACCTGCAATTACGAGGTTTTAGTTAAAGTTCTTAATATAATAGGTCTTTGAAATATAGGAGTGGAATTTGCACCTGTTCTAATTATTTTCTCCAACCCCTGTATGAAAAATTACTTTTATATATATATATATATATATATATATATATATATATATATATATATATATATATATGTGTGTGTGTGTGTGTGTGTGTGTGTGTGTGTGTAAAATTTGTATGTATATAAATATATATATATATGCAAATTTTTATAGATTATATATTATATATATATTATTTATATATTTTATATATTACATATATTATATATATATTATATATAATATATAAATAATATATATATAATATATACATATATATAAATCATATATATATTATTGAATGAAGAAATGCTGCTCATATATACATATAAAATATAATATATATTATATATATATTTTATATTTTATAATACATATATATATTATTTCTATATTATATATATTTCATATATATTATTTATATATTATATATTGCCTTATTGGGTTTGTCTGACGATCGTAAATAACGTGAATCCCAGGGTCACAAACATCAATCCAAGCATATATATATATATATATATATATATATATATATATATACACACACACATATATATATATATATATATATATATATATATATATATATATATATACACATACAAACATACCACACTCACACACACAAACACACACACACTATATATATATATGTATATATATATATATATATATATATATATATATATATATATATATATATATATATATCCTCACGATCGGTGTAGGTAAAACCTAGCTAGCTTTACCGGGAGCTTTATGCTCATAGTTATATATATATATATATATATATATATATATATATATATATATATATATATATATATAGATAGATAGATAGAAGATATATATATATATATATATATATATATATATATATATATATATATATATATATATATATATATATCGACGTATGAGGGTCAGACAGATCAGTTCCTAGAAACTGAGAGCCCGACACCGACACATGAGATTTGATTATAGTGGTGAAGACTTTGTACAGGGCCATCCAAGTGTATATATATATATATATATATATATATATATATATATATATATATATATATATATAAGGCTCATACAATAATATTCCATGGTTAATTACATTGGAAAATTTGCGCAGTAATTATTAGAAAATGCTAAATATTCAGTTGTATGGATATTACGTACATTAAACTTTATAACATTTTTTACAGATTATTTCTATCGCAAATACAAATAAAGTTATAAATGTTTTAAAGTGCACACGAACATTATGGATACCATATATATATATAGAGAGAGAGAGATAGATAGATAGATAGATAGATAGATAGATAGATAGATATATAGATAGATAGATAGATAGATAGATAGATAGATAGATTTGATAGATATAGACGAATGGGCGGATATTTTAAGTGAGTGCTAAATACACAATCCCCCAAAATTGAACGTGAAGAGGAGGATAATAATACAATAAAAAGTTGAAAAAAATCACCATCAACGTTATCCGCGTTTCAACCTTATGGTCTCATCAGGTGTTTTTTGGTAATTTTGAAATTTTTATATATATATATATATATATATATATATATATATATATATTCAGTTGTATGGATATGAGTTTGTGACCCTGGGTTTCACGCTTTTGCGAACATCATACAAAGCGCAAAAGATAATTTGAGTAGACGCTTCGTTTATTTATTTTCCTTTACCGGCCTGAATATTCGAGAAATATTGTTCGAGGAATAATCTCCAGCAGTATCCGGACCTCCTTTCCATTAACGGGGAGATGGTCGTTAAGTCTGCTGTGCTTTGGAGATTAGCAGATTGTATCGCTGACAAAAGTAAGTACATACGTTGCTTTGACTACCAGAAAATTACCAAGATCGTCATTAAATCTCTCTGCTTTGGACCTCTAAAACGTCGATGGTCACGCGAGGTTTAACAGTGCCTTTAAACACAGGTCTTTCTCTGACTCTCGATATAGACACCTCTGCTCAATCATGTACCCAACATAAACAAAGAAATTTCTGAAAGAAGTGATGCATTTTATTTATCCGTATACTGTTCAAGAAATAAACGGAGCGTCTACACAAATACGGGTATCTAAAAACAATACAATCTCTCGGATTAATAAATAAAAAAATCTCATCCCTTTCTCTCTCTCTCTCTCTCTCTCTCTATATATATATATATATATATATATATATATATATATGTATATATGTATGCAGGTATGCAGAAAAATAGGAAAGAACACGTTAGGTAGATAATCCGGTGTTCCTTAGTATTTTGCTTTTATTTTCAAAAAGACATTGCTCCATACAGAGCTTATATTATAATATTTTTTGTTTTTAAAAATATGATTCCTTCGCTACATAAGAGTTCTCATGTTTCAAAAGCGAGAGCCGAGACCCCTAACATAATTTTTGAAGTTATGTAGAGTTGAGGTGCACTGTTGAGAGATAAGCTGATTCTATAAACAACAGCTCTTCAGTAAAATGAATTGGAGCACTCCGGCTGATTGGCGTTTGTTTACATTCGTAAAAACAATGCGCTAGATTTAGCTGTTTCTCGCTGCTGAAAGATGATAGCTTAGTGGTAGAAACTCTGACTGACACCAAATCGGTTGGGTTTTGGACCTGGCTTGAAGCATTCGGATGTCTAGTTGCACCGAGGACCTGTGATACAGCGAAACAGTACTGTCTGTGAATGACATATATATATATATATATATATATATATATGTCATCCACAGACAGACTGTTTCGCTCTTTCATAGCTCATCAGTGTGGCTAGACGTCCGGTTGCCTCTAGCTAGGATCGAAACCCGACTGAATTGGCGTCAGTCGGAACTTCTACCCCTAAGCCGTCGGCTCCCGGCAGGAATGAAAGTGAATTTTAGCGTGTTTATTTTTAGATTTAGATAAACACACAGTGACTGACAGTGACTCAATTCTGCCGAAGAGTCATGCTATATTAGCTTAAATAGTCACTGTTTACAAACTCACACCTCAAACCAAAGAGCTCAACCGAAATTAATTTTTTCAGGAGCCAATATATATATATATATATATATATATATATATATATATATATATATATATATATATATGACCATGAAACCCTGGTTCGAATCACATCATGGTCGATTTACCAGAATGAATATCACTTTGGAAAGTGCCTGAAAACCATGCAACGGATTAACCCAAGCCTTGTGAGTGAAATTGTGTAGACGGAATTCTTGTGGGCCATCAATAGCTAGCATGAACCACAAGTCATCGTGGCCGGCCTTATTCAAACTGTTGGTCACACTTGATAACACCCTCTTCTAGAAACTGTTGGTTGATATATTCTCGCCTAGTCCATTTTATACACGGTATATAAACTGTCTAGTCTAAATTATATTACGGTTATATTTTATAACCGTAATAGTCTAGCTCTGAATTTATAACCGTAAGAGTCTAGCTCTGAATAACCGCGACTGAACTGGGGATATATTATGGACTGTTGCCTTTCCCCGATAAATACAGAGATTTACATAAACGTATTTTCGATGGTATATACATGCCATGGACAGACAAATATTAGTTTTATTATTACCACTCATGATAATAAAAAGTAAAAATGAAAAACGGGCTAGCTAACCGATTTCGTACCTCGCTCAACAGAACTAAATCGAGGTAAATAGAGTAAATTATATAATAGAAAAAAAACAATGGACAAATTGTATTGGTGGGAAAAAAAATTAATATTTAAATGGTAATTTGCTGGAGGCCTAATATAAAGTCCTTCTGTTTACAAAAAGGCTTTAATTATAGAATATAGATGGCCTCCAAAACTTTCAGGTGGTAATTTGAGTCGGACTTGCTAAGGATGGTAAAAGCGTCGTCACTAAAACTAACAGCAAAATTATGGTTATTTATAAGGTGTTCTGCGATAGAATGACCCGTATGTATTGGTCAGAATGTCCGAGGGAGTGTACTTCCGGTTTCGCATTTTCGCTGGAACGTGTTGCTTTACTCTAACATCCAGCCTTTGCATCGTTCTCCCTGTGTAGTGCGAACCGCAAGTACATTTAAAAGAATAAAGATGAACTATTATGATGTGTAAGGAGAACATCCTGACGCATAGACCGAAGGACAGGCCTGGCAGAGACAACAACACGATTGTTAGCGGCAAAGTAACAATGTCGAACTGCGGTAGAAACCTGCTTAGCAAACCTATCACTGATACTACCTAGCCAAGGAAGGCGTAGGTACACAGGGCAATTTTTTTACTATAGCAGATTTGACTTTGTCAAATTCAACCATTTTGTTCTTAATAATTGCTTGAAAAATGCCCAATGGGTGGGCATTGTTGCAGAGAGTAGCAGTAATAAACCTGAGTTCTTCATTCAACTTGATGTCCGAACAGATCACGAGCTCTGTGAGGAGTAAGGGTCTTAATTAAATTAATTTTGCGCTTCCTGTGACAAAAAGAATCCCAACGGATATACAAACCAGTAAACGTTGGTTTTCGATAGACAGAAGTAATAAAACCCGACAAACATATATATATATATATATATATATATATATATATATATATATATATATATATATATATATATATAACACTAAGGATTTGCAAAGATTAATCAGTCTGTCTATTTATGAATTCAATCAAGTCTCACACTGAGGCAACGATTGAAAGCATCTCTATAACCCTAAAAACATACACACAACACACACACCCAGTTAAAATTAAAACAACTAACCATATCCTCAAAAATAACAACACATCAGCAAAGAAAAAATTACAACGAACGAGCATTATCTATGAGTTCAAATGACCCTTAAGGAACTCTGTTCCTGATCAAACCGAATTCATAAACAATTACATCGGCCACACTACTACATGCTTATCCAGACGCCGTTTGATACACCTATCTGACCACAGCTCTGTTAGAACCTATTTAAACACACACACTTACCAGACTCCATCCGAAACATACTAGTAGAAAATACAAACGTAATAACCTCATCCACATGTAACAAATAATGGAAGCCTTAATTATAAAAAAAGAACACTTAATAATATTAACTACGAACACGGCTATAATGTGGTAACGATGTTCAGGAAATAAAACATCTCTATAACACTAAAACATACACACAACGCACACACCCAGTTAAATTGAAAAATTAAAATCATCCTTGGTAATGGCTAAAAGTATAGCTGAAAGCGCTCGGAATTATACAACATTTGGGCAGTTTCTACAGACAGTGTTCCAAAAAGAAAACACTTGTTCGAACGCAAGAAAAAGTACATAAAATTCTTAATCATATTACTTTGTCTGAATTTTTTAATGAAAAACGCATAATATATATATATATATATATATATATATATATATATATATATATATATAATGTTAAGGATTTACAAAGATTAATCAGTCTGTCTATTTATGAATTAAATCAAGTCTCACTCCGGGGCTCCGATTGAAAGCAATCTGTCAACAATGGCCGAATGTTTCTTTCTTATCTAATCCTCTATTCAATTTAAAGTTGAAATCGTCACAACGAAGTGAATAAAAAAACGAATTGAAAATCGTTCAATGGGCCGAAAAGAGAAGTTTTGTCGCTTGGATAAAAAGGAGGTTGTAAAAAAAAGGGGGCGAGAGTCAGTCGAATTGTAATCTTCTGCCTTTGTTAAGAATAAACTGGTTTATTTAGAAGCGCTCTCTTAAGATTGGAGAGTTTATTGGGGGGATTAATTTATTGTGTTCGAGGCTTATCGGACAATGAGAGACACGGAGGACATTAAGTGTAATGTATGCAAGAAATCGCGATGAATTCTTTTGAGTGTTTGTGTTATATACACAATAGTATAACTCGGACAAAACACACATAGACACACACACACACACACACACACACACACACACACACACACACACACACATATATATATATATATATA
>OZ038516.1:57598136-57700636 GCA_964036315.1 Acanthosepion esculentum
TAGAAACATACTAGTAGAAAACACAAATATATTAACTGCATCCACCCGTAAAAAAAGATTAAAAATAATGGAGGCTTTAATATTAAAAAAAAGCCAACTCTTAACAATATTAACTACGAACAAAGACACAATGTGCTAACCGTATTCGGAAATTAAAAACACCTCTACTACACACTAAGACATACACATAATGCACACACTCAATTAAGCTGAAAAATCGAATCATCCTTGATAATGGCTAAATGTATAGCCGAAAGCGCTCGGAAACATAAAACATTTGGACTGTTTCTTACACACCCTTTATCCTGTAAAGAAAACTCTTGTTCGAACACAAGAAAAATTAAATAAAAAGCTCAATCATAGTACCTTGTCTGTCGTTTTTAATGAAACACACACATATATATATATATATATATATATATATATATATATATATATATATGTGTGTGTGTGTGTGTGTGTGTGTGTGTGTGTGCGTGTGCTTGTGAATATGAATATATATGAATATATTGGAAAAAGAAGTTGAAATATATATATATATATATATATATATATATATATATATATTTAAATATAAAGAAGTTGAAATGCAACTGGTGAAGAATTATTTTGATTAACTTTACCGTTGGAGAGACATGTTACTATGCTATGATCTGCATTTCATACATACATATATATATATATATATATATATATATATATATATATATATATATATGCAAGTTTCATTAAAAACGACAGACAAGGTACTACGGTTAAGTTTTTTATTTAATTTTTCTTGTGTACGAACAAGAGCTTTCTTTGCTGGACAAAGGGTGTGTAAGAACTGTCCAAATGTTTTATTTTCCGAGCGCTTTCGGCTATACCTTTAGCCATTATCAAGGATGATTTGATTTTTCTGCTTAAGTGAGTGTGTGCATTATGTGTATGTCTTAGTGTGTAGTAGGGGTGTTTTAATTTCCGAATATGGTTAGCACGTTGTGTCTTTGTTCGTAGTTAATATTGTTAAGGGTAGGCTTTTTCTTTTTTATTATTAAGGCCTCCATTATTTTTAACCTCTTTTTTACAGGTGGAAGCAATTAATATATTTGTGTTTTCTACTAGTATATTTCTAATGGAGTCTGGTAAATTTTTGTGTGTGTTTGAATGGGTTCTAATGGAGCTGTGATCGGATAGGTGTAATGTAAGGCGTCTGGATAAGCATGTAGTTGTGTAACCGATGTAATTATTTATGAGTCCGGTTCGATCAGGAACGCATTTCCTTAAGGGGCATTTGAACTCATAGATAATGTTCGTTCTTTGTAATTTTGACTTAGCTGGTGTGTTGTTATTTTTGAGGATAAGGTTAGCTGTCTTAAATTTTTTATAATAGATAATTAATTTGATTTTTTTATTCGGGTGAATTGGGGTCGTGTATTTATAAGGTGTTTCAATTAACCTGAAAATTGAATCATCCTTGATAATGGCTACAAAAAAAACTGGTAAAAAATGGTTGCTGAAGACATTAAGTTTATAATACCCAGAAATTCATACACGTATGACCTCAAGGACACATGGCACAGATAAAGGCGTTAGTTAGATCCAGTGACAGGACACAAAGAATGTGACTTCAATACCCGGTTAAGGCAGTGGAGAACTTGGAGAGGAGTATTAACAGGAGATAACTGATGACTGACATCTATTATACATGGCACGTGGAACTAGAACTACTACCCCAGTGAGCGAAATAAAGGGTTCAGTTAGACATTCCAACCACCTGAAGAAGACCGGATCATACAACGGCCGAAACGTTGTAATATATATGGCGACAAAGATGGGGACAATAGCCCGAATAATGTAAATAGTGTACATAATACCTCATCTCAGAAATATTGACAGATACTGAAAAGCCGAAACGTTGTAATAAATATGGCGACAAAGATGGGGACAATAGTCCGAATAATCTAAATAGTGTACATAATACCTCATCTCAGAAATATAGACAGATACTAAAGGGCCGAAACGTTGTAATAAATATGGCGGCAAAGATGAGGACAATAGTCCGAATAATGTAAATAGTGTACATAATACCTCATCTCAGAAATATAGACAGATACTTAAGGGCCGAAACGTTGTAATAAATATGGCGGCAAAGATGGGGACAATAGTCCGAATAATGTAAATAGTGTACATAATACTTCATCTCAGAAATATAGACAGGTACTGAAGGGCCGAAACGTTGTAATAAATATGACGAGAAAGATGAGGACAATAGTCCGAATAATGTAAATAGTGTACATAATACCTCATCTCAGAAATATAGACAGATACTGAAGGGCCGAAACGTTGTAATAAATATGGCGACAAAGATGGGGACAATAGTCCGAATAATGTAAATAGTGTACATAATATTTCCTTTAACTCTACTCTCCAAGTTTTTCGGTTCTCCAATACAGTAGCGTGGTACTGAATTCACAACTCTTTTGGTCTAGTCACTGGATCTAACCAACATCTTTATCCACTCAAGGGCACAGGGCTCAGTGGATAAAGACGTTGGTTTGATCCTGCGACTAGAGTTCAATACCAGTACTAAGAAAGCCTTCCGAATAAGAGGAATTGGTTACAAATCCGGATATGAGGAGTCATATTTAGATTAAAATAAAAGAACTGAAATCAGGTTTAATATTTATTTTCAATGTTTCATAGTAAACAAGATAAGCTAATAGTAAGTAAAATATAACGGAATTGATTTTAAAGAAAAAGAAACAAATTATGTAATGTTAATGAAAATTCTTTAAATTAAGTATGACACGTATGCAAAACAAATAATGTAACGACGATTTTTAATCGCTGTTGCATGATGATTCTTTCTCTTCTAATGTCATTCTCAACTTTTTCTGCATTTCGTTTTGCTTTTGTTCTTGAAAGTTTTTAGACGAAAAACACTTTTTAACTTTGCGTGCGTTATTGAAATCATCATAGCTGAATGCTGGCTTTCTTTCCATAAAACTGACAACTTTTTCTTTAGCTTTTTCAATTTCAGTCCAGGTTCCATCACAATCATGTTCTTTATTTGCTTGTCCATTGTGAGAGTGTGAACGCTGGAGAATAGTTTCTTTAGAAGATTTTATATCATACAATGTTAACTTTCCTATGTTGAACTCAGCCATTAGCTACAATGAACTTTCACCAGCGTCTACTCTTTTTAAAATTTCCACTTTTTTTGCGATAACTCCAAAGTTGTTCTTTTCCTCTTATTCCCATCATCTTTTGCACCAATACAAGCCATTGGGGTGAAATAAGCATAAGCAATTATCCAAAGTAAAAGTTCCTGAAAAACAGAAATTTCAAATCAGTTACATATCACCCATATGCTTCAAATATACACATCAAAATTATGTCCGGATATGAGGGATTCCGGATATGAGGGATTCCGGATATGAAGGATTCCGGATATGAGGGATTCTACTGTTTATCCTTGCAGTAACCGTGGAGAGTTTTTATAACACAGATTTTTAGATTAAATTTTGAACGTAAGAACTGTTTACAGGCCGTCAGGATTGACGTCAGAAATAAATGACTTATGCACGCTTCTTTGAAATTTTAATTACTCATATGAAAATATTTTGACAAGGCGTTCTTAAACACCAGCTGGGGGAGAGGAGGGGTCTGAAAGATAGATTTACTTATCCAAAAAATATCTACAACGACAGCTCACACTTCTAATTATCCTGTTTTGATATAAGAAAAATTCACTCATTTTATACTATACAGGTAAATATTCAAATAAAGTCTATGGAAATTGGTAATAAAACTCCAATTAGTCATGAAAATACATGTTTTCTGGGTGGGTTTTTCAGTAAGGTTGATCCTGTACATGTCCCGGGGGCCCTCGAGGTAGAGGGTTACGTTAAAGGGTAGTTTATATGGATAGAAGGGGAAGATAACGGTTAACTCAAGACTTGATCTGGTTAAGATTGTAGGGATCAGTGAAACATCCTCTTGCGAGTCTGTTACATAAGGCAGTGGTTTGCAGGAAGAAGCTGTTTGAGTGGGACTTACTTCCCGCCGTTGGAATTCGGAGGGAATGTCGGTCGTTTGCTACTGTGTAAATGTCAATTTCGATTTTCATCAGAATTGATATGGTTTAATTCAACACCAATTAAAATAAGGGGCAACGTAAATCGTCCAGCAAAGGTTACAGACATTTAGATAAGAGATATTAGATATATTTCAAACTTAAATTTATACAGAGGGTAGCCTATCTGATATATTGCACGGCTAGGGCCCTGAGTATCCTTTAACCTTTTGAGCCCTGCGGGTTTTAAGGAAATATTTTTGGCTAAGCCTACGGGCTCGGAAAACCCACGGTAAACTCGGCTTTGTGCCACATACAACCCTCGTGGGGGGTGGCGCTGTTAAATATAACAGTCGAACAGATTGTTCATTACTGTCGAACTCTCTTCCTCGAGCAAAGAGAACCCCGGATGAGGCTTTGCCGAAGGGCAAACTTTCGTCCGAGGAGGTAGACAGGCCCTGAACCGGTTTATGCGGGTTCTAAGGGAATATTTTTGGCCTAGCCTACGGGCTCGTAGGACCCACGATAAACTCGGCCTTGTGCCACATACATCCCTCGTGTGTGGGGTCGGGGCTGTTAAATATTACAGGAAACATTCGAATAGATCTGTTCCAGCTGTGCTGGTCAAACTCTCTGCCCGGAGGCAGAGAATATCCCCTGAAGAGGCTATGTCGAAGAGTAGAGTCTGGTCTAGGGAAACAGCTACCCGACTCCTTTTTTTACGGGGTCTATGGGGAATGTTTCGCCGATCCCCCGGGCTCGGATTGCACTCGGCCTCGTGGGGAGGCTGGTAAATATCAACAGGGAGCAGTCGAATAGATTGAGTGCTAGTTCCTTCGATACACACTCACTAATCATGTAATACTCTTCTGGTGTACTTACTGTTTAATATACGATATATCTGCAAACCTGGTTTTTCTTATTACTTAACCATTTACTTGGTCACAACAGCGATCGAAAAACTGTTAGCATAGAACTTACGGTTACATCTAGACAGTTCAACTGTAAAATGATGAGACCTTTCCGCCAATCTAGTACTGCGCTTAAATTCATTAAGTCTAGGTACTATAGAGCCAATGTTTAATTAAATAAAATAAATTAATAAAGCATCGTTGGTACTTAATTGTTTGTTACCCACTTTTTTTATAGTTTTAAAAACTGCAAAAGTTTTAATCAATAATGATGATTTCGCATCGATTATTTGCCCTTGAAAGGCGTAACAAATATTTTACTTATATAGACCATTGTACAATAATATTATATATTTAATACGCAAGTACTTTCAACTGTACATTCAGTCATCCTCAGGCATGGAAATTATTTTGTTTTTGGTATAATTCAGGTAGCATCCGAGACGAAAAAATTAAATGCGAATCGAAATGGGTTTTTTTTAAAAATGTGTTATTGATAACGAATACAAACTTTTGGAGCGTGGAATCGCAACGCTAAGGTTGAATTTTTTTGAAAATTTAAGACAGTGCGTTTTTTTTACTAATATCGTAATTTGAGATTTTTTTTTTTGTTCTAGGGGTTTATCAGTCAATGTGGCATGAACTAAATTGTTCAATAAATAGATTAATGTCTCATTTTTTAACCCTGAAAATTTGCACGTCGGATTCATTTTAATATATATATATATATATATATATATATATATACATATATATATATATATATATATATATATATATATATATATATATATATATATATGAAGAGAGAGAGAAAGAGAACGAGTGAGAGAGTAAAAGAAAGAAAGAGAGAGAAAAGAAGTAAAAAAAACAAAAGGAGAAAGCATGAAAACAATGAAGAAGGGAAAGAAGAAGAAGAAGAAGAAGAAGAAGAAGAAGAAGAAGAAGAAGAAGAAGAAGAAGAAGAAGAAGAAGAAGAAGAAGAAGAAGAAGAAGAAGGAGGAGGAGGAGAAGAAGAAGAAGAAGGAGAAGAAGAAGAAGAAGAAGAAGAAGAAGAAGAAGGAGAAGAAGAAGAAGGAGGAGAAGAAGAAGAAGGAGGAGAAGGAGGAAGAAAAAGAGGAAGAAGAAGAAGAAGAGGAAAAAGAAGTAATTGAAGACAAAGGATGAAGGAAGTCGAAGAAAATAAAAATGAGAAAACACGCATAAATTAGAATAAAATTATAATCAAAGAATAATTTTAAAATGAAGAAAAAATGAAAAGGCGCGGAAGAAAAAGGAGAAGAAGAAATTGAAAGCAAAAAATGAAAAAAAGGCGAAGAAAGTAAGAATCTGAAAACATAAGAAGATTAGAATAAAAATGTAATCGAAAAATAATTTCAAAATGAAAAAATGTGAAAAGCTGTGGAAGATGAAGGAAAAGAAGAAGAATTTTAAAGAAGAAGAAGAAATTGAAAACAAAAATGAAGAAAGGCGAAGAAAATAATAATGAGAAAACTGGAATAAAACATAATCGAGAAATACTTTTAAATTTAAGGAAAAGTTAAAAATCGTGAAAGAAGAAGAAGAAGAAGAAATAGAAGAAGAAATTGTAAACAAAGGATGAAGAAAGGCAAAGAAAATAAGAATGAAAAATGTATGAAAATTAGAATAAAAATGTAATCGAACAATAATTTCAAAATGAAAAAATGTGAAAAGCTGTGGAAGATGAAGGAAAAGAAGAAGAATTTTAAAGAAGAAGAAGAAATTGAAAACAAAAATGAAGAAAGGCGAAGAAAATAATAATGAGAAAACTGGAATAAAACATAATCGAGAAATACTTTTAAATTTAAGGAAAAGTTAAAAATCGTGAAAGAAGAAGAAGAAGAAGAAATAGAAGAAGAAATTGTAAACAAAGGATGAAGAAAGGCAAAGAAAATAAGAATGAAAAATGTATGAAAATTAGAATAAAAATGTAATCGAAAAATAATATTAAAATGAAGAAAAAGTGAAAAGGCGTGGAAGTAAAAGGAAAAGAGGAAGAATTTTAAAGAAAAGAAGAAATTGAAAGAAAAAATGAAGAAAGGTGAAGAAAATAGGAATGAGAAACCATTTGAAGAAAAATGGAATAAAAAAAGTAATCGACAAATACTTTTAAAATTAAGAAAAACTGAAAAGTTGTGAAAAGAAGAAATTCTAAAAAAGGGTGAAGAAAGGCGAAGAAAATATGAATGAGAAAACATATGAAAGAATTAAAATGTAATCGAAAAATAATTTTAAAATGAAGAAAAGGTGAAGAGGCATAGAAGAAGAAAGAAAAGAAGAAGAAGTTTAAAGAAGAAGAAGAAATTGAAAACAAAAACGAAGGCGAAGAAAATAAGAATTGAAAAACATGAGAAGAAAAGAAAGAGAAAAAAGTAATTGAAGAATAATTGTAAAATGAAGAAAAATGTAAAGGCGTGTAAGAAAAGGGAAGAGAAGAAGGAAAAGGAGAAGATAAAGAAGAAAGAAAAGAAGTTCAAAGAAGAAGGAAAAGAAGAAGGAAAAGAAGAAGGAAAAGAAATTCAAAGAAGAAGTAAAAGAAGGCAAAGAAGAAGTTAATAGAAGAAGTTAAAAGAAGAAGGAAAAGAAGAAGGAAGAGAAGAAAGAAAAGAAGAAAAATAAGAAGTTAAAAGTAGAAGGAAAGGAAGAAGGAAAAGAAGTTCAAAGAATAAGTTCAAAGAAGAAGGAAAAGAAGTTCCAAGAAGAATGAAAAGAAGAAGTTCCAAGAAGAATGAAAAGAAGAAGGAAAAGAATTTCAAAGAAGAAGGAAAAGAAATTCAAAGAAGAAAGAAAAGAAGAAAGAAAAGAAAAAGTTAAAAGATGTTAAAAGAAGTTCAATGAAGAATTCCAAGAAGAAATTCGAAGAAGAAGGAAAAGAAGAAGGAAAAGAAATTCAAAGAAGAAGGAAAAGAAGAAGGAAATGAAGGAAAAGAAGAAGGAAAAGAAGGAAAAGAAGAAGTTAAAAGAAGAAGTTCAAAGAAGAAGTTCAAAGGAGAAGGAAAAGGAGAAGTTAAAAGAAGAAGAAAAAGAAGAAGGAAAAAAAGAAGGAAAAGAAAAAGAATGTTAAAAAGATTAAAAAGTTAATCAAGGGAAAAGAAAAGCGAACGACGAAAGAAAAGGAAACAAAGAATTAAAAGAAAAGCATGAAAAAATATTGAAGAAGAAATGATGAAAGAAAGGATAAAGCAAAGATGGAATAAAAAGACGAAAAAATTATAAACAAAAAATATATGAAAGAGAATATAAAAAAAGAACCTCCGATACAAAAAGAAGCACTTTCATCCAGCCCCTCCCCCCAGACACTCGTAAGTACTTCGTCGTACGGATAAGTGGAGTCTTTGTTGCGCCAGTCGTATGCATAGAATCATGTTTACTCATAAAAAGTCATAATACACACGCAGACGTGGTAGCCCAAGCAGGTCTACCCCCGTCTTAGACGCAGTTGTAAAAGCCAAGTAATAGCAGGATAAAAAGCTCAGTCGGTGTTTGTTTCCGACCGACGTTTTGTTTCGTTTCGCCGACAACATCCTTTTCCGTAATCAGCCACTCGGAGCTACCCTGGCCAACCTGGGACACGATTTATGCATCTGAATGTTTAATAGGGTAGAGGCGTAAAAGAATGGGGTATCCGCATTTGTTTAAAATGAAGTGGCCATTTTTATTTCTTTATTTTTTCGACTTATTCATTTTTTTTATTTTTTTGCTTGTGCACTCGTGACCGGGAGAAGAGCGTGTTCCGTTTTTGTCATTGTCGGCTGGGATAAGTGGAAATGGTGCAAGATTTTAGACAGTGTAATTGCAAACTATAAAGAAAGGAAAATCGGTTTAGTAAGAAAGAAAAGAAGGAAACGAGTGAAAAAAAAAAAGATAAAGGGACGAAGAAAGGAAGAAGAAAAGGGCCAAGCGATGACAATAAACGAAAAAAAAATTACATAGAAGGAAAAGTCGAAATAAAAAAAGAAAATAGTTGATATATAACGTAAAAGAACGGAAGAAACTGAAAAGCGTGAAGACGATGTCCGAGACAGAAACGTAAGTGAAGAATGAAAGAAAACCGTTATCCAAGAAAAACCTTAAAGAAAGAAAGAAACAAACAAACAAAAAAGAAAGAAAGAAATTGAAAAAGACAATGAGAATAAGATAGGGTGATATGAAAGAAAACAGTTATCGAAGAAAGGAATAAAGAAAGAAAAAAAGAAAGAAAAAGAAATAAAGAAAAGAAAATACACAGATCACAAGTCAATGAAGTAAAAATGAAAGGAAGAATGAAAGAGAACAGTTATCTCAGAAAAATCCTTAAGAAAGAAAAAAAGTAAATAAAACATAGAAAGCGAAAAGACTGAAAGAAAACGGAAGGTATGAATAAAAGAAAGACATTATCTAAGAAAACTCCTAGAAAAAAATGAAACGCAAAGAGAGTGAAAGAAAATGGTGGGAGGAATGAAAGAAAAGAGTTATCTAAGAAAAAATCCTAAATAATTAAAAAAAGAAAGAAAGAAAGAAAGAAAGAAAGAAAGAAAGAAAGAAAGAATAGAAAAATATGGAAAACTCAAAGACGATGAAAGAAAATTGACGGGAAGAATGAAAGAGAACAGTCGCCTTAGAAAAATAAGAAAGAAAGAAAGAAAAATTTAGAAAAATATACAACCCGCAAAGACAGTGAAAGAAAATGAAGGGAGGAATGAAAGAGAACAGTTATCTAAAAAAAAAATCCTAAAGAAAGAAAGAAAGAAAGGAATAGAAAAATATAGAAAACGCGAAGACGGTGAAAGAAAAGCGAATGGAAGAATAAGAAGAAAAAAGGAAAAGGATAGAGAAATATAGACACCGCAAAGACAGTGAAAGAAAAGGGTTTGGAGTAAAGAATGTAAAAAGAAAGAAAGAAAGAAAGAAAGAAAGAAAGAAAGAAAGAAAGAAAGAAAGAAAAAGGATAGAAAAAGACAGACACCGCAATGACAGTGAGAAAAAAAAGAAGAATGGAAAAAAAATCATTAGTAGAAAAATGCTAAACTAAGCTAGAACTGAAGAACGCCAAGTATTAATTAAAAATCAAAGGCAAACAAGAAATTGCATGAGAACAAAGAAATGGAAAACAAAGAAATTAGTTTATATTAATGGAGGACAAAAGTGAAAAAAAAACAAATTGAAGAATAAAAAAAAATAGACATAATGGCAATAATGACTGAAAGTATTTATATAAATAAAATTTTAAAATGTTTCATCTATATATATCTCTGTATTGTCCGTATGAATTATTCGCTGTTGTCTAACTTAGTCTGAATGATTTTGTTTTATCACAATTGTTTTTTATCGCTATTTATCTGAAACCAGTTTCACTTTTTAAGTATCCTCAGCATAAATGTCTGCATTTCAGTTACAATTTGTTATGTTTGCTATTTGAAGTATATGTGATGATATTTGGATGATTTTTTTCATTTTTTATATTCCTCTCCATT
Organism: Acanthosepion esculentum; assembly: GCA_964036315.1. NCBI lineage: Eukaryota > Metazoa > Mollusca > Cephalopoda > Sepiida > Sepiidae > Acanthosepion > Acanthosepion esculentum. The sequence continues at coordinate 57,608,579 of OZ038516.1, forward strand.
TTTGTTTCTTTTACTTTCGTCTCTGTCTATTTAGATTTTCCTTGTTTTATCATTTTTTTATTTTTTTTATTGGGACATTTTTTGTTCATTTTTTTCTTTTCCTACTTCTTTGAACTTCTTTTTTTAACTACTTCTTTGAACTTCTTTTTTTAACTACTTCTTTGAACTTCTTTGAACTTCTTCTTTTCCTTCTTCTTTTAACTTCTTGTCCTTCTTCTTTTAACTTCTTTTTCTTCTTTGAACTTCCTCTTTTAACTTCTTCTTTGAACTTCTTCTTTTAACTTCTTTGAACTTCTCTGAACTTCTTCTTTGAACTTCTTCTTTGAACTTCTTCTTTTTACATCTTCTTTTCCTTCTTCTTTTAACTTCTTGTCCTTCTTCTTTTAACTTCTTTTTCTTCTTTGAACTTCCTCTTTTAACTTCTTCTTTGAACTTCTTCTTTTAACTTCTTTGAACTTCTCTGAACTTCTTCTTTGAACTTCTTCTTTGAACTTCTTCTTTTTACATCTTCTTTTCCTTCTTCTTTTAACTTCTTGTCCTTCTTCTTTTAACTTCTTTTTCTTCTTTGAACTTCCTCTTTTAACTTCTTCTTTTAACTTCTTGTCCTTCTTCTTTTAACTTCTTTTTCTTCTTTGAACTTCCTCTTTTAACTTCTTCTTTTAACTTCTTTTCCTTCTTCTTTGAACTTCTTTTTCTTCTTCTTTGGACTTCTTCTTTGGACTTCTTCTTTGAACTTCTTCTTTTAACTTCTTTGAACTTCTCTGAACTTCTTCTTTGAACTTCTTCTTTGAACTTCTTCTTTTTACATCTTCTTTTCCTTCTTCTTTTAACTTCTTTTCCTTCTTCTTTGAACTTCTTTTTCTTCTTCTTTGGACTTCTTCTTTGGACTTCTTCTTTGAACTTCTTCTTTTAACTTCTTTGAACTTCTCTGAACTTCTTCTTTGAACTTCTTCTTTGAACTTCTTTTTACATCTTCTTTTCCTTCTTCTTTTAACTTCTTTTCCTTCTTCTTTGAACTTCTTTTTCTTCTTCTTTGGACTTCTTCTTTGGACTTCTTCTTTGAACTTCTTCTTTTAACTTCTTTGAACTTCTCTGAACTTCTTCTTTGAACTTCTTCTTTGAACTTCTTCTTTTTACATCTTCTTTTCCTTCTTCTTTTAACTTCTTTTCCTTCTTCTTTGAACTTCTTTTTCTTCTTCTTTGGACTTCTTCTTTGGACTTCTTCTTTGAACTTCTTCTTTTAACTTCTTTGAACTTCTCTGAACTTCTTCTTTGAACTTCTTCTTTGAACTTCTTTTTACATCTTCTTTTCCTTCTTCTTTTAACTTCTTTTCCTTCTTCTTTGAACTTCTTTTTCTTCTTCTTTGGACTTCTTCTTTGGACTTCTTCTTTGAACTTCTTCTTTTAACTTCTTTGAACTTCTCTGAACTTCTTCTTTGAACTTCTTCTTTGAACTTCTTCTTTTTACATCTTCTTTTCCTTCTTCTTTTAACTTCTTTTCCTTCTTCTTTGAACTTCTTTTTCTTCTTCTTTGGACTTCTTCTTTGGACTTCTTCTTTGAACTTCTTCTTTTAACTTCTTTGAACTTCTCTGAACTTCTTCTTTGAACTTCTTCTTTGAACTTCTTCTTTTTACATCTTCTTTTCCTTCTTCTTTTAACTTCTTTTCCTTCTTCTTTGAACTTCTTTTTCTTCTTTGAACTTCCTCTTTTAACTTCTTCTTTTAACTTCTTTGAACTTCTCTGAACTTCTTCTTTGAACTTCTTCTTTGAACTTCTTCTTTTTACATCTTCTTTTCCTTCTTCTTTTAACTTCTTTTCCTTCTTCTTTGAACTTCTTTTTCTTCTTCTTTGGACTTCTTCTTTGGACTTCTTCTTTGAACTTCTTCTTTTAACTTCTTTGAACTTCTCTGAACTTCTTCTTTGAACTTCTTCTTTGAACTTCTTCTTTTTACATCCTCTTTTCCTTCTTCTTTTAACTTCTTTTCCTTCTTCTTTGAACTTCTTTTTCTTCTTTGAACTTCCTCTTTTAACTTCTTCTTTTAACTTCTTTGAACTTCTCTGAACTTCTTCTTTGAACTTCTTCTTTGAACTTCTTCTTTTTACATCTTCTTTTCCTTCTTCTTTTAACTTCTTTTCCTTCTTCTTTGAACTTCTTTTTCTTCTTCTTTGGACTTCTTCTTTGGACTTCTTCTTTGAACTTCTTCTTTTAACTTCTTTGAACTTCTCTGAACTTCTTCTTTGAACTTCTTCTTTGAACTTCTTCTTTTTACATCTTCTTTTCCTTCTTCTTTTAACTTCTTTTCCTTCTTCTTTGAACTTCTTTTTCTTCTTCTTTGGACTTCTTCTTTGGACTTCTTCTTTGAACTTCTTCTTTTAACTTCTTTGAACTTCTCTGAACTTCTTCTTTGAACTTCTTCTTTGAACTTCTTCTTTTTACATCTTCTTTTCCTTCTTCTTTTAACTTCTTTTCCTTCTTCTTTGAACTTCTTTTTCTTCTTCTTTGGACTTCTTCTTTGGACTTCTTCTTTGAACTTCTTCTTTTAACTTCTTTGAACTTCTCTGAACTTCTTCTTTGAACTTCTTCTTTGAACTTCTTCTTTTTACATCTTCTTTTCCTTCTTCTTTTAACTTCTTTTCCTTCTTCTTTGAACTTCTTTTTCTTCTTCTTTGGACTTCTTCTTTGGACTTCTTCTTTGAACTTCTTCTTTTAACTTCTTTGAACTTCTCTGAACTTCTTCTTTGAACTTCTTCTTTGAACTTCTTTTTACATCTTCTTTTCCTTCTTCTTTTAACTTCTTTTCCTTCTTCTTTGAACTTCTTTTTCTTCTTTGAACTTCCTCTTTTAAATTCTTCTTTTAACTTCTTTGAACTTCTCTGAACTTCTTCTTTGAACTTCTTCTTTGAACTTCTTCTTTTTACATCTTCTTTTCCTTCTTCTTTTAACTTCTTTTCCTTCTTCTTTGAACTTCTTTTTCTTCTTCTTTGGACTTCTTCTTTGAACTTCCTCTTTTAACTTCTTCTTTTAACTTCTTTGAACTTCTCTGAACTTCTTCTTTGAACTTCTTCTTTGAACTTCTTCTTTTTACATCTTCTTTTCCTTCTTCTTTTAACTTCTTTTCCTTCTTCTTTGAACTTCTTTTTCTTCTTCTTTGGACTTCTTCTTTGGACTTCTTCTTTGAACTTCTTCTTTTAACTTCTTTGAACTTCTCTGAACTTCTTCTTTGAATTCTTCTTTGAACTTCTTCTTTTTACATCTTCTTTTCCTTCTTCTTTTAACTTCTTTTCCTTCTTCTTTGAACTTCTTTTTCTTCTTCTTTGGACTTCTTCTTTGGACTTCTTCTTTGAACTTCTTCTTTTAACTTCTTTGAACTTCTCTGAACTTCTTCTTTGAACTTCTTCTTTGAACTTCTTCTTTTTACATCTTCTTTTCCTTCTTCTTTTAACTTCTTTTCCTTCTTCTTTGAACTTCTTTTTCTTCTTTGAACTTCCTCTTTTAACTTCTTCTTTTAACTTCTTTGAACTTCTCTGAACTTCTTCTTTGAACTTCTTCTTTGAACTTCTTCTTTTTACATCTTCTTTTCCTTCTTCTTTTAACTTCTTTTCCTTCTTCTTTGAACTTCTTTTTCTTCTTCTTTGGACTTCTTCTTTGGACTTCTTCTTTGAACTTCTTCTTTTAACTTCTTTGAACTTCTCTGAACTTCTTCTTTGAACTTCTTCTTTGAACTTCTTCTTTTTACATCTTCTTTTCCTTCTTCTTTTAACTTCTTTTCCTTCTTCTTTGAACTTCTTTTTCTTCTTCTTTGGACTTCTTCTTTGGACTTCTTCTTTGAACTTCTTCTTTTAACTTCTTTGAACTTCTCTGAACTTCTTCTTTGAACTTCTTCTTTGAACTTCTTCTTTTTACATCTTCTTTTCCTTCTTCTTTTAACTTCTTTTCCTTCTTCTTTGAACTTCTTTTTCTTCTTCTTTGGACTTCTTCTTTGGACTTCTTCTTTGAACTTCTTCTTTTAACTTCTTTGAACTTCTCTGAACTTCTTCTTTGAACTTCTTCTTTGAACTTCTTCTTTTTACATCTTCTTTTCCTTCTTCTTTTAACTTCTTTTCCTTCTTCTTTGAACTTCTTTTTCTTCTTCTTTGGACTTCTTCTTTGGACTTCTTCTTTGAACTTCTTCTTTTAACTTCTTTGAACTTCTCTGAACTTCTTCTTTGAACTTCTTCTTTGAACTTCTTCTTTTTACATCTTCTTTTCCTTCTTCTTTTAACTTCTTTTCCTTCTTCTTTGAACTTCTTTTTCTTCTTCTTTGGACTTCTTCTTTGGACTTCTTCTTTTAACTTCTTCTTTTAACTTCTTTTCCTTCTTCTTTTCCTTCTTTTTCTTCTTCTTTGAACTTCTTTGAATTTCTTTTCCTTCTTCTTTTCCTTCTTCTTTTTCTTCTTCATTGAACTTCTTCTTTTCTTACACACCTCTACATTTTTTCATTTTAGAATTATTTTTCAATTACTTTTTATTCTATTTGTTTTCTTATTATGTTTTCCATTCTTATTTTCTTCGCCATCTTTTTTCTTTTCAATTTCTTCTTCTTTAGAACTCTTCTTCTTTTCTTTCTTCTTCTAGGCCTCTTGACTTTGTCTTCTTTTTAAAATTATTTTTCGATTACATTTTAATTCTAACTTTCATTTTTTTCTCATTCTTATTTTCTTTGCCTTTCTTCATCCATTGTTCACAATTTCTTCTTTTCTTCTTTTCACAATTTTTCATTTTTTCTTAATTTTAAATGTATTTCTCGAATAATTTTTATTCCAGTTTTCTTCTCATGGTTTCTCATTCTTATTTTCTTCGCCCTTCTTCATTTTTTCTTTCAATTTCTTATTCTTTTTTTAAAATTCTTCCTCTTTTCCTTTTACTTCCACGCTTTTTCACTTTTTCTTCATTTAAAAATTATTTTTCGATTACATTTTTATTCAAATTTCTTATGTTTTCTCATCCTTATTTTCTTCGCCTTTTTTCATTTGTTCTTTCAATTTCTTCTTCTTCTTCTTCTTTTTCATTTTTTTCAGTGTTTTTTATATATTTGTTTAATTTATTCACAACACCAGCTTCTCTTCCATTTCTTTTGACATTCATTTATTTTGTAACGTCTGTAATTCTTCTTTTTTTTTTAAATAGATTGTCCTTCAAGTGTTCCTTCGTAGCATTGACAAATATTAAAAGCTCATAAAATGCAAATTATTTCAATATGGCGTCAGGCAATTTTCACTAACTGAGAGACAAAATTCGGAACTCTGGCATTTTTTTTTTGTTTCTTTCTTCCATTTATATATTTTTTTTTCTTTTCTATTCTTAGAAATCCTAGATTATTATTTTATGGCCATCTGTTGTGTCTTTCGCCAGATTATTTTTATTTACGGCTTTTAATTTCCTCTCACCGATTGATAAATATGTTTTCTTTCAAAAGCAAATTAAATCAGCTGTTTAACAATTACTGATTAGTACGTTGTCGTTCGAAATTTTAAAAGATTGGAATCCGGGACTAAATTCACATTGAACTCGCATATCAAATTTTAATTAACTATCATATGTGGCAATATAAAAAGTTTAATTAACTATCTTACCAGATTTAAAATTAATTATCTTATGTGGAAATATAAAAATTATAATAAATAAAAATCATGGGGAAATATAAAAAAAATATAATATATAAAAATCATACGTAACAATATAAAAATTATAATATATAAAAATTATATGTGGCAATATTAAAATGATAATGTACAAAAACCACGTATGACAATATAAAAATTATAATATGTAAAAATTATATGTGACAATATAAAAATTATAACATATAAAAATCATATGTGGCAATATAAAAATTATAATATATGAAAATTATACGTGAAAATATAAAAATTATAATATATAAAAATTATATGTGGCAATATTAAAATTATAATATATAAAAATCATGTGACAATATAAAAATTATTATATAAAAATTATAATCTATAAAAATTATAATATATAAAAATCATGTGACAATATAAAAATTATTATATAAAATTATAATATATAAAAATTATAATATATAAAAATTATACGTGACAATATAAAAATTATAATATATAAAAATTATATGTGGCAATATTAAAATTATAATATATAAAAATCATGTGTGACAATATAAAAATTATAATATATAACAATTATATGTAACAATATAAAAATTATAATATATAAAAATTATATATGGCAATATAAAACTATAATATATAAAAATCATATGTCGCAATATAAAAATTATAATTTATAAAAATCATATGTGACAATATAAAAATTCAGGCACTGCTGATAACGCGAAACAATTGAATCGCAAACACCACGAATCGTTTCGTTCGGTATTTCTACGCATTCCCGTTCAACGACTGACCTCAATTCGTCGACTTTATACCGTAAACTTTATTGGACAGAAAACGACAAGACCAGAACCATGCCCCCGACGTTCTGAGTGGACACAGCACATAAAGAAAAAGAAATGGGATGTTATCTCCTCTATGGCAGTGGACAATCTCCTCACAGATAAAATAAACTCTGATGTGGTGCTACAAAAAAATTCTGAGAATTCCATGGGCCGAACGTGTTAGCAACGTTCCAGAGACAATGCCAGCAAAAATACATTTATACTTAACATTAGAAAGAGACAGTTGAAATTCCTGGGAACATAATGAGGAAAGAAGGCTTGAAAAATTTGAGACTCACATGATAGATTGGATTTAAGAGAGCCAGAAGAAAGCAACGCACAACCTACATAGCGAGCTCGAACGAATAGATGGCGGAGGAGGGTTTTGCGGAGGCGGCAAAAAGACAAAAATTATTAAGAGCTACAAAGGACAGAAAATTGTGGAGAGCCATGATCGCCCACATCCTGAAGGGATACATAGAAGAAGAGGAACTAAGTTGAGTAAATGAATGACAGAACAAGGTTTAGGAGAGATAACAAAAAGAGAAAAATTCTTAAGAGCTACAAAGGACAGGAAATTGTGGAGAACTATGATCGCCCACATCCCGAAGAAACACGGCACATAGAAGAAGAAGAACTAATTTGAGTAAATGAATGGCAGAACAAGGTTTAGGAGAGATAAAAAAAGAGAAATTTTCTTAAGAGCTTCAAAGGACAGGAGATTGTGGAGAGCCATGATCGCCCACATCCTGAAGGAATACGGCACATAGAAAACCGTAAACCTTTTCTTTTAAGTAACCCCATAAAAATGTCTAGCAGTATGAGGTCTGGAGAACGCGGAGTGTATTCTTTTATTTTCTTTTTTATGTGCCGTCTCTCTTCAGGATATAGATGCGATGATGGCTCTCCACATTCCCCTATCCCTTGTAGCTCTCAATAGTGTTCTGTTATTCACTTCCTTAATCCCGCTAGGTATGTGATGCGTTGCTTTCCCTTATCTCTCTTTCCCTCTATTCGACCTGCGAGTATCAGATTCTCCAAGCCCGCCTTTCTCATTACGCATCCCAGAAATTCCAGCTACCTCTTCCTGATGTTAAGCATAAGCTTCCTCCTTGTTTGTATCCTCTCCAAAATCTCATCGTTGCTCACACGCTCAGTCCATAATATCCGCAGCATCCTTCTGTAGAACCATACCTCCGTCGCCTCGAGTCTCTTCTTCATTTTTGAGGAGACCGTCCAGCATTCGCGACCCTAAAGGAGGACAGGGGTCACGTAGCAGGTCAGTATTTTTTTCTTTGTTACCAAAGAAGTCCTCCTGTCTCGTAATACTCTGCTTAGCTTTTGGAATGCGTCTTTGGCCATCCCAAGACGTCTACACATCTCAGTGTCGCACTTACCGTCCTCTATCAAAACACTTTCCAGTGGGTATTCTAATTATAGTCGACAATAGTGATGTAATGTATGATATTTTTCGAGTAGAACCTCCGCAGAATACTCCTGAACCGAGAAGATCCGGTAGGAAACGAAAGTTCACGGACCCATTGGACGTGAATCCAAAACGAAAAAGATATTAAAATTAAGCGGATTGACATATACATATGAAGTATGCAAATGGGATCTACAAAGAAATAGCCATAATCATCATCCCATATAGGAAGCCAGTTGAAATCCAAAAGGGATTCCAAGGCTTGGGAGGGGGATGTTGTGGTAGGATCCACCTAATTTGCATAGTGGAGTACCGACGATATAAATATGGTTGGTACCGGGAAGACAGAGGAGGCGAATCAAGAGATTCAACTAGAGACTCTGCCCGACTGCGACTTAGTCAACACATTCTCCAGGAACGGTCTTCCCAGGAATATACAAAAGACTATATGTAAATATTGTGTACACTTTCTTGTTTCAATACATTTTGTTCTAAGTACATTTTGTGTTGCATTATTATTCCATGCATTAGTCAAGTTTCAACAAATAGTTGTATTGGGTCTGGAGAACGCGGAGTGTATTGTACTGAGCCTATTCGTCCAATCAACCTGTTTGGCAAAATCTCATTAAAGTTGGTGCTTACATTAAAATGGTAACGTATGGATGCTCCATTTTCCTGAAAATGAAACTCTTCATTCTCGACGTTATATTGTCGTAGCAATTCGAGTAAACTGGACCAGTCATAGTACCCTAAATAATTTAATGGTCTCATTAATCCCTTGGGTGAGAAAACGCACACGACTATAAATCCTGGTAAATTAACAGGTCCCTGTAGGTACAATTCTGGTGGTTAAGTGAGGTATGTAAATTAAATCTAACCACAACATACATTTTTTTTAATCAATTCACCCTAAGCAAGGCGATAGTACCACGAAAAAAAACAAGGGGCTGCTGGGAGTGAAAGAGAACGAAAAAAGAAAGAACTGGAAACATAAGAATTCAACAATAACATTTTTAAATGATTATTCCGGAGCGTATGATTATCAAGACGCAATCCTAAACAAGCAACAAACCTCTACTCCTGTTCAAGAGTGTACGCTCAACACATCTTGCCAAGTACCACTCGAAAAACAAACCTCTACTCCTGTTCAAGAATGTACGCCCAAAACATCTTGCCAGGTACCACTCGAAAAACAAACCTCTACTCCTGTTCAAAAGTGTACGCTCAACACATCTTGCCAAGTACCGCTCGCAAAAGAAACCTCTACTCCTGTTCAAGAGTGTACGCTCAACACATCTTGCCAAGTACCACTCGCAAAACAAACCTCTACTTTTAACCATGTTTCAAAAACCGAAGCTAAAAACTTCAAATTTAATTATATACATTATTATATAATTAAATTTGAAGTTTTTAGCTTCGGTTTTGAAACATGGTAATTCCTGTGTAGCGAAGAAAACATATTTTAAATCAGTTAATTTATAATATTAATGCTCTGTAAATTTACATTGAGCACTGTTTCGTAAAAATAAAAATATCAATTAAGAACACCGGATTATATATCTTACTGTTCATTCTTTTTATTATATATATATATATATATATATATATATATATATAGTAGAGAAATATTGTAGTTGTATGTTCCGTATATGTAGATATAGTAGGCCAATGAAAAAACAACAATAATAATAATAATGATAATAATAATAATAATTGTATATTGATTGACACGATTAGTGTTGTGGGGGTTTTTCTAGGTGAGGTGAAACAGTATGAATTGAAAAGAGCTAAATTCCTATTTACACCTGGAAACATTTAGCCCAAAACTGCTACATTTCATCTGGAGTATAAATTTTAAATCCGCCGCCAAAAAGCCACCTTCATTTTTTATTTCTCGTTTTTGATTTTGAACAACTTTTCACATCATGATTCTATTTGATCACGAAGAAGGCGTAAAAATATCGTATAATATTATTATTTTTATTTTATTTATTACTTTTTGTTACACATACATATATATATATATATATATATATATATATATATATATATATATATATATATATACTAGCAGCATGGCCCGGCGTTGCCCGTGCCTGATTCAAAAATCGTACGACTCATGCAGCAATCGCTATCATTTGACTTAAAATATTCTTGCCCTTCCTTGCCTTTAAAGGAGTACACTTTGCCGTGCTGATGTTACTACATGCCTTAATTCTTGCCTATCTCACATTGCGAATTTTTTCTAAGCACCATACTAAACATTAAATCTGTTACAAAAAAGAACTAAACAAAATGAACACAAAACGATCAGCTTTAAAAAAACGACTCGTAACTGGAAAAACCGAATGAAAAAAGAATGTTAACAACAAATACTTTTTCACACCCAACCCAGTTCCGCGGAATCAGAATCAACGTTGAGTTTAAGCAAGCGAATGAGCCAATTGGAGTAAAGTGCCATGCAGATTTAAATTTTTCCCACTTATGACGAATGCAGCTATCGATTTTTATTTGCATGCTAGCATGCTAGTTAACATTCGTGTCGGTCAGCTGTTGGCTCTCACGCTGGCCAATAGAATCTCCCTGCCTATTCGTGGCAGCCAGCTATAGGCTGGTCAGTAGAAAATGGCCGCAAAATACATGAAAATTACCGTAGAAGCATGAAAAAATCGATTCTTTCCACTATCGATGGGAGTCGGTAAATGCAAAGTCGGTCTTGGCCTTCCCGCTAACTTGGAGCATGTGAATGTAAATTTTGGTGCAAATCCGTCGAAAATTGCGGCCGAGCATTCGTTACACATACACATCCTGCCTTATATATATATATATATATATTTGAATATACATATATATATATATATATATATTTGAATATATATATATATATATATATATATTTGAATATATATATATATAATGAATATATATATATATATATATTTAAATATATATATATATATAATGAATATATATATATATATATATATATATTTGTATATATATATATATATTTGAATATATATATATATATATATTTGAATATATATATATATTTGAATATATATATATATGAATTATATACATATATATACATATATATATATTTGAATATATATATATATATGAATTATATACATATATATACATATACGAATTATATATATATACATATATATATATATTTGAATATATATATATGAATTATATATATATACATATATATATTTGAATATATATATATATATATGAATTATATATATACATATATATATATATTATAATATATATATATATATGAATTATATATATATATACATACATATATATATATTTGAATATATATATATATATATATATATATATATATATTCATTATATATATATATTTACATATATATATATATCTTTTTGAATTCGTCGGCCTGATGAATTAGATCGTGATTACAATTACAATATAATAAAATATAACCATGGAATATTAATGTTTGATTCTTTTATATTATATTATATTCTTGGTCTGTCCTGGACATTGAGCTCTACCTCGATTCTCTCCTCTTGGAAATTTATATATATATATATATATATATATATATATATATATATATATATATATATATATATATATAACCTTAAGGTCTTTTTATTAATCTGCTAGTACATTCAGCTGTACATACAGCCATCCTCACGCATGGAAATTATTTTGTTTTTATTTTGGTTTTTTTTTTGGTTTTTATGGCATATCAACCACTGTGGGTTATTCAATGGCAAATCCAGTTTATATGAATTTTAAATGCCTATTTTGTATGGAACATTTTTAGCAACCCAGAGCTTATTTGCTTGCACACTACAAAATAATCCTAGGTATTTTGTTTAAGTCAAGAATTTCCATTTGATAAGGACAATTTATTTGAAAAAATGATAAAAGGTAGGATATGTTCTTTATACATCAGTCTATATCTTTGATAAGAGACCAATTCTTTTTAGAAAATCCAATATATTTTTTGGTTCAGTTTTTGCAAATAATTCCTTCATGTTCTTCGCGTTATAGAATTTTCTACGGATGTGTGTGAGGTTTATACATTCTATTAGTACATGTTTTACAGTGTATTGTTTTCCACAGGAGCATTTAGGAGGAGGTTCTTGTTTTAGTACGAATGAGTGAGTCAGTCTTGTGTGTCTAATGCGTAGTCGAGCAGTGGTGGTTTGTTCTTTTCTTGTTTTAAGATTCAGTTGTCTTTCCTTTAGAATTGGTGCTATTTCATAGAGTTTATTGTTGGTATTTTTGTCCCATAGTTGTTGCCATATTAGTGTTATTGTTGTCTTGATTTTATGTTTTAGGCCAGTGTATGGGATTAGGCAAGTATCGAGTGAAGCTCTCAGCCAGAAGCCCGACCAAGCGAGCGATCTGCGAACAGATACTACGCTCTGATCCTGGGCCTCCGGGCCGAGCAGCTTCTATTTTGTTTTTAGTAAATCCAGGTAGTATCAGAGGCGAAAGATTAAATGCGAATCGAAATATGTTTTTTTTTAGGAATATTTTATTGTTAACAGAACCAAAAAACCTTTGGAGCGTGCAGTTGCAACGCTAAGGTTGAATTTTTTGAAAATTGAAAAGAGTGCTTTTTTTAGTAATATGGTAATTTGAGAATTTTTTTCTTGTAGGAGTTTTTCAGTGAATTTGGCATGAATTAAATTGTTCAATAAATAGAGTAATGTCTCAGCTGTTTTCCCGAAAATTTACACATCGGATCAGGTCTTTTAAATCAAATATGTGGAGCAGTTCAATTTATATTACATGAATCATTCATAGAAAAAGTAGATTTTAGTAGTTTGTATCCGTTTTTAAGGACACATTTAAAAAGAACATATTTCGATTTACATTATATTTTTTCGTCTCGGATTCAACCTGAATTTTACCAAAAACAAAATAATTTCCATGCATGAAGATGACAGAATATACAGTCTACAAACTATTACGTATTTAAGAAAGACCTTTTACAGCTTATAAATTAAAAAAACAAGGATCATAACATTCACTGAGTGATCGTTAGGTGAATGCACTTATAAAATTTTGTTAGAGAAGAGATTTCACCATTTTATGTCATTAACTTTATTAATTTACTTTATGTATAAATGATTCATTGTATTATATATATACATACATACATATATATATATATATATATATATATATATATATATATATATATATATGTGTGTGTGTGTGTGTGTGTGTACGCATGTCTATTTTATATGTGGGTATATGCTTGTGTATCATTTCAACTTCGCTTTATTGTACTTAATTTACTGACTTTATCCACACACAAGACAGACGGACACAAACATACACACACATATGCACACACGCGCTCACACCCACAAATATATATATATATATATATATATATATATATATATATATATATATATATATATATATATATATATATAGGCATTTCGTTTTATATTACTTTTATTTAAAGTGAACTATATTACTGGAAACTTGAAAAATAGCATGGACATTCGTGCGCACACACACAAACGCACACATACACACACTAGCAACTCAGGAACATCCCCACACAAACACATCGACACACAAACAGAAACACACAGACACATATATATATATATATATATATATATATATATATATATATGTATATATTCATGGGCATGTATATTTATATCAGTATACGCATACGTATATTACATGAATATATATAAATTCATATATATATATATTCATAAATATACATATATCTCTATATTCATCGATATTTTTATATATATATATAAATATATTCATAAATATATATACCTATATATTCATCGATATATATATATATAGATATATTCATAAATATATATACCTATATATTCATCTATATATATATATATATAGATATATTCATAAATATATATACCTATATATTCATCGATATATATATGTACATATTCATCGATACATCGATATATGTATATTCATATATATATATATATATATATATATATATATATATATATATATATATATATATATCAGAGAAGTCTGTCTTTTTTGCCCAACACTTCATACAATGGAATTGGCATTTATGCCGATCTTTGTCTCCTTAGGGTTTTGGGTCTCTTTACCGAGAATCTTTGTGAGGGTCAATGGCTGTTTTCCCCCGAGAAGCGTGCGTGTCGGCCTGATTCATTCCGCGTTTCACTAAAGCATCCAATACACTCGGCCCTAACCTTGTTATCAAATCCAGCGGCATTGGCTATGGGAAAAAAAAGCCGAATTCAGAAGCCAGCCACTCTAGTAGACACCACTAGATGGAATCGGTAAATATGACAAGTTTACTTTTAGTCGGCATTATTCAGATTCGTTAGCTTGTTATGAATATTATCCACAAATATATATATATATATATATATGTGTGTGTGTGTGTGTGTGTGTGTGTGTGTGTGTGTGTGTGTGTGTGTGTTCTGTTTATACGTTATTTTTTATGGATACACTTATTTGGGTAAACGTTCTGTTTCTCTAATTAAACAGTATTAATTACATACATTTACCGACCTGAATGTTCGAGTTATTTCGTAGAAAATATGCATTCTCAGACAAGAATCGAACCTTTTTTATCTTGAAATTTAATTATCCTGCAGAATATTCCAAATATCTTTACGTCTGTGAATGAGTAATTGTTGTAAAATAAAATCCTTACGTTTTTCCTGAGAAAGTCCATCAGAGAATAAAAAGCACCGGCTAAAATAAATTTTCTTCTTGTCTTTATGAATATATATAACCTAACCTGACAAAATAAACTACGAAATCACAAATATTCTTAAATGCCTATAATTGATAACAGAAGCCATTGGTTTATACCAACGGCTTCCCATACTTCTCGTTTTCACTCTCGCGTGGTCAAGTGTTACGTAATGAGCTGCGATGCGATTTTCGCTTCCGTGTCTCGTATACACGAGTTTGTCGTTGCTTTGAAATTTTTCATGCAACAAAAACAGACTATCATTATTGTTTCGTCCGTGCATTGTTTGATATATTGAAATGTAAATGTCATCTTTGATAATGGCTTATGTAAGCCGAAAGCTTAGATTGGATTAAAACATGTATCAATATGGTGATTTCCTTTCGTCTTTCAATGATAATGTTATTAAACTTATCAGACAATATGAAAGGAATTTACTTAAAATAAATAGACAAAACTTGTCTATATTATTTAATGAAACATGCATCAATATATATATACAGGGGTTGGACAAAATAATTGGAACAGTTGCAAATTCCACTCTTATATTTCAAAGAACTATTATATTAAGAACTTTAACTAAAACTTTGTAATTGCAGGTTATATCTATTGTAAATACGTTTATTTATCTAATGTACTGTCTTTGTCTTATTTATTTCTAGAATTTAGTAAAATTTAAGCTAAATGAGTGACCTCTCTGAGTTTGAAAAAGGGCAAATTGCTGAAGCTCGCATGGCAGGTGCCTCGATCACTAAGGTTGCTGAACTGTTTGGTTTTTCAAGAACTACCATATCAAGAACTATGACGCAATTCGAGAAACAGGGCAAAACCTCTAGCAATTCGGGCCGGACTTGCAAACGTACTGACAGGGACCGACGTGCATTGAAACGCAATGTGGCAAAAAATCATCGAACTACTGCGGCCAAAGTGACTGCTGAGTTGAACAATCATCTGAATAGCCCAGTTTCTACTAAAACTGTTCGTCATGAGCTCCATCAGGCTCGATATCATGAAAGAGCCGTGGTAAGGAAACACCTTCTCCCTCACTCGCAACATTCAGAAGAGGTTGAAGTGGTGCAGAGATCACAATGTCTGGTCTGCCAACCAATGGAAGCAAGTCATATTCTCAGTCGAGTCCAGTTTTCCTCTTTTCCCAACTTCAGAGTGAGTTTAGGTATGGAGGCAGCCCAAAGAAACTTACAAACCTGACTGCCTTCTTCTAAAAGTGACGCATGAATGTGAATCAATGATAGTTTGGGCCACCATATCATTGAAATGTCTTGGTCCAATAGTTACCCTGCGTGGTAGAATCAACAGCAAAGATTACCTCAACATTTTGGGTGATCATGTTCATCCGATGGCCCAGACTTTATTCCCTGATGGTGACTGCATCTTCCAAGACGATAATGCTCCAATACATACCACTTGAGTGGTTAAGAATTGGTATGAAGAGCATGAAAGTGAGCTAGAACATATGGAGTGGCCTCCCCAATCTCCAGATATCAATATTATTGAACATTTGTGGTGGATTTTGGAGCGACAAGTTAGGAGCCGCTATCCGTCGTGTCTTAAAGAGATGGAGCATGTTTAATGGAAGAATGGCTGAAAATACATCTGGATGAAGTCGGGAAGCTGTATGATTCCATTCCTAGAGGTATGAAAGCTGTATCTAAGGCTATAGGTGAACCAACTCCATATTAAATAAATTTTCTTTGAATATAAAAAGTGTTTCAATTATTTTGTCCAACCACTGTATATATATATATATATATATATATATATATATATATATATATATATATATATATATATATCAAAGTGAACATTGAAGTCAACACTCAGAGGCGACAGGATGTTTCATGCTGGACGCAATCCAAGGCAGCCGGACGTTTGCGTCAAGCATGAAACAGCCTGTCGCCTCTGAGTGTTGACTTCAATGTTCACTTTCATATTTATATTTTCATACGCTCTATCTCTGATATTGAACACTTTATCCCATAAATATAGCACATTTTAAAACTATATTTCTTCATATATATATATATATATATATATATATATATATATATAGATAGATAGATAGATAGATAGATAGATATACACATACATATATATATACACATATATATATATACACATACATATATATATATATATATATATATATATATATATATATATATATACACATATATATATATACACATATATATATATGTGCATATATATATTAAGAAATATATATAATATCTTCAATCTTTAATGTTAATCTGAGCTTAAATTCAAATTCAAAATTGAACTGCAATCCATTTTAATATTTTAACAATAATAATATTCCACCCCAACAATAATATATCTCGCGTGAAACAGAAAATTTAAAAAAATAACCCAAAATATAAATATAAATAAATATAATATTCACAACACTTGAAAATTGCTTCGTCATTAAACTCGGAGTTGTGCAATTTTTGTAAGATATTATACATATATATATATATATATATATATATATATATATATATATATATATATATATATATATATATATATATATATATATAGCAGTGTTTCTTAACATTGAGCACTGATTTTTCTTACTCTATAAAGTATTTATATGTATTTTCAGACAATCGCTCGCTCGCTCGCTCGCTCGTCTAACTATATTTATCGATTCGGTTATATTTTATCTATCTATCTATCTATCTATCTATCTATCTATCTATCGCTCTGTTTAAATCTCTATAATCTTAGCTGTATTTAAATATATCTATCTATCTATCTATCTATCTATCTAATCGGTACCACCCCATGCAATGCAGTAAAGTCACTAAAAGCCAAGGGGTTACAGAGTGTGAAGTAATTAGGAACACAAACTTTATTAATGAGTGGAAAGAGAAAAGAGTCACCAGGAGGACGGTAGATAGCGATTGACCTCGCATTCAAATTTTTGCAGTTAAATGATATTATTACTAGTATAAAATACGATGGAAAGCTTAAAACTGTAAGGAAAAAAGAACGAGTTCTCAGTATCACAAGAGAGATTTTCATATAGCGATGTGTGTATATATATATATATATATATATATATATATATATATATATATATATATATATATATATATATATATATATTCATACATGTTTCATTAAATAATATAGATAAGTGTTGTCTATATATTTTATGTAAGTTCTTTTTGATATCGTCTGATAAGCTTAATAACATTATCAACGAAGAAAGAAAATCACAATATTGATACATATTTTTTAATCCAATCTAAGCTTTCGGCTTACATAAGCCATTATCAAAGATGACAATTACACAATATATTAAGCAATACATGAACAAAAAATTGATGATAGTCTGTTTTTGTTTACATGGATGATTTCCAAGCAACGATAAAAACGTGCATATAAGACGCTGGAAGCGAAAATCGCACAACAGCTCATGACGTCACACATGACCACGAGAGAGTGAATCCGATGAATATTGAGTATGGAAAGCCGTTGGTATGAACCAATTGCTTCTGTTATTAATTATATATATATATATAAATGTAACAGAATGGGTAAATATGGGTAGCTATACGGACGAGTGATCGTATACAAATACATATAAAAACACTGGTCTAAGAAAAAACAGTACTCAATCTTCAGTAACAGTTCTACTTAATATATATATATATATATATATATATATATATATATATATATATATATATATATTACATTAATCGCACTTCTCCTTGTTTCACGCCGAAGTAATTTTCAAATGCTGGAAATATTATCATTATATTTCAGCATGAAACTCGGAGTTGTGCAATCAACTTAAAATATTATATTATATTTCTTTACATATATATATATATATATATATATATATATTAAATAGTTCTGTTACTTAAAATTGAGCACTTTTTTCTACCGAATAGATTATTTCTATGTATTTCTGTTATTTCATAATTTGCATATTTAATCCCGATAGAGTTATAAATGATTGACATTTGAGAAATAGTTCATGAATATATATACAGTGTAACCCGGATATAAGAGAGTTGTTGGGACCGGAGAAGAAGTATCTTATATCCGGGTTTCTCTTATATCAGGGTCTCTTATATCCGGGTTACACTGTATATTGGCTTGTAAGTTGTATCTGCGGATGCCTGTATACTAGGGCGGTTGCTAATCCCTGTTGCAGATTCCTGTTCAGTCACCTTTTCTGTAATGTTCAACACCCAGGTAGCCCAGCTGTAGATTATACTGTAACTATGCTGGACAGAACTTACAGTTTCTGCGAGATAGGGCGTAATCTAGCGTGGTCAATAGTCTGAACAAAGCCAGCAGCGTCATGCCCTCGGTCACGATGACTATATAATAAACAGTATTAACTACATTAACCGGCGTAAATTTGCGAGAAATTTTATCGAAAATATATAATAAAAAAGTTTTGCTCACTTATAAATGAGTAAAAAAAAAGTTCTTCGGTTCGTTATTCTAAACATCGCTTCAGAATGAAACTGTGCTCTAAATTTCAAGTTTAATTTTGAATTTAAACCCTAGGACTTGAGTTTCAGTTTCGAAACATAGTAATATCTGTGACGCGATGGAATCATATTTTAAAAAGATAATTATAATTTTTATCTCTACTTCTGTCAACAATCACATGGAAAACATTGAGATAAGCTATCAAATGAACCTAGAGTAAGTGCATTAGCCAGTAATCACCAAAGTCAACCATTGCATGAAAAACATTGACATAAGCTATGAAATGAACCTAGCGTATGATCCTTAGCCAGTAAGCACCAATGCCAACCATCGCATTGAAAATATTGCGATAAGCTATCAAATGAACCTAGAGTAAGAGCCTTAGCTCGTAAACACCAAAGTCAACCATCGCATTGAAAACATTGAGATAAACTATCAAATGAACCTAGAGTAAGTGCATTAGCCAGTAATCACCAAAGTCAACCATTGCATGAAAAACATTGACATAAGCTATGAAATGAACCTAGCGTATGATCCTTAGCCAGTAAGCACCAATGCCAACCATCGCATTGAAAATATTGCGATAAGCTATCAAATGAACCTAGAGTAAGAGCCTTAGCTCGTAAACACCAAAGTCAACCATTGCATGGAAAACATTGAGATAAGCTATGAAATGAACCTAGCGTAAGATCCTTAGCCAGTAAGCACCAATGCCAACCATCGCATGAAAATATTGAGATAAGCTTTCAAATGAACCTAGAGTAAGAGCCTTAGCTCGTAAGCACCAATGTCAACGATCGCATTGGAAACATTGGGATAAGCTATCAAATGAACCTAGAGTAAGAGCCTTGGCCAGTAAGCACCAAAGTCAACCATCGCATTGAAACATTGAGATAAGATATCAAATGAATCTAGAGTAAGACCCTTAGCCTGTAATCACCAAAGTCAACCATCGCATTGAAATCATTGGGATAAGCTATCAAATGAATCTAGCGTAAGAGCCTTAGCCAGTAAGCACTAAAATTAACTATCGCATTGAAAACATTGAGATAAGCTATCAAATAAACGTTTTTTTTTATTCGAATTTATAATAGAAATTGAAATTATTTTTGTCCTAATATCTAAGTATTATATTCAGTATAATATTAGAAATTAAATTTGATGGTAGATGGGGTGGGGTCGTTAGCAAAAAGGTTGCGCCCAATGGTAGTGCAGTTTGAAAAAGTTTTGGAAACACTGATCAAAAGTAATGTGCATATAGTTCTTATATTTACATTGTTCATGGTGAAATTTTACAAGGTATTAGTTTTTAGTTTTCGATTTTTAGGTAACGTAGTAAGAGTTTCTTTTCGTTTTTGCATTTTGAAAAGAGTTCTAATCTTTTTTTTTCTTTTTTTTTTTTTTTGTTATTTTTGTTGGAAGATGATTATAGTTATTTTCTTTTCCAGAAGCTTACAGTTTTGGGATTTATTGTTGTAGGCAGATACTTATTTTCCGTGATAATTTTGTGCAATTTGTTTTTTTGTTTTTTTTAATTTACCATATATGTTTAGAAAGTGTTTTGCTGCTCGCGTATTTACTACTTATAATTGATGAGAACTTAACGCCAGTCTAGTACTGCGCTTAAATTTAAAAATTCTAGGTACCATAGCGAAGAGCTCACCCAAACAATTACCATGGAAGTATTTATAACAACAAAGCACAGAGAGACAACCTTACGGCGGGGAGAACAATTATGGTTTAGGTTTATTATTTTAGATTTTCATAGACATGTATTATTATTTGTCAGTATAAAGTCAGTTAAAAAGGGTTCCAATAAGTGTTTTCAATGCGATGGTTGACTTTGGTTTTCTTTCCTCATTTTTTTCTATTTCAAGGATACATCAGTTACTCTTATGTATATTTTTCTTCGTTATCTGTTTATTTTACAGAGGCTTGGTATATTATATTGTTTCGAAAGCAACTGCCATTTAAAGGACATTCGTTCTGTTATAGTGGAAACACCTTGTCTAGATAATAGACTCTCCCACCTATTATAAGTAGGAGTCAGTAGGTAGTCGAAGGAGTAAGTTATCAGCGACCACAACTCGATTACTCTGCGTAAGCCTTTATTACAAGTTCCTAACGTTTCTGTACGTTTACCCCATTTAGGATGCATTTAGTCCGACTACAAGTTCTATTGTGGAAATAACTCCACAACACGTTCTTTGCTCTGCGATTAGAGGTGGGTTTCATTTGTGCGGGTGTTTTTTTTTTGTTTTTTGTTTTTTATCTGTGTCATGTTCTCGGTGCAAGTGTAAGTGATTTTTACTGTATTTCTGTTGACTTTCTTGTGGAGAGTGTTTGATGAGAGGAAAGTGTGTATGTGTTTAATAAATATTCTAACTACCTTTCTTTTTACGTTTTTACAGTCATATGGTTCAATCCACCGTCGATAGATAGATAGATAGATAGATAGATAGATAGATAGATAGATAGATAGATAGATAGATAGATAGATAGATCTGAACAGACAGATATATATGAATATACTGGTATAGATAGATAGATACATAGATAGATAATGAACAGAATGAGATAGATAGATAGATGGATAGATAGATAGATAATCAACAAAGATGTCAAAGATAGATAGATAATGAACAATGAACATAGATAGATAGATAGATAGATAGATAGATAGATAGATAGATAGATAGATATGATCATAGATAGATAGATAGATATGATCATAGATAGATAGATAGATAGATAGATAGATAGATAGATAGATAGATAGATAGATATGAATTGAGATAGATAGATAGATAGATAGATAAATATACTGTCTATGATTTAGAATTTAGTTCTGTTTAAATTTTTTTTTATTATTATTTGCATTTTCATTTACTGTTATCATTCGTCTTAATAATAATAATAATAATAATAATAACAATAATAATAATAATAATAATAATAATAATAATAAAGTTTATTTTTTCATATTCTGAGTATTAACCCTAATTTAATTACATTTCCTTTTGTTATTATTCTTATTTTTATTAATCTTCTGTTTGCAAATATTCCTTTATTCCCTTCGTCTTTCGATTTTCTTTGGTTTTATCTCCCATTTATTAGCGCTATTATTAAGATAATGTAGTTTTATTACGATGAGAAAAGCATCCGGACATTTGGCGCGCAATTTCCGTATGTATCTCACAAACATCACTAACCTAACCGTCCAGTTGTCTTTTCGTCCGGCTGTCTGTCTCTCTATCAGACCGAGCGTCTTTCTGTCCATCAAAATGTCTCTCCTCTTCTGTTTAGTGGCGCTGTCTGTCGCTTTTTTTTTATCTTTTACACGCCACGCTTTTGTCACGCTTGCTTGAATTCAGAGCGCATGCAATCACGGATGCACTTCGCACTGCGCATGCGCTGATCAGCCATTGCGAGTTCGAAGCAGGCGTACCATAACGGTCTTTTTGGTTGGCTTTCTTTCTGATGGGTAAAAAATGATAATGATTTTCTTCTTTCTTTTTTTTTTGCTGGATATTGGTGAACGACACCACGTTTCAGAGAAATATTCCGACGACGAGGGAGGACAAGATAGAAAAAAAATAATATCCTTTGTTTTTCTCTTGAGGTCGCTGTTTGAGACCGTCTTGCTCTTAAAAATTCAAGGGAAGGGAAAGAAAATTTTACATTCACTGAACTGTGAACGTTTTTTTTTGGTTTGTTTTGTTTTGTTTTTTTCAATTATGAAATGGAAACTAACAGCGAAGTTTGACGTGACGGAGTACATGATGCAGGGGTCACTTTAAAGCAAGTTAGATTTGGTTGGAACCAAACAAGGGCGTGGTTACCGACTGTCTTAAAAACGGATGACGTTTAAGAGAGACTTTATGTCAGGACCTGGACTGGGAAGGACCATCAATTTTCAATTCCCCATAAATGAACAGACAGTCCACCAATGCCCCATGACGTCATGGTTTTTGGACCAGACTGACAGGTATTGTAAGGTTTAAATTAATATCTTATATGACCATCCGGTAAAAGCTTTTCTCAAATTAACAGTTTTGCTTTTGTTACAATTAGGAATAAATAGTAAATATATAATAACTTTGAAAATGTCGTGTCCCTTCAAGATTCAGGCGGTTGTGACAATCCACAGTTTCTTTCCTTTCATGTTTCTGTGAATTTTTCTCTGCTATTGAAATCCATTGGGATCGCCAAAGATGATTCCCAAAAGCTAAGCAAAGTATTAAGATACAGGAAACATTTGTTAGCAACAAAGAAAAGAATGCTGAACAGTTATGTAATGCAAAACCTCCTATATGGCAGTCGGTTCAGAAGACAGAAGGTGTGACACTGAAATCCGAAGGCGCATTGAGTTAGCCAAAGATGCATTCTGTCCACCCTGACCCGGGGGGGGTAGCACCTGTTGGGTACCAACTATGGGAAAATAGTGAACTTCCAGGTCTTTTCCAGCACATTGAAACAATGATGTTGCCAACTACACTTTTTTGAAACAATGATGTTGCCAGCTATACGTTTTTGAAACAATGATTTTGCCAGCTATACGTTTTTGAAACAATGATGTTGCCAGCTATACGTTTTTGAAACAATGATGTTGCCAGCTATACGTTTTTGAAACAATGATTTTGCCAGCTATACGTTTTTGAAACAATGATGTTGCCAGCTACACATTGCCAGCTATACGTTTTGACACAATGATGTTGCTAGCTATACGTTGCCAGCTATACGTTTTTGAAACAATGATGTTGCCAGCTATACGTTTTTGAAACAATGATGTTGCCAGCTATACGTTTTTGAAACAATGATGTTGCCAGCTATACGTTTTTGAAACAATGATGTTGCCAGCTATACGTTTTTGATATATTTAGTAAATACTGGATCTGACATTAAATAACCCATAGTGGTTGATATGCCATAAAACCCCAAACAACCAAACCAAAGATACCTTCTAAAAGCTAAGCAGAGTATTAAGAAACAGAAAAAATCGTTAGAAACAAAGAAAAGAGTACTGAACAGTTACGTTCCTCCTATATGGCAATGAATGCTGGACAATCTTCTCAAAGATGAAGAAGAGACTTGAAGCAACAAAAATGTGGTTCTACAGAAGGATGCTGAAGATTCTACGGACTGAACATGTAAGCAACGACGAAGTTTTAGTGAAAGTGGAAACAAAAAGAAAACGTATGCTTAACACCAGGAAGAGACAGTTGTAATTTCTAAGGCATATAATGAAGAAAGAGGGTTTAGGGAACTTGATACTCACAGGACAGATTGAAGGCAAGAGGGACAGAGGAAAGAGGGCTTGGAAAATTTGATACTCACAGGAAAGATTGAAGGCAAGAGGGACAGAGGAAAGAGGGCTTGGAAAATTTAATACTCACAGGACAGATTGAAGGCAAGAGGGACAGAGGAAAGAGGGCTTGGAAAATTTGATACTCACAGGACAGATTGAAGGCAAGAGGGACAGAGGAAAGAGGGCTTGGAAAATTTGATACTCACAAGAGAAATTGAAGGCAAAAGGGACAGAAGAAAGAGGGCTTGGAAAATTTGATACTCTCAAGAGAGATTGAAGGCAAAAGGGACAGAGGAAAACAATGCATAATATACTTAGTAAATGGATGGTGGAACAAAGTTTAGTGGAGATAAAATACAGACAATATTTATTTAATGAACAGGAAATTGTGGAGAGCCATGATCGCCAACGTCCTGAAGGAACACGGAACATAAAAGATAAAGAAGTAGGCTGAGTAAATGAATGGCAGAACAGGGTTTAGGAGAGATAACAAAATGACAAAATTCATGAAGCGTTACAAAGGACAGGAAATTGTGGAGGGCCATGATTGTCAACGTCCTGAAGGGACACGCCACATAAAAGATGAGGAACTAGGCTGAGTAAATGAATGGCGGTACAAGGCTTAGGAGAGATAACAAAAAGATAAAATTTATGAAACGCTACAAACGACAAGAAATCGTGGAGGACCATGATCGCCAACGTTCTGAAGTGACACGGCACATAAAAGATACAAGAACTAGGAAGTGTAAATGAATGGCGGAACAGGTTGTAGAAGAGCTAACAAAAAATAAAATTCATGAAGAGATACAAAGGATAGGAAATGGTGGAGGGCCTTGTTCGTCAACCTCCTGAAGGGACACGTCACATAAAAGATGAATATCTAGGCTGAGTAAATGAATGGCGGTACAAGGTTTAGGAGAGATAACAAAAGACAAAATTTATGAAACGCTACAAACGACAGGAAATTGTGGAGGTCCATGATCGTCAACGTCCTGAAAGGACACGGCATATAAAAGATGAAGAACTGGACTGATTAAATGAACGGCGAAACAGGTTTAGAAGAGATGACAAAAAGATAAAAATTTATTAAGAGCTGTAAAGGACAGGAAATTGTGGAGGACTATGATTGCCAACGTCCTGAAGATGCACAGCACATAAAAGATGAAGAAGTAAGCTGAGTAAATAGAGCAGAGGTTCTCAACAAGTGTGAAATTCACCCCCAGGGGGTCAATTTGGGATTTTCAGGTGTGAATTGTGGCCACAATAAGCTTAGTGGAGGAGAGCAATTATAGAATTTGGCCTATCTGCCCTGTCACCTTGAAAAGGATTTGGGGAATGGCTTTCTGACAAATGGTGAAAGGGGGTGCATGGGCAAGCAAGGTTGGGAACCCCTGAAATAGAGTATCATTGGGCAGATTTTTGTTTTAAAATAGGCTGGGCGATCAGATATAAGCATTTTTTTTATTATTTCTAATCTTACTATAGATTCAGCATGACGGATTACGTACATTGTTTTTGTATTTTATTTTTAATCAATTCACCCCAAGCAAGGCGATAATGCCACTAAGACGCGAGGGAGTTACTGATAGTGAAATAGAATAAGAAACTTTAAGAGAAAGCGGAGGCCAATCCGAAACAGGAAACAGGCGATAAACGTCTACGAACACGATCAGGAGACCTGTAACCCATTAGGGTCTAAGGGGCAACACATGTACCGCATCTGTAGCAGCAGTGGTGTATCTTGGGCAAGAGAGCCTGACAGAGTACAACCCTCTCCAGAGTGGTTTTGAATTCAGACTTTCTACAAAGGCCTGTTGCCAACCAATTATATCGGACCCTGTATGTCTTGCTGTTTATTCATAACTGGGGTGGGGTAGAAGAGAGATTGATATATGTCCCTTTCCCAACGGTATTAGCACGTAAGTGAATGTAATGAATTCGAGCAGAATTCGAACTCTGCTCTCCGATTTCGCAATCAGCTAACCATTACGCCACAGTGCTACTTAAAAGCACTACACTTGTTAAAAAGATATGTGATTTTTTTTCACTGGTTAATTCATTATGAAGTGAACCCGCGCTACAGAAGGCAAAAATAAAAAATATCCTTAAACTGCGTCATTTCTTAACATCTAAAAAAATAAGAATTTTTCTTTTTAAAATTTTTTTAAAGATTAAAAAAAATTAATGATTCAGCTTTTTCAGTTTCACAGCTTTTTTTAAAAATCCATATCACCCCAAGCAAGACAGTAAAGCCACTAAAACACAAGAGGTTACTGGGTGTGGAAGAATTAGGAGCAGAAAGAATAATGTTTAACAGAAAGTGAAGAGAGTAATCAGGAGGATAGTAGATTTAAATTTTTGCATATTAAAGTTGGCTGAAAAGCATAGAAGCGGAATGGAGTTCCCCAAGTGAAAAGTGCGATAAAAGAATTTGTTAGCATACAATTTACGATTACATCTCGCCAGCTCAGCTGTAAATTAATGAGATCTCGACGCCAGTCTAGTACTGCGCTTAAATTAAAAAAATCTAGGTACCATAGCGAAGAGCTCACCCGAACAATTACCATGGAAGTATTTATAAAAAAGAAGCACAGAGAGACAACCTTACGGCGGTGAGAACAATTATGGTTTAGGTCTACTATTTTAGATTTTCATGTATTACTATTTGTCAGTATAAAGTCAGTTAAAAGGTGTTCCAATAATTCAGACCGATTTTAAATGTGAATTAAGTTTAAGCGCTTAATGATTTTTGTTTTTCTTTCAGATTTAACAACTTAAGTCTTTAGCAATTTTAACCATGGTAAGATTAACAATCAAAGTTTTAAAGTTTCAAGAATGTAATTGGAAAAATTGTTCGTAAATTCAAACAAACTGGGTTGGTGGCACACAACACTTCCTTTAGAATATCTTTTTTATGTTTGCCTATATTTCTTTGTAAAATTGTATTATCTATACAAACTCTGACAGTTTATTGTAACCTTTAGGGTTTAGACAAATCAGTACACTTCTTTGCAAGCTAAAGAAATAAAGGGTGTTCCAATAACTTGGACCGATTTTAAATATGAATTAAGTTTAAGCGTCGTTTTAAATGTGAATGAAGTTTAAGCGTCTTTTTCTTTTTCTTTCAGATTTAACAACTTAAATCTTTGGCAATTTCAGCCATGGTAAGATTAACAATCAAACAACTTGTTAAAGTTTCAATAGTGCAATTGGAAAAAGAAACTGTTAGCATAGAATTTACGGTTACATCTAGCCAGCTCACCTGTAAATTGATGAGATCTTGACGCCAGTCTAGTACTGCGCTTAAATTAAAAAATTCTAGGTACCATAGAGAAGAGCTCACCCAAACAATTGGAAGTATTTATAAAAACAAAACACAGAGAGACAACCTTACGGCGGTGAGAACAATTATAGTTTAGGTCTATTATTTTAGATTTTCATAGACATGTATTAGTATTTGTCAGTATAAAGTCAGTTAAAAAGGGTTCCAATAACTTAGACCGATTTTAAATGTGAATTAAGTCTAAGTTTAAATGTAAGAAGTGCAAGAAAAGAAACTATTAGCATAGAATTTACAGTGACATCTAGCCAGCTCAACTGTAAATTGATGAGATCTTGACGCCAGTCTAGTACTACGCTTAAATTCATAAAGTCTAGGTACGATAGCGAAGAGCGATATTAATTTCTGCTATGAACAGAAAATGTGGCCCGAGGCCAAAATAGAAAATACGGAATCTGTCTTAACTTTAAACTTAGCTAGCCACAAACAATGACCCAAAGATACCACAATATTCCTAACACCAAAAACAACGCATTCTTACCTAGCTTTCTTACTACACCCACCATAATACCTCATTGTCTCGATGAAAGTCCCAACTAGTCCCCTTATGTACAATTCATTATCTAGGGAGGGCGAGGAATAAAACAACATTTTAAAAACGAAGCGCAATGTGTATATACCATAATGAAGAGCAACATTTATTTCCGTATTAATACAGGAAATGTGGCACAAGGCCAAAGATGCTGATTGACGAAAAAAGAACAGTCTTCTTCTATCTTAATATTAATCTTAGCTAGTCACAAACATTGACCCAAACATACAAACAACATTCATAACACCAAAACAACACATTCTTAGTTATCTTTCTTACTACATTCAACGTAATACCTCATATCTCTATGAAAGTCCTAACTAGACACCATATGTACAATTTATTGTCTTTGGGGGCGGGGAATAAAACAACAATTTAAAGAACGAACACCAATGTGTATATACCATAGTGAAGAGCGATATTTATTTCCGTATTAATACAAGAAATGTGGCACAAGGCCAGAAATGCTGATTGGGGAAAAGGACGGTCTTCTTCTGTCTTTTTCTCGTATTTGCATAATTTCGTTCCCTCAACTTTATATGTATAATTGCATCAATAAAATTATTATTTAGTCTGAAGATGTCCTTTTGAAGGTCGAAACACATTACATGAAATTTTTTAAATTTTGTATTTCAATTACCTATTTTTAGTCTAATATATTAAATTTATATATAATATAATGTATAAATTCGATATATTAGACAATAATATATATAACATATCTATATCTATCCATATATATATATATATATATATTGAGCAAAAAAAATATTCAAAATTAAAATCTTCAGATACACTGGGTTGAATATTAATACTCTTTCGTTTTTATTATTATTTCATTTAGATTCCTCGACTAATTTCGGCCAACATGGCCATCATCAGGAAAAACATTCTGCTGGCTGGTAGAAGTGAACTACAGAAATGAATGTCTTGATGGAGAAAATGAACATTTGTCTGTAGTTTTCATGTTCTTTTCTAACATGAATTTTGGTCAGTTCTTGTGTTGGTCAAACAGTTTCTTTTAAGTTGTTATTTGAGATAAGAGCTGGATGGATTCATGCTGCTCTGAATTCCCGTGGTCATTTAGACAGTTTTATTGGTTATATATTTATATATAAAGAAGTGAATTGAATGCTACATGTAAACCTAAAAGTAAGCACCTGTTCAAGTAAATTGAGCCCGGTTAAAACAGATTTTACTATAAGCCTTTTTAATATTAATATTATATTTAGCATTAATATTCATAGCATCTGTCATTAATAGCATTTTTTATATATCTATATACACATATATAATTCCATATTATAGATCATTCTTGGTCATTTTATTACGTGTGTAAATATATAATTTCACCTTTTTAAGTATAATGCTAGCTTTAAAATGCATTATATATATATCGTCTTAACATGTAATTAAGTTAACATTTGTTTTGGAATAACAAACAATGATACCGACTTATGTAAATATAGAAATCCTAACGACTGTTCATTGTCCATTACAAAATAGGTGTCAAACAGATTCCTTTGTTTACCTAAGTATTAATTCATCTAGAGAAAATCCAACATTTAAAAAATTTTATATCGGTAGTACCAAAAATTCCTTTAAAACTAGGTGGTATCAACATATATTATCTTTCAACAACAATGCATACGGTAATAGGACGTCCCTTTCTAAATATTTTCGGTACTTAGAGGAAGTTAACAAAACCCCTAGGGTAAAATGGAAAATATTTTTAAAAAGCTAGAACTTGTAAGTCTTTACATGATCTATATCACCTGCGTTTACAAGAAAAAATACATATTATAAAATTTGCTAACAAAAATCTCTGTTAAACAAAAGAAATGAATTAACGGTAGTATGTCAGCATTGTTTATCTTTTACCTTAAAATATAGTTAAAATTCTTTCATAAATAATGAATGATGAGAGAAATGTGGTTTAGCTGTTTCAATTTAAACAGACATAGCATATTTTTCTCATCATTTTTACATCAATACACGGAAGGTTATTCGTGAGTATAAACGGATTTTGTTAAAAACTAGCAGACATAATGTCTGTAATTTATTCAGTCAGACATGCCAAAAAGAGAATTTTCTGTCTAAATACATACATATTTCGTCCAATATATATATATATATATATATATATATATATATATATATATATATATATATATTATGACTTTTTATTATAATAGATTACGATAAAAATATTTTACATGGTTATACAAAAACTTTCATGCTTCAGAACTATAATGGTCATTCTTCGGGAAATTTTGTCTTACTTGTGAGATATATATATATATATATATATATATATATATATATATATATATATATATATTGAACAATAAAAATTATTTAAAAAAATTAAAATCTTCAGACACACTGGGTTGTAGATTAATATTCTTTCGTTTTTATTATTATTATTTCATTTAGATTCCTCGGCTTGTTTCGGCCAACATGGCCATCATCAGGAGAAAAAATATTTCTGCTTGCTGGTAGCAGTGAAATACATAAATGAATGTCTTGATGGAGAAAATGAACTTTTGTTTGTAGTTTTCATTTGTTTTGTTTTTTTATCTTTTTAACATTAATTTTTTAATATGTATATACATAGAACCGAGCTAAATCGGGGCACGAAAGAGAATGATATCAATTACAAATTTAATGACGTTGAATTTCAAAATAAAGCTTAATTTCTAGAATAATCTCTTAACTTGAGTAAATAAATCAATATATATATATATATATATATATATATATATATATATATATTTATTTATTTATTTATTTATTTGTCATCCACAGACAGACTGTTTCGCTGTTTCACAGCTCATCAGTGTGGCTAGACGTCCGGTTGCCTCTAGCTAAGATCGAAACCCGACTGAATTTGCGTCAGTCGGAACTTCTCCCACTAAGCCATCGACGCACAGCAGGGACGAAGGTGAATTTAACGTGTTTATGTTTAGATTAAGATAAACACACAGTGACTGACAGTGAATCGATTCTGCCGAAGAGTCGTGCAATATCAGCTTAAATAGTCACTATTTACGAATTCACACCTCAAACCAAAGAGCTCAACCGAAATTAATTTTTCAGGAACCAATATTTTTTCTCATCCACAGACAGACTGTTTCGCTGTTTCACAACTCATCAGTGTGAGAGAGGATATACGAAATAACAAAATTTGGACGTTAAAACTGGAACGTTAACATATATATATACATATATATATATATATATATATATATATATATATATATATATATATATATATATATATATATATATATATATACAGAGAGAGAGCGAGAGATCTGAAATATATATATATATATATATATATAATATCTTATTTGGGATTTATATATAATTTGTATATATATATATGTATATATACAAATTATCTTATTTGTGATTTATATATAATTTGTATATATATATATATATATATACAAATTATATATAAATCACAAATAAGATATTATATATATATATACAGAGAGAGAGAGAGATCTGAGATAGATATATATATATATATAAATATATATATATATATATATATATATATAATATCTTATTTGTGATTTATATATATATATACATATATATATATATATATATTTGAATTGGACATAGTCCGACAATTTATTTAAAGACATTTATGATATGTTTAACGTTCTTTTTATAGATACAAGTATTTAAGCAAATGCTCTGTTTCTCGGACATTCAGGCCGGTAAATGTTATTTAATACTGTTTATTATAAAACAGAGCATTTGCTTAAATATTGTATCTATAAAAAGAACGTTAAACATATTATAAATGTCTTTATATATATATATATATATATATATATATATATATATATATATATATATATATATATATATATATATATATGTACGCTTCCTTCGATTAATGCTCATCTGATTAATGTGTTTCCGACTAGTGCTCTAAAATGTTTATAAACTAAAATTCAATAATTGCAAACATAATACTCGATTAGTGCGGTAAAAGATTCTTCAGTTTAACCAAAGTAATATATATATATATATATATATATATATATATATATATATATATATATATATATATAATTGTGATATATAATATATCTTATTTTTTATTTATATATATATATATATTTCTCTTATTTGTGATATATATATATATATATTTATATATATATATTATGTATATATATATATATATATATATATTATATATATTATAATTATAATTATTTTTTTAAAAATATGATTCCTTCGCTACATAAGAGTTCTCATGTTTCAAAAACCAGAGCCAAAAACTTCAATTTAATTATTAAAAATAAATTGAATTAAAGTATCAGATCTGTTTCATATTTATGATATATAATATATCTTATTTTTATTTATGTATATATATATATATATTTCTCTTATTTGTGATATATATATATATTCATATATATATTGTGTATATATATATATATGTTATATATATTATAATTATAATTATTTTTTTAAAAATATGATTCCTTCGCTACATAAGAGTTCTCATGTTTCAAAAACAAGAGCCAAAAACTTCAATTTAATTATTAAAATAAATTGAATTAAAGTATCAGATCTGTTTCATATTTATGATATATAATATATCTTATTTTTTATTTATATATATATATATATATATATTTCTCTTATTTGTGATATATATATATATTTATATATATATATATATATATATATATATATATATATATATATATATATTATAATTATTTTTTAAAAAATATGATTCCTTCGCTACTTAAGAGTTCTCATGTTTCAAAAACAAGAGCCAAAATCTTGAATATAATTATTAATATTAAATTGAATTAAAGTATCAGCTCTGTTTCATCCTCAAGCGAAATTTTTGGAATAACTACTCTTGAAATTTACGCATCTTTATAAGCATATTCATTCGTAGAATTAATTACTATGGAATTAATTACTATTTAAAAAAATAAATTTAAAAATATAATTATAATTATAATTTAGGCTCTACTTTTGTATTGAGCATTTAAAATAAAAAAATACTAAAGAACTTTGGATTATTTACCCAATGCGTTCTTTCTTATTTTTCTATATATTTGCATGCATATATAAACACACACACACACATATATATATATATATATATATATATATATATATATATATATATATATATATATATATATATATATTATGAAATGGACAAAGCCGACAATTATTTAAAGACATTTTTATGTTTAATATTATTATAAACAGAGCCTTTACTTACATACTTGTATCTATAAAAAGAATGTTAAACATAAAAAATGTCTTTATATATATATATACAAGCACACACGAAGGGCTAACCAAAATTTTTAGTACCTTAAAACGAGAAACAATTTCTTCAAATCAGAAAAGATTGATAGAAATTATTAGTTATATTTCCTTGTGAAGCGAACCCAAATAATGTACAAAATATCCGGCGAGACAAGGGAAAAGTGACTATCCATATACAAACACATTTAGTAAAGGAGTATATGTACGCTACTGTGTGTATGCGTATGTAGATGTTTGTAAGTGTTGTTATTTCTGCTGTGAGTTTTAGTATATGTGTTTAAGTGGAAAGGTGTGCTGATGCTTCGTGCACCAAGGATTTAATTTTTTTCACCTATCACTGAAAGATAAAAACGCTGAGTCATCATAAAAAATCTGATGACTTGATAAAATAATATGAAGGCAAGTAAAATCATTTGATGAATTAATGCAATTAATGAAACAAAAATTTAAAAGAAAAAAGAATAAAAAATATAACTAAAAACAAAACAAACAAAAAAACATAGAGAAAAAAGCCATATTTCGCGCCTTTTTTTCTTCATTACCAGAACGAAGTAACCTCTTGAAAACTTGTACCCCGTTGTTAAGCAGTTTCAGTTTTTTTATTTGTCGGTTTTAAAGAGCCTTTACTTGACTATCGAACGAAAGGAAATAAAAAAGCCGAACAGGAAGAATAATAATGAAATCTGAAGAACGAAAAGAAAGGAAAAAAAAATAAATAAATAAAAAGTAGATTTACCGAACGGACATGGTCAAATAACGTTCACTCTCCCTGCTTCAAGATCCTTCAAGAGGCCAGTCCCAGTTTGAGGACAGCTGTTCGCCGCCTGGGCTTACACGTGTAAAAATCAAAGGAGAAGAGGCAAAGGCAGACGTGTCCCACTCTCTGCTGCCAGTGCTTAACGTCTTGGGGACCCTTCGTTCTAGATTATTTTATTCATTGGAGTGAAGAAGAAGTCAACTTTGGTCATTTTTTCCTGTTTTTCATCCTGAGGTTTTGGCTGAAACACAAGAAAAAAAAAGCAAATATTTTTTTTATTATTCGTAACGGACTCAGCTTCTTTTTTATTTGCATATTATACTTTATTATTCACCACGAGTAACATAAAGGATTATTCATTTCTTTAAATTCCTTCGGGGCTTTCTTTACGTTGAGTTGAGCTTTGGACCCTATCCAAATGGCCACTTAAACTGCATTTGAAGCAGCAATCCGAACCCTTGTATGGTTTTCTACTTATATTTAAGAAAGAGAGAAAGGGGAGGCGATCATAATAGCAAATGTCATTTGCCCGAAAACTTGCCACGAAACCGTTAAATTGAACCTTCACGTCGTCGAATGGTTCATTTCACCGAAAAAAAAAATCAAGTTAGAAAATTAAAGAAAGATAACTTTTAGATATGAATAGTGTTTTTATTTAATTGTGCATCATTTACAAAATTTTTTGTTTATTTACTAGAATGAGTACCTTTGTCTCTATAATTTCCCCGTCCTGGGTATGTCGATAAACTACATCCGCATCCTGGGTAAAACGATAAACTACATCCGACAGCAAAGCCTCGTTTCAGGAGGTTTTGAGGGGCGTGTAACCACCTCTTAGTTACTGGTGTTTCCAGTTCCACCCTGAACATGGGTGGTAGTACCTGTTAGGGTCCTAAATATGGGCAAATAGTTAATCCCCAAAACGCTATAAAAGTGTAAAAATAGGTTTTAATACCAGTAATACATTTTTGATCAAAAATTATTACCAGAAATACATTATTACTAGCAATATGTTTTTGAAGAAAATAAATATGACCAGCAAGACATTTTTGGGAAAAATATTACCAGCATAAAAATCTTGTCGACATTAAATAAGCCATTGTGGTTGATAGGCCGTAAAACAAAACAAAACAAACCATAAATTCATCATTGAGGTCTTCATTCATGTAATATTAGGGTTGTATTCTCGCAATATTTTTTTAAAGTGTAGAAGTTATAGGCACATGGCGTATAAATCGATAGTGACGAAGGAATCAGAAGACCCATGTCGAATTCCAGTCGAGTTCATTATATTACACTTGAGAAAGGCATGAAACCATCTCTTCTCTCCCCAGCTATGTTCAAAAGACAATTCTGAATTCAAAATGGATCGAACGCGACCCGAATCATATTCCGTTGTCTTCGGCTCTTGGTCAAGAACTTGAATAGGAGATGGGCGCCGCCAAGCCATCTGAAAGCCCAATGAAAGGAAAAAGAATCAAAATCTGTTTCTTCTTGACCCAGGTCCCTCGGCCTGACAACTGAAAAAGACGAGGAACTGATGATGATCAAAAAAAAAATGACCACATACAAAATTTAAATATTTGATCTATCCAAAATACATACGTAAATAAATTAAATATCTTAGATAAATCAAATATTTTAAATAAATCGTTTTCATTTTTCTACATTTATTTTTTAAATAAAATATTTTCTTGTTACACTTTTTATTTATTTATTTCGATACTTATATTTTAATGCTTTTTTTTGTATTTTATTTTCATAGGAAAAAAATTTTATTTTCACGGAAAACAAACTATCCCCTGGCTTTAGCTATTTTGAGCGTTAAATAATATTCATAAACAAAGTGACTAATTGTCAATAATTAATTATCGTAAATAAACCAGTGATTCATAATGTAAGAAAAGCAATATTTAGATGTAACAGTTATTGCCTTTGGTAAACTGTTCGATAAAGCGATGATTCGATTAACGCTCCGTTATCGGACAAATGAAACTAACCCATATATATATATATATATATATATATATATATATATATATATATATATATATATATCAAATATGTGGTGCAGTTCAATTTATATTACAATGAATCATTCATACAAAAAGTAGATTAGTAAAGTTACTGATATAAAATGGCGAAATCTCTTCGCAAACAAATTTTTAAAGTTGCATTAACCTACCAACCACTCGATGAATGTTAAGATCCTTGTTTTTAATAACTATAAGCTGTATAAGGTCTTTTTTTTTAATCTGCTAGTACTTTCAACTGTACATTCAGTCATCCTCAGGCATGGAAATTATTTCGTTTTTAGTAAATCCAGGTAGCATCGGAGACGAAAAAATATAATGCGAATCTAAATATGTTTTTTTTAGAAATGTGTTATTGTTAACGGATAAAAACTTTTGGAGTGTGGAGTCACAACGCTATGGTTGAATTTTTTTTTTTAAATTTAAGAGAGTGCATTTTTCACTAATATGGTAATTTGAGATTTTTTTGTTGCAGGAGTTTTTCAGTCAATGTGGCATGAACTAAAGTGTCCAATAAATAGAGTAATGTCTCAGTTGCTATACCGAAAATTAATCGAGTTTAATTCGTTACCTCTTCGTCACCGTAGCCCATGGTACAGTTGGTATGACGTTTGCTTAATAACGTAACTGTCCGGTTTTCAGTTCCTGGGAGTGTATGCGCACTGCTGATGAGTCCCAAATATAGGACGAAACGGCCGGCCGTCCAGTGCTTTCTGAATTCTGTTGAGGTTTCTTCTAAAAACTCGACGAATTACATAATTAGGATTATCCCAAATCCTACTAACAATTTCTTAATTTAATAACGTAATCCCAACTGAATATAAATAAACATTATTAGGAACTAGTATGGTGTAGGTCCTCCATTTGCTAGTTTCAGTTCTTACATTCGATTTCTCATGGATTTGATCAAGTTATCAACAATCGTCTGATCCATATTTTGCCACTCCTTTAGCAATGTTTCTTTAAGGGTCGCCACTGGCGTGATTTTGGTTGCACGCTCTCGAATTTTTTAGTCACGGTGCTCTCAAACGTGCTCTATTGGATTCATGTCATGACTTTGGGCTACCCATATCAGTGACTTGATTCCTTGTGATTCCTTCCAGGCCTTTGCTACTTTGCTCGTATGACATGGCACTCCATCTTCTTGAAAAAGGTAGACATTCTTGTCAATCTGATTGGTTTCAAATAGTGGGAGTAGTCCTTTCTCTAATATCTGACAGTATTTTGCACCATTCCACTGCTCGTCAGCAAGAACCAGCTGAGATCTCCCTCCAAACCAGACAGCACCCCACGCCATTACTCAAATTGTTCCATGTTTCACGTTCGCCTGGAGATGTTCAGTGTTCCAAGTCTCATTACGATTACTCCAAACATAAACCTGTTTCGAATTTACTTTCATCTGACCCAATTACTGTTATGGTGAAACAAACTTAGTCTATAGATAATAGACTCTCTTATCTAATATAAGTAGGAGTCAGTGAGGGTCGACGGGAGTCGAATACGAAAGTAGTCAGCTGCGTAATACTTACTATAACCAGTTCCTAACGTTTTTGTACGTTGAACCTATTTAGGACCGAATTTAGTCCAAATACAGTTACCACTGCGGAAGTAACTCTACAACAACTTTGGCGACGAGGATTTGCACTCATACGGAGGAAGAACAAAATCGTTCGCCACAATAACTTTGGCGACGAAATTCGCACTCATACGGAGGAAGAAAAAGTTCGCTCGCCACAGTGGATTTGGCGACGAAATTCGCACTCATACGGAGGAAGAAACACCTATGGAGGTGATTTTTGATATATTTGATCTACCAACGCCAGCAACGATGTTACGTGAGGTACGCCGATCCAAGAGAAAAAGAAAGGCAACTGATCATTTGAAAATAGATCCAAAACGTAGGAGATACGCTACGATGTTGCTAAAAAAATGAAGTTTTTTTGTTTGTTCTTTTTTCTTTTTCTGTAAAAAAATTTTTTTTTAAATTAAGAAAACTGTTTTACTCCTACGGAGTAAAGTTTTAGGAGGAGGGTGTTATGGTGAAACTCACCTAGTCTATAGATAATAGACTCTTCCACCTAATATAAGTAGGAGTCAGTGAGGGTCGACTGGTGAGTCGAATACGAAAGTAGTCAGCTGCGTAATACTTACTATAACCAGTTCCTAACGTTTTTGTACGTTGAACCTATTTAGGACCGAATTTAGTCCAAATATAGTTACCACTGCGGAAGTAACTCTATAACAACTTTGGCGACGAGGATTTGCACTCATACGGAGGAAGAACAAAATCGTTCACCACAATAACTTTGGCGACGAAATTCGCACTCATACGGAGGAAGCGAAAGTTCGTTCGCCACAGTGGTTTTGGCGACGAAATTCGCACTCATACGGAGGAAGAAACACCTATGGAGGTGATTTTTTTATACATTTGATCTACCAACGCCAGCAATGATGTTACCTGAGGTACGCCGATCCAAGCGAAAAAGAAAGGCAACTGATCATTCGAAAATGGAGCCAAAACGTAGGAGATACGCTACGATGTTCTTTTTTCCTTTTCTTTCCACTGCGGAAAGTAACTCTACAACAATTACAGACCACGAAAATTCATAATATTTGCTCTCGAATTCTCTCATCCAGTCCATACGCCTGTTCCTGTTAACCTCTGAAATCAAAGGCCTTTCTTGCAACTCTTCTTTGATAGCCTAGCTCTTTCAGAGTAATTCTCACCGCATATGGCGACATTTCCATGCTGTTGACGACATCTTTGACGCTCTGGCGATGGTTTCTGATGACTTCCCTCTTCAGTGTCCTTTTCGTTCACTCACACACGATGCTTGGTCTTCCTCAATGTTGTTCCACACGACAATAGCCTTCTTCTTTAAATTTCTTGATAATATTATTAACCGTTTGATGATTAACTTGGAAAAACCTAGCAATTTCCCTATTTGAAATTTTGCCATCCTATTATTTGCTCTCGAAATTCACCAATTTCCTTGCTTCCAGGAACTTTCATTTAAAAATATAAGTCAGCTATGGTTCATAGATTAGAGTAAGTGATACTAACACGGTATTCTCTGAAACAAAAGAAGAGACGTTATTACACAAGCCAAAATTACTGTAATCAAGGGTGGCTAAAAACTTATTTTAGCACACTATATATATATATATATATATATATATATATATATATATGGAGAAATATAGTCTTAAAGTGTGCTATATTTATGGGATAAAGTGCTCAATATCAGAGATAGAGCGTGTGTAAATATAAAAGTGAACATAGAAGTCAACACTTAGAGGCGACTGTCTGTTTCATGCTAGATGCAATCGTCAGGCCACGAGTGCTGTTATTTTTCTCGGCTATTTATATATACGGGTCAGTGGTGCATTGTGGGTAGTCTATTTTGGCGGTCATTTTACCGGAAGTCGTTTATTTGTTTATTTATTTGTGTCAAATTATTTTGCTTGTTTTTATTTGTTCTTGTTTTTATTTTTTATCTTATATATTTATTTATTTATTTATTTATTTTGATCGGTGTTTTTACTAACGTAGTAAAAATTTGACTATATAGCTTATTGTGGGTAGTCTATTTTGGCTGTTATTTTACCGGAAGTCGTTCATTTGTTTTTTTATTTGGGTCAAATTATTTTGCTTGTTTATATATATATATATATATATATATATATATATATATATATATATATATATTAGAATTGGACATAGCCCGACAATTTATTTAAAGACATTTATATTATGTTTAACGTTCTTTTTATAGATACAAGTATTTAAGCAAATGCTCTGTTTTATAATAAACAGTATTAAATAACATTTACCGGCCTGAATGTCCGAGAAATTTTCATAGAAAATTTTCGCTCTCCGACATACGGAACCATCATCTGTGGTTCCGTATAGGATACAGGTTCTATTCCTGTCGGAGAGCGAAAATTTTCTATGAAAATTTCTCGGATATTCAGGCCGGTAAATGTTATTTAATACTGTTTATTATAAAACAGGGCATTTGCTTAAATACTTGTATCTATAAAAAGAACGTTAAACATAATATAAATGTCTTTAAATAAATTGTCGGACTATGTCCAATTCTAAAATATATGACGTCATTTGTTTACATTTGATACGCTAGAGCAGATATGAATAAAAGAGATTCATGGAAGATTTAAGTTTAAAGATAGTAAAATCGACTTTGCTAACCAGACGCTCATCTGTGGCCGAACGGTTAAGGCACATCACGCGAAATGATGGTTCCGTATAGGATACAGGTTCGATTCCTGTCGGAGAGCGAAAATTTTCTATGAAAATTTCTCGGACATTCATACTGTTTATTATAAAACAAAGCATTTGCTTAAATACTTGTATCTATAAAAAGAACGTTAAACATAATATAAATGTCTTTATATATATACAGGGTGTCCATAAAGTTCGTGTACACATTAAAAATGTATAACTTCATTTTTATTTGCGATAGAAATAATTTGTAAAAAGCATTAGAAAGAAGTAAATCTATATTTCTTAAGATTTATTGAAATTTTATTTAAGTTTCCACATGTCCTCTATCATTAGGAATACAAAGGGTAATACGATTTTGCAGTTCACGTAAAACATTTGCCAACTGATTTACAGTAATGCCTGAAATCACATTAGTTATTTTAGCTATACTTAAAACTAGGTACATTAAACTTTATAACATTTTTTACAGATTATTTCTATCGCAAACACAAATAAAGTTATAAAGTTTTAAAGTGCACACGAACTTTATGGACACCCTGTATATATATATATAGAGAGAGAGAGAGAGACACAGACAGACAGACAGACAGACAGACAGACAGACAGACAGACAGAGAGATAGACAGACAAAGAGACAGACAGACAGACAAACAGACAATCAGACATGAAGACAAATACGAATAAGCTGAGATAGCTAGCTACCTCGATAGACAGATATGAACATACTTAAATAGATATGAAGAGACTGACATGGATAACAGATAGGTAAAATGAACTGAGATAGATAGACAGACATAGAAGTAGATAGGTAGCTAAATAAGTAGCCAGGTAATAACAGACTAAGATGGATTAGCAAATAGGTAGAAATGAACTGAGAGAGATGCATGAAAACAGAACTAGATAGATAAAAAGGAATATACATACATATATATATATATATATATATATATATATATATATATATATATATATATATATATATTTATATATATATATAGTCTTAAAGTGTGCTGAAGTGCTGAATATCAGAGATAGAGCGTGTGTAAATATAAAAGTCTCTTTCATGCTAGTGCAATCGTCAGCTGCCTGTAGAAAGATTAGAAAGAAGTATACTTAAAACTATACTTAAAACTAGGTACATTAAACTTTATAACATTTTTACAGATTATTTCAATCGCAAATACAAATAAAGTTATAAAGTTTTTAAAGTGTTGTATTAACAATAGTTTTACAAACTTTGAGGCTGTTTCCTCACACCAAAATATGAACAAAAGGTCCATATAAACATACGTCCGCAAATCTTTCGTATTTGAGTTATTAAGTTTAAATATTAAATATTAAATATTGTATTAGATTAAGTTTAAATATTTACGATAGACGTTGTTAAATGTACAATCCAAGATAGAATCGAAAAATACTTTTACAAACTATATATATAATCTTACGAAAAAATAGCCGACTGAACAATGCGTAATAAACAATGCGTAATTGTAACAGTTGTAATTATTATCGGTTGACAATTTGTCCGACTACGTTACAAGCACACAAAATACGACTTAAATTGTGCATTTTTGTGTGATACATTCATACATGACGTTACCTTTAGAGAATATGCACATTTGCGTTGACCCCCTCGTTTATTTTTAAACAGATTTTATTTCATCAACCGACCTGATCATTCAAGGAATCTTATTATAGAAAATGTACCCTCCAGTAGAATCCGTACCTTCGCCCCACTTTGCAAGTGAAACTTTCCATTAATCCGATGTGTTTTGACCACTCAGCTACCGACCTGAACATAATCAACAGACAGGTTTGGTTTATTTTTCTTTTACGGCATATCAACCTAAATGGGTTATTTAATGACGACAACTTTTTTTTTTCTGGTAATATTTTGTTTTGTCAAAAATCTATTTCTGGTAATATTTTTTGCTCAACAATGTATAGCTGGGAATATTATTTTAAAACATGTATTGCTGGTAATATTTTTTTTTTTCAAAAACGTATTGCTGGCAATTTTTTTTTTCAAAAAATATATTGCTGGTCATATTTTCTTTTTCAAAAATGTATTGCTGGTAATAGTATTTTTTAAAAAATATATTTCTGGTAATAGATTTTTTTTTTTAATATATTTCTGGTAATTTTTTTTTTCAAAAATATATTGCTCGTAATAGTTTTTTTTTCTTCAAAAACTCATTTCTGGTAATAATTTTTTGCGAAGTATTTCTGGTATTAAAATCTATTTTTACACTTTTATAATGCTTTTTCCCTCAGTTTGGGGTTAACTATTTACCCATAGCTGGGCCCCCTAACAGGTGCTACCACCCCAGGTCAGGGGGGACCTGGGAACACCAGCAATTAAGAAGTGGTCCCACGCTCCTCAAAACCTCCTGATCAGAGGCCTTGCTGCTGGACGTAGTTTATTGTTATACCCAGGACGCTCAAGAGACAGAGTATTTATAGTCATAATAATATTAATAATACTTAAAATATATTGGTTGAATTTCTTCACTAGTATCAGATAACAGCTTAATGAACAAATTTTTGATTTATACATATGTTTGTGTATGTGTGTGTGTGTGTGTGTATGTGTGTGTGTGTGTGTGTGTAAATAGGTAATCATAAAATATAAGACATGTCAAATTAAGAAAAAATAATCATCAAATTCACCTCATCACTAAGCCTTAAGTATGAATAAATAAAACATTTGCTGTTTCTCACTCATACTGTCTAACCTTTTTTTAATTAGCCTTC
This sequence comes from Acanthosepion esculentum, assembly GCA_964036315.1. Taxonomy (NCBI): domain Eukaryota; kingdom Metazoa; phylum Mollusca; class Cephalopoda; order Sepiida; family Sepiidae; genus Acanthosepion; species Acanthosepion esculentum. The sequence continues at coordinate 57,652,002 of OZ038516.1, forward strand.
CGTTATTTTTATTACTTTATTTATAAGAGCAAATGTGGTGGAAATCGTTTAATTACAGCCGAGTTACAATCCGCCCGTATATTTTTCTCCCATTTGCACATTTATAAAAACGAAAGTGAAAGTGAAAGTGAAAGCGAAAGAAGGAAAAATGTCGCGAGATTTTGCACTGTAATGAATTATATCGTTTCATTTCAAACAGCCCTGAAGTTGCCTCGTCCAAATACACAGCACCTACTGCAATTATTTATGTATTTATTCGCAATGAGGGTATTTTTTTTCTTTTTTTGTAAAATTTTATATGCCATTTTGCTGATATGAATCATCATATCAGCAAAATAGCATGAATTATTATGAAATGGTATCAGTTGTTATCTTGGGCACATTTGAATTATATTATGGATGAGCTGAAAGACGTCATTGGTTATCTATCATTGCAAGACATCTAGGAAGATTGGTGACCTGAAGTCTCGATTAATAAGCTACATTTGTTCTTTTAATGAGTTCCGTATCTCATTATTATTGCCTTTGGCCAGACTAAGCTAAACGTTATAAATGCCTAACGTGAACAAAGTAACAAGTTACAGAAAATTTTACGGCCAAAACATTTTGATAACAACAACAATCATGAGGATAATCGACAATGTATTAAAGATTATGACTGAATTTGTCTGTCAAGATTTAAATACAAACGTCTGTAGCTTTAGATATCTAGAAGGCTTTTAACAGGATTTGGCATGCCGGCCGTCGTCACAACCTCAAGGGCTATGACATCTCTGGCCTAATATTTAACAATCCAATCGTTCCCCCACCCACCAAAGCTATTTCCTTTCTTTGCTATTTTTTCTTCGTTGTGCATAGTTACTTATCATCTCTTTCATATATTCTTTCTTCTTTGCTTGTTTGTTTACATTGATTTTTACACCTATGTAGATTTCATCTTTATTTGCTCATTTTCTTTCTTTCTTTCTTTCTTCTATGGCTTGCTTTTTATTTGCAAGTCTAATCCATCTATCTATCTATCTATCTTACTTTCTTCATATCTCAGTTTGTTCATATCTATCTATCTATCTATCTATGTTAGTCTGATAATATATATCTCTATCACTCTGTTCATATCTATGTATATCGATCTATTCATATCTATATATCTATCTATCTCAGTCTGTTCGTATCTATCTATCTATCTTTCTTTCTTTCTTTCTTCTATCGCTTGCTTTTTATTCACAAATCTAATTCATCTTTCTTTCTTTCTTTTTCGTTCTTTCTTTCTTTCTTTCTTTCTCCATGGCTTGCTTTTTATTCCCAAGTCTAATCTATCTATCTATCTATCTATCTATCTATCTATCTATCTATCTTTCTTTCTTTCTTTCTTTCCTTCATTTTTCTTTCCTCCCTAGCTTGCTTTATATTACCTAAGTCTAATACATCTTTCTTTCTTTCTTTCTTTCTTTCTTTATTTATTTATTTATTTATTTCTGTTTTTCTTTCTTCATTCATTGCTTGCTTTTAACTTTTATTTCCAAGTGTATTTTTTCTTTCTTTCTAGCATGCATATTTTATCTTTCTTTGTTTCTATATTCGATTCGTTACATTTCTTTCTTTATTTCATTCATTCATTCTTTCTTTCTTACCTGGCTTGCGTTTACTTTTATTCCCATGTCTAATTCATCATTCTTTCTTTATTCAGTCTTTCTGTCTTTCTTTCCTTTCTTGCTTGCATATTTTTCTTTCCAAGTATATTACTTTCTTCTTCTCTGGCTTGCTTGTTTTATCTTTCCTTTTTATTCATATATTCGAATTCATTCTTTCTTTCATTCGCTCGTTCTTTCTTTCCTTCTTTCTTTCTTTATTTTTTCTTTCTTTCTGTTTTTTTTTCTTTCTTTCTATCTTTAATTCATTCATTCTTGGACTTACGTTGTTTCTTATCTTCGTCAAATGCCTTCCTGGTATTATCTGTTCTTTCCTCAGTTTTGCTCTCGAAAATGACCTGAAGTCAGTTGTTATCTGGGACAAGAAATGGCTTGACAACTTTAACGAATCCAAAAGGAGAATTGTTGTCTTTTAATCACCATAAAGAAGCAAGTCTGCTTTCTCTCTGTATGGCTGATGCCAACATCATAGCGGCTTCTTGGTCTCACTTTTACAACTGACATGGAATGATTATATTGAATCAGTTGCTAGGTCTTTTGCTAGTAATGTTGGTACAGCGTCGTCGCAGACAATTCTTCTAGTCAGAATCCATCTTGCAGATTTATAAATCTACCATTCGTCCGTGCATTGAATGTTGATGTCTTATCTGGTCTAAAAATCGTGCTATATATATCCTGTAATATACAGGGTGTCCATAAAGTTTGTGTGCACTTTAAAAAATGTATGACTTTATTTGTATTTGCGATAGAAATAATTTGTAAAAAGGATTAGAAAGAAGTAAATCTATATTTTAAAGGTTTAATTGAAATTTTATTTAAGATTCCACATGTCCTCCATCATTAGGAATACAAAGGGTAATACGATTTTGCAGTTCACGGAAAACATTTGCCAACTGATTTACAGTAATGCCTGAGATCACATTAGTTATTTTAGCTATACTTAAAATTCGGTACATTAAACTTTATAACATATTTTACAGATTATTTCTATCGCAAATGCAAATAAAGTTATAAATTTTTTAAAGTGCACACGAACTTTATGGACACCCTGTATATTTTAATTTTCGTTTAATCCAAGTACAATTTTGTAATTTTAATATATGTACAATTTGTAAACATCTAAGGAAAGATACCCTTATCTTTATATCTCATAAATGTTACATATTTCCAACCAAGTTTATTTTATTTTACTTTAAAAGTTCCCAAAGCACAATAATGTAACCCTTCTAGTCTAATTCTGTGTACAATCCAAGATAGAATCCAGAAACACTTGTACAAACTTTTGGCGCAGATTTCTGACACCAAATCAAGTTAAAATGTGTATATGATCACATATCCACAAGGCCATCGTTGTACCTCAACACAGCAACTCATGACAAATGTTCAAAATGTCTTCCACTTGATTCTACACACTCATGCCCCCGTCGAATCATTGACTGGTGGACCCTTTCAAATACTCCCACACGGAGCCGCACACGAACTTTATGGACACCCTGTATCTTGAGATTCTCGACAAAATCCAAATATGGGTCTGTAATGTTATCTCGAGTTGGCGTTGGCATCTCCACTTCAGTCACATTTCCACCGCCGTGATGTGGCTTCCATCTTTCTGGTTTATTTTTGTTTTGTTTTGTTTTTTTGTCAAGATATTTAACGGCATTTGTTCGAATGACGTTTCCTCCTTGGTATCTCCAACGGATGAATTTAAGCGTATTACTAGATTTCCAAACAGTAGTCTGATCACTATTTACGTTATTCCGACTATTGTCCTCATCTTTGTTGCCGTATTTATTACAGCGTTTCGGTCGTTGTACGCTCCGGCCTTCTTCAGGTGGTTGGAATGTCGAACTGAACCCTCATCTCAGAAATATAGACAGAGACGCATTGTGTTGAGAATAAATTAAGAACTGGAAGGAAAGGGTTAATTTCTGAGAGAATGGAAAGCTAAACTTTTAAAGATGTCTCGAAGAATCTTCATTTGACGACAATTGACATTTTCAACGATGTAAAGGCATTAAGGTTGAATATATCGACGAAGACGGTCACTAGATGCTATCATCGAGCAGGACATCGAGCCCGAACTACCTTGCTTAAGGCTAAACCCCTAAAATACAGATTAGCTTATGCTAGAAGTCATCTAGAACATGGGAGTAAATATTGGAATTCTCTTTTATGGTCAGATGAAACCAAATTTAGAATTATTTGGTCACCTGAATTCCCGTTATCTATGGAGGAAAATTAGTGCAGTCCAAAATTATTCACCCCCACCTTATAGAAATTATAAAATAATATTGCTCTATGGCATATTTAATGTTCTTTTTTCTTAATTCGACATTTAATACAAACACCCTTTGAAAATGAAATATTGACCTGATTCTATAGCATTCTAAAAGGTAATGAAGAAGGCAATATTTTAGTGCCACGTACCGTGATAACTCAATCCTTCTGTAACTATGGCGAAGACGACGGTACTTTTCTGTACTTTTAGTGATGGAAGCTCCGAATGAAGATAGTTGATGCGTACAAAGAAGGTGATGGATATACAACATTTTCCAAACGTTTAAATGTTCCTAGATCGACAATTCGTAGCATTATCAAGAATTACAGCGAGTCTCATTGTGCTGAGAATAAATTAAAGACTGGTAGAAAACGGTTATTTTCTGAGAGAATGGAAAGGAAAATAATTAGAGAAGTCTCAAAGAATCCTCACTTGAAGACAAAGTTGATTGTCAATGGTATAAAGACGTCGGTGTTGAATATATCGATTTTGTGATACATTGCTGCTTCTGAACCAGGAGAACTCGTGAGAGTACATCGTATCATAGATAAAGATTAGTACATTGGGAAAGTCCAAAATTATTCGACACCTCCCTTATGGAAATTATGAAATAATATTGCTCTATGGTAATTGTAATGTTTTTATGTTAATTTTACATTTCATACAAACACCCTTTGAAAATGAAATATTGACCTGATTCTATAGCATTCTAAAAGGTAATGAAGAAGGCAATATTTTAGTGCCACGTACCGTGATAACTCAATCCTTCTGTAACTATGGCGAAGACGACGGTACTTTTCTGTACTTTTAGTGATGGAAGCTCCGAATGAAGATAGTTGATGCGTACAAAGAAGGTGATGGATATACAACATTTTCCAAACGTTTAAATGTTCCTAGATCGACAATTCGTAGCATTATCAAGAAGTACAACGAGTCTCATTGTGTTGAGAATAAATTAAAGACAGGTAGAAATCGGTTATTTTCTGAGAGAATGGAAACAAAAATAAATAGAGAAGTCTCAAAGAATCCTCACTTGAAGACAAAGTTGATTGTCAATGGTAAAAAGACGTCGGTGTTGAATGTATCGATGAAGATAGTCACTAGATGCTTTCATCAAACAGGACTTTGAGCTTGTCGCCCAAGGAAAACTAACTTGCTTAAGGCTAAACACTTAATATACAGATTAGCTTATGCTAGAAGCCATCCACAACATGGGAGCAAATATTGGAACTCTCTTTTATGGTCACATGAAACTAGAATTATTTGGTTACATGAACTCCCGTTATCTATGGAGCAAAATTGATGCAGTCCAAAATTATCCGCCCCGACACTTATGGAAATTATGAAATTGTTATTTTCGTGAGCAAAACTGAGGAAAGAACTGATAATACCGGTAAGGCATTTGACGAAGACAAGAAACAACGTAAGAAAGCTGTAACACGAGGGAAAGTGGAAAAATCAGGCGTGGCTGACCACATATGTGGGATCAGGTTGTGATCATAGACAAAGAACACCATAGGAAAATTAATGAACTTAAGGAATCAGCACATATGCTAGGCCACAAAAATCTCCTGAGCCGACCAAGCATATAAATGAATACAATATGGGAACCAGTAATAAGGAATGCCAGAGAAAACCGATAATAATAACAAAAATTGTAATATGAGCTCTGGTAAAAACATGAAGTAACATCAAAAAATTGCAATATGAGAACTGGTAAAAAATGTTTGCTGAAGACATTAAGTTTATAATACCCAGAAATTCATACACAGATGTCCTCAAGGACACATGGCACAGTGGATAACTAACTAAGATCCACTGACAGGACCCAAAGAGTGTGAGTTCAATACCCGATTAAGGCAGTGGAGAACTTTCAGAGGGAAATTAACAGGAGATAACTGATAACTGACATCCATTAAACATGGCACGTGGAACTAGAACTGTCTACACGAGAGAGCGGAATAAAGGGTTTAGTTCGACATTCCAACCACCTGAAGAAGGCCGGAGCGTACAACGGTCGAAACGTTGTAATAAATATGGCGACAAAGATGAGGACAATAGTTAGAATAATGTTAATAATGTATATAATTTTTCCATTTTCGTTTTAATTGTTATGACGCAAGAGTTGACTGTTAACAAGACAAATAAATTTAGCGGGCTGCGTTCAAATTCCAAATGAGACACCTTTATTTCACGCTAATACCCTAGAAAAAGGCACGAATCTTACCCTCTTAACCTGCTATGGATTTAATAACACGGCAGACTAGACTCCTCAGCCTTTGTTATCAACCAGTCTAGAAGAAAACCCTGAATCCATAACTGCGGTGAAAGCACCGGGACAAAATAAAATCATGCTAATGCACAGGTTTTTTTTGTTGTTTATTCCATAACATTTTAGGTTGTAGACTCTCCACAGATTCCATTTTATTTATTATCTATGAGTTGGGAAATATAGTAAATTGATTTTATGATTATAGATATAAAAAGGTATACTGTGGAGGGCTATGATCGTCTTCATTCTTGCGGGGTATGACTGATCGCTTACACGCATATACGCCTGTATGCCCCGCCCTCTTTTTTTACAAGTGACTTTTTCACGTTTTCTATCAGTTTTTGGTACTCCCGACTAAGGAGGCCATTTGACAAATGCTGTGAACACATCATATGTCGAAGGGATGATCAGATTGCGAGGGTACTCCACCCCCTTCTCTGGGCGAGGCCAGTGTGATTGTGGTGAAGTAAGGACCCTGAATCCTGGTGGGAGCCGAAGGAGTAGTAGTCTTTTGTGTCAGATTACTTTTCTTTTATATTCAATATTTCGTTTATTATTTTTATATGTGTTTATTTTATTTCTGTTTTTCGCTTTTTTACATTATTGCGTATTTCTTTTCCTTTTTTAATCTTTGTTGTCGTTTCGTTTTTTCTTTTTCTTTTTGTTTCCTGTTTTTTTCTTTTCTTCTTTCTTCATCAATTTTCTATTTGTCTTCCTCTAGCTCTTTTTCTGTGTTTTTCACTCTTTCTTCTGATGCCTATATTCATTCCGTTTTTCTTTCTTTGCTGTTTTTTTTCTTTATTTTGCTTAGTTTCTCATTTTAATTTCTCTCTTTTATTCTTTCTTTCTTGCTTGTTTGTTTTCATTCGTTTTTTTTACGCTTATGTATTTTTCTTTCTTTCCTTCCACCCTGGTTCACTTTTTATTCCCAGGTCTAACCCACCTTTCTTTCTTTCATTCATTCTTTCTTTCTTTCCGTCCTTCTTTCTTTCTTTCAATCTGTCTTTCTTTCTTTCTTTCTTTCTTTCTTTTTAGCATGCTTGGTTTATCTTTCTTTCTTGTTTCTATATTCGATTCATTACTTTTCATTACTTATCTTCTTTCTTTCTATCTTTCATTCTTTCCTTCCTACCTTCCTCCCTGCTATTTATTCCCAAGTCTTTCTTTCTTTCTTTCTTTCTTTCATCGCTGGCTTGCTTTTTATTCCCAAGTCTAATATATCTTTCTTTCTGTAATTCTTTCTTTCTTTCTTTCTTTCTTACTTACTTAACTGGCTTACTTTTATTCCCAAGTATAATTCATCTTTCTTCTTTCTTTTTTTCTTTCAAGTACACTTCCTTACCCTTCAAGATTTATTTATTTACTTTTCTTTATTTATTTATTTATTTACTTATTTATTTAATTCATTCATTCATTGATTCATTCTTTCTTTCTTTCTTTCTGTCTGTCTGTCTGTCTGTCTGTCTTTCTTTCCTTCCTTGCTTGCATATTTTTATTTCCAAGAGTATTATTTTCTTCTTTTCTGGCTTGCTTGTTTTATCTTTCATTTTTTATTCCTATATTCGAAATCATTTTTCTTTCATTCGCTCGCTCTTTCTTTCATTTTCCTTCATATCTTCATTCATTATTTCGTTTTTCATTCTTTCTTTCTTTTTTTCGTTCTTTCACCTATATATACTCCGTTTCATTTATTTCAAATTAATTCTCTCATCCTTTCTCTCTTTCCTTTTTATTACTTTTTCTTTTTCCTATCTTCGCTTTCATTTATTCTCCTCCTCTCTCTTTTTTTCTTTTACTTTTATCTTCCGCAGTCCGTTACTTCTATCTATTTCTGCCCATTAATATTTATATACTGACACACACACACACACACACATAAATATATGTGCGTGTGTATATACACACGAACACACACACATATATATATACATAAATATATATATACTTACACACGCATATATATACATGCATATACATATATATATATATACATATATGTATGTACTACACACATGCGCACACACACACAGACATATATATATATCAAATAAGTAATTGTCCAATTTATATATGAGGTGCAAGCATAATAGTGCTCGATATGGTTATAGAGCCCAAAGAACCCGAAATATATATATATATATATATATATATATATATATATATATATATATATATATATATATATATATATATATATATATATATATGTACATTCTCTCTTGGCAGTTTTTACTTTCTTTTTCGTTCTATTTTTCTCCTGCTGTCTTTTTTTTTCAATTCACTCTTTCATTTTCCTCTTTTTTCTGTGTTTGTCTCCTTTTTTCTTTCTTTCTTTTTTTCTCTCACTATACTTTATTGGTTTCTTTTCTTTAGCATCGTACGCGCCTTCTTTCCTATTTTTCTTTTTTTTTCTTCTTTCAAATTCATCATCTTTTTCTTCGTTTTTTTTAAATTTCTCCTTAGAATATATATACTTTTTCTTTCTCTCTACTTTTTCTTCTCTCTCTCTCTCTATCTCTCTCTCTCTCTCTCTCTATCTATCTCTCACACACACACATACACACACAGACACTGTATATATTAACATATTTTTTATTATTATTTTCCTCTTCATGACTAACCACATTTTTTTTCTTTCTACTTTTCCAGAACATTATTCACATCTTTTTTCCCTATTTCTCTCCGTCATTATTTCTCCGCTTTTTAAATACGAAGATCAACTTTCTTTCCATTAGAATTTCATCTTTAAACTTTCACTTTTCCTTATAGTTTCTTCTTTTCCATTTCGCTCAGTTCCACCATAGTATTCCTTCTTTCTTATCTTCCATTTTCTTTTACGCCTTGATTTATTTATTTATAAGTCATTTCCCTAATTAGCGATTATTCGTTTGCTAACCTCGTTAGGGACATTTTCAAGGGTTTAATGACGTTGTACATCGCCTTTCTTAGGAGTTAGGGGCGCGCGTCGGTCTCCACTCGAAACTCGAGAGAGCGGCCATATTGTACAACAGACTGCCGCGTGTCGTCTGCTGCAAAAAACATGACAATAAGACTCCTATAAAAGACCAGAATTCGTTTGGAGAGAAAAAGAAAAGAGAAAAAAATGGAAGGTGTTGGGAGTGATCGTGAAACGTAATAAATAAAATGAAAAAAATGTCGAATAAAATAAAAAGTTTTAAAAAAAAACTTGGCGGTAGATTGTTCGCAAATGTATAGCTACACAACAGGAAGATGGCGGGTAAGCAGGACATGATGTGGTTAATTTGTCCACTCTTTGTTTGATGAGATTTCAGTGGTTTGAATTATAAGACCGGACACCACGTGATCAGTAGTTTAATTATTTCAAACCGGTGGTCAGTTAAATATCTCTAATTATATATATATATATATATATATATATATATATATATATATATATATGGGTGTGTGTGTGTGTGTGAAAAAATATAGTTTTAAGGTGTGCTATATTTATGGGATAAAGTGCTCAATATTAGAGACAGAGCGTATGTAAATATGAATATAAAACTGAACATTGAAGTTAACACTCAGAGGCGAACATTCGCGGCGTGACGATTTCGTCCAGCAATAAACAGCCTGTCGCCTCTGAGTGTTGACTTCAATGGTCACTTATATATATACATTTTTAGGCATTTAAAACAACATGCCTGGCCGCATACACAATTCCGGAAAATCCTCGTCGAAAACACAACTATACTTAAACATGAAAACAATAAACAAAAACTAAAAATTCTTGAAGCTATATACATAAAACCGTTGAAACCTAACCTGAACAAAATAAACTATGAAATCTCCACAAATATCCTTAAATGCCTATAATTAGTAACAGAAGCCGCTGGTTCATACCAACGGCTTTCCATACTCAATACTCATCGGATTCACTCTCGCGTGGTCATGTGTGACGTCATGAGCTGTTGTGCGATTTTCGCTTTCAGCGTCTTATATGCACGTGTTTATCGTTGCTTGGAAATCATCCATGTAAACAAAAACAGACTATCATCAATTTCTTGTTCGTGTATTGCTTAATATATTGTGTAATTGTCATCTTTGATAATGGCTTATGTAAGCCGAAAGCTTAGATTGGATTAAAAAATATGTATCAATATTGTGATTTTCTTTCATTGTTTAATGATAATGTTATTAAGCTTATCAGACGATATGAAAAGAACTTACATAAAATATATAGACAACACTTATCTATATTATTTAATGAAACCTGTATGAATATATACATATATATATATATATATATATATATATTATATATATATATATATATATATATATATATATATATATATATATATATATAGAGAGAGAGAGAGAGAGAGAGAGAGAGAGAGAGGTAGTAATATGTTGGTATAATCCAAGCGAGTCATATTATCACAACATAAAATTTGAAATATGCTAAAACTGACTCACAAAAGAGCGCTCAATGTTTATTTTCATTAAACAGAGCAAATTTTCCTTACAATTTGAATTAAGATACCTTTATATATATATATATATATATATATATATATATATATATATATATATATATATATATATATATATGAAATATATATATATATGAAAAACTATATATATATGAAGAATGAAAAAAAAATATATATATATATATATATATATACCTTCGGAATTAAAATACCTTTAGTAAATGACCATTTTCACCTACGAAATTTAATCTTAAAATTCGCAGGATTTTCTAAACTCTTTATGGTATCAGTTTGTAGTCTACTGTTACACTACAAACTGATACCATGGGCAATTTGGAAAATCATGCGAATTTTAAAATTAAATTTCGTTGGTGAAAATGGTCATTTACTAAAGGTATTTTAATTCCGAAGGTATATATATATATATATATATATATATATATATATGAAGAATGAAAAAATATAGTTTATATTTTTTTTTCTTTTTGGATGATAAATTATACAAAAACTGTCCGAATGTACTTTTTATCCGAGCGCTTTCGAACAGTTTTTATATAATTTACCATCCGAAAAGGAAAAAATGGTTAGATTTTGAAACAAGTGACCAAATGTTACAATTAATTACAGATTCAATCAACAATGTATTTTCCCTGATTATCTATGACTTCCTTCCATCTATTAACAAGCTTACTAATTCCATTACTGTAAAATTCTTTTGGCTTTGATTCGAAGAACTTACAAATGTCAGTTTTAACCTCTTCCTGTGTTACAAAAGCTGTTTCTTCCAAATGATTCTGTAAGCTACGAAACAAATGGTAGTCTGAAGGAGCAAGGTCGGGAGAATAAGGTGGATGAGGAATTTTCTCCCAACCAACATTTTCGATCTTTTGTGACGTGATTCTTGCTGTGTGTGGTCGCGCATTGTCCTGATGAAACATCACCCGTTTTCGATTCACTAGAGAAGGTATTTTTCCTCAAAGCGTGATTCAAACGCTCTAATTGCTGACAGTATATTTAAGCATTAATTGTTGCATTAGGTGGTAAGAATTCAAAGTGGATTATTCCTTGGCAATCCCACCAGATTGAAAGAAGAACCTTTTGCCCATGAAGTTCCCTTCTCGGTTGTGGCTGGGGTCATTCCCCTTTACCAAGCCACTGTCTACGACGCTTAACATTTCGATAAAAGATCCATTTTTCGTCGCCAGTCACAAGTCTATCCAAAAAAGGTGAAACAAGTTGGCGAGAATGGAGAGAAGAGAAGATGTCAACTCGGGATTTGAGGTTGTTTTCATACAATTCATGAGGCACCCATTTTCCAAGTTTAGGAACTTTTCCAAGTTGTTGAAAATGACGATGAAAAGTTGTATGGTTTGAACTGAGAACCACTGCCAATTCCTCAACAGATAAAGCAGGATTTTCTTCAAGAGCTGCTTCAAGAGGCTTTACATCAAATTCAACTGGAGGTCCGGTTCGATCTTCATCTTCAAGGGTGAAATCTCCACCTCTGAATTTTGCAAACCATCTTCTGCAAGTTCTTTCATTCACACATTCGTCTCCATAAACTGAGTGAATGTTTCTAGCCGCTTCGGCTGCTGAGTTTCCTTTCTTGAACTCATAAAGCATTATGTGCCTCAAATGATTTTTGGGTACTTCCATGTTAGCAGGGTTTTAATCAAACAAAATTTAATTTTATTGTTCTCTTAAATAAAATTTGATCAGTTTAAATGCATCTAAACATAAAAATAATGTTCAGCTCCATTAGACATTATAAAATACTCTTTAAATTTCGTTCATTTTAACAAAAAGTTAAAATTCGGACGGAACTTATGGGATGACCTAATATATATGTATGTGTGTGTGTGTTAAGACATTGTTATGTTTATACATTCTTTTTATAGATACAAATATTTAAGTAAATGCTCTGTTTTTTAATAATAAACAGTATTAAACAACATTTACCGGCCTGAATGTTCAAGAAATTATCAACGAAAATGTTCGTCCTCCGAGAGGAATCGAACCTGTATCCTATACGGAACCGTCATTTCGTGTGACGTGCCTTAACCGTTTCGGCTACAGAGGAGCGTTCGGTTAGCAAGGTCGATTTTACTGTTTTTAAATACATTTAATACTGTTTATTACAAAACAGAGCATTTACTTAAATATTTGTATCTATAAAAAGAATGTATAAACATAAAAATGTCTTAAAATAATTGTCGGATTTTGTCCATGTCCTTACATATATATATATATATATATATATATATATATATATATATATATATATATATATATATATATATATATATATATATATATATATATATATATATATATATATATACTGGGTTTAATAAAAGCTCGTTGTGTAAAAACTTAGTGTATTGAGCACTTAGCTACTTTTGCTTTACTCGTTTTGGAGGTTTTTTTCTTTGGACTCTGAGCTTGAATTCTGGCCAATTGTTTTCGCCTCAATTTCATAAAAACAGATGTAAAATATTTACTAATAACAAACAGACATGTTGTTCCTGACCATGAGCCCAACGCTGAGTTTTAGGCGCGTTGCAATAGGTGGTGATTGAGAACAGTTCCTGATGGTTGCATCGATCATGAAATTCAGTGTTGTGTTCCCGGTGAGGTATATATATATATATATATATATATATATATATATATATATATATATATATATATATATATGTGTGTGTGTGTGTGTGTGTGTGTGTGTGTGTGTGTGTGTGTGTGTGCACGCACGCGTGCAGCATTTAGTAGAAAGTGCTCCTTATCCCTGATAGAGCTAGCATATATCCGGTTGCATGGAGAGTTGTTGGTGACCTTAATTTTCACGCTTTCGTTATCTTCGAACAAACTTGTCATTTGGAAAGCGTAAATCGATCCACTTTTGAAAAAATAAACCAGTTTGTCTGAAGATCACGAAAGCGTGAAACCTAAGGTCACAAACAACTCTTCACGCAACCGCATATGTGTGTGTGTGTGTGTGTGTGTGTGTGTGTGTGTGTGTGTGCATACACACAGACATATATATATATATATATATATATATATATATATATATATATATATATATATATATATATATATGAACCTAAAGAGCCCTGACGATCCGCGTAGGTGAAACCTAGGTAGGTTTACCTGGCTCTTTAGGTTCATAGTTAGGTTTGCTCTACTTAGTGTATTGAGTACTTTGCTTAGTTAATTTTGCTTTACTCGTGTCGGAGGGTTTTTTTTCTTTGGACTCTGAGCTTGGATTCTGGACGATTGTCTTCGCCTCAATTACATGTTCTTAGTTCTTTCTTTTTTTATCCCTTATTTTCCCTTGGGTATTGGTTTGTTCAATTGCAAACCAAAACATCTAAGGTTTTTCCAAACGAGTATAAATATTTATTTTTATATTATTATTATATATACATACATATATATATACATATTACATAGGAAAAAATCCAAAATTACTTTATTCGAATAGCTATTTCGGCCAACAAGACTTATTTATAGGCCTTGTCAACTCAGAGCTGTGAAGAAATAAAATGAGGGCATCAAATCTACACATTTAAAGACTAAAAGAAGAAGAAGAAAAAGAAGAGAGAAAGTGGAAAAAGAAAAAGAAAAAGCGAGAAAGAAGAAGAAAAAGGAAGCTGCAAAGAGAATCCGGACATAAATGTAAATAAACTAGAAGTGGGAGTGTCTGGTTCAAGAAGACAGTTAAAATCACCTTGACCTATATTTTTAAAAATGAACATCTAAATATAGGTTGGAATAGAATCACAAAATTAAAGACACGAGTGGAAACAATTTTAAAAATAAAAACAGAAAATAGTAAATATTGTTTCTAAATCAAAGAACAAAAATTATACTATAGGAAAAACTCATCAATTTTGCTATTCGCTTTCTATGTTTTTCTTACTTTTTTTCTTTCTTTAGGATTTTTCTTAAATAACTCTTTTCTTGCATTCCTCACTTCATTTTCTTTCACTGTCTTCGCGTTTTCGTTCTTTCTTTCTTTCTTTCTTTCTTTCTGTTATGGTGCAGGTTAGGACCAAGGAAGAACAACACGAACACAAGAGTAGAAATAGCGAAGATATATTACACGGAATAATAATACAAGATGTGGAAGGTGTTAGTATGACTGTCAGTCTTGTTTGGAGTGAACTACTATCGGCTCGACTCGATTCGTTTCTCTCTCTTGAGAGGCGTAGTATACATAGTGTTAGGAAGAGTTCATTCTGTAGTTATAGGTAAGGACCCATAACACTTTCTTTCTTTCTTTCTTTCTTTAGAATTTTTCTTAGATAACTCTTCACTTTCTTTCACTGTCATCGCGTTTTCATTCTTTCTTTCTTTCTTTAGACGTTTTCTTAGATAATGTCTTTCTTTTATTCTTACCTTCCTTTTTCTTTCAGTCTTTTAGCTTTCTATGTTTTCTTACTTTTTTATTTTCTTTCTTAAGGATTTTTCTTAAATAACTGTTTTCTTTCATTCTTCCCTTCATGTTTGGTTCACGGACTCATGATCTGTGTTTTTTCTTTTCTTTTTCTTTCTTTTTTTCTTTCTTTTTTTCTTGGATAACTGTTCTCTTTTATTACTCCCTATCTTATTCTCACTGGGGTTTTTTTTTTCAGTTTCTTTCTTTCTTTCTTTTTACTTTCTTTCTTTCTTTCTTTTTTCTTTCTTTCTTTCGTTACATGACTGTTTTCTTTCATTTTCCCATCCATTTTCTTTCACAGTCTTTGCGGTCTCTATATTTATCTATCTTTCTTTCTTTCTTTCTTTCTTTCTTTCTTTCTTTCTTTCTTTCTTTAGGATTTTTCTTAAATAACTCTTTTCTTGCATTCCTCACTTCATTTTCTTTCACTGTCTTCGCGTTTTCGTTCTTTCTTTCTTTCTTTCTTTCTTTCTGTTATGGTGCAGGTTAGGACCAAGGAAGAACAACACGAACACAAGAGTAGAAATAGCGAAGATATATTACACGGAATAATAATACAAGATGTGGAAGGTGTTAGTATGACTGTCAGTCTTGTTTGGAGTGAACTACTATCGGCTCGACTCGATTCGTTTCTCTCTCTTGAGAGGCGTAGTATACATAGTGTTAGGAAGAGTTCATTCTGTAGTTATAGGTAAGGACCCATAACACTTTCTTTCTTTCTTTCTTTCTTTAGAATTTTTCTTAGATAACTCTTCACTTTCTTTCACTGTCATCGCGTTTTCATTCTTTCTTTCTTTCTTTAGACGTTTTCTTAGATAATGTCTTTCTTTTATTCTTACCTTCCTTTTTCTTTCAGTCTTTTAGCTTTCTATGTTTTCTTACTTTTTTATTTTCTTTCTTAAGGATTTTTCTTAAATAACTGTTTTCTTTCATTCTTCCCTTCATGTTTGGTTCACGGACTCATGATCTGTGTTTTTTCTTTTCTTTTTCTTTCTTTTTTTCTTTCTTTTTTTCTTGGATAACTGTTCTCTTTTATTACTCCCTATCTTATTCTCACTGGGGTTTTTTTTTTCAGTTTCTTTCTTTCTTTCTTTTTACTTTCTTTCTTTCTTTCTTTTTTCTTTCTTTCTTTCGTTACATGACTGTTTTCTTTCATTTTCCCATCCATTTTCTTTCACAGTCTTTGCGGTCTCTATATTTATCTATCTTTCTTTCTTTCTTTCTTTCTTTCTTTCTTTCTTTCTTTCTTTCTTTAGGATTTTTCTTAAATAACTCTTTTCTTGCATTCCTCACTTCATTTTCTTTCACTGTCTTCGCGTTTTCGTTCTTTCTTTCTTTCTTTCTTTCTTTCTGTTATGGTGCAGGTTAGGACCAAGGAAGAACAACACGAACACAAGAGTAGAAATAGCGAAGATATATTACACGGAATAATAATACAAGATGTGGAAGGTGTTAGTATGACTGTCAGTCTTGTTTGGAGTGAACTACTATCGGCTCGACTCGATTCGTTTCTCTCTCTTGAGAGGCGTAGTATACATAGTGTTAGGAAGAGTTCATTCTGTAGTTATAGGTAAGGACCCATAACACTTTCTTTCTTTCTTTCTTTCTTTAGAATTTTTCTTAGATAACTCTTCACTTTCTTTCACTGTCATCGCGTTTTCATTCTTTCTTTCTTTCTTTAGACGTTTTCTTAGATAATGTCTTTCTTTTATTCTTACCTTCCTTTTTCTTTCAGTCTTTTAGCTTTCTATGTTTTCTTACTTTTTTATTTTCTTTCTTAAGGATTTTTCTTAAATAACTGTTTTCTTTCATTCTTCCCTTCATGTTTGGTTCACGGACTCATGATCTGTGTTTTTTCTTTTCTTTTTCTTTCTTTTTTTCTTTCTTTTTTTCTTGGATAACTGTTCTCTTTTATTACTCCCTATCTTATTCTCACTGGGGTTTTTTTTTTTCAGTTTCTTTCTTTCTTTCTTTTTACTTTCTTTCTTTCTTTCTTTTTTCTTTCTTTCTTTCGTTACATGACTGTTTTCTTTCATTTTCCCATCCATTTTCTTTCACAGTCTTTGCGGTCTCTATATTTATCTATCTTTCTTTCTTTCTTTCTTTCTTTCTTTCTTTCTTTCTTTCTTTCTTTAGGATTTTTCTTAAATAACTCTTTTCTTGCATTCCTCACTTCATTTTCTTTCACTGTCTTCGCGTTTTCGTTCTTTCTTTCTTTCTTTCTTTCTTTCTGTTATGGTGCAGGTTAGGACCAAGGAAGAACAACACGAACACAAGAGTAGAAATAGCGAAGATATATTACACGGAATAATAATACAAGATGTGGAAGGTGTTAGTATGACTGTCAGTCTTGTTTGGAGTGAACTACTATCGGCTCGACTCGATTCGTTTCTCTCTCTTGAGAGGCGTAGTATACATAGTGTTAGGAAGAGTTCATTCTGTAGTTATAGGTAAGGACCCATAACACTTTCTTTCTTTCTTTCTTTCTTTAGAATTTTTCTTAGATAACTCTTCACTTTCTTTCACTGTCATCGCGTTTTCATTCTTTCTTTCTTTCTTTAGACGTTTTCTTAGATAATGTCTTTCTTTTATTCTTACCTTCCTTTTTCTTTCAGTCTTTTAGCTTTCTATGTTTTCTTACTTTTTTATTTTCTTTCTTAAGGATTTTTCTTAAATAACTGTTTTCTTTCATTCTTCCCTTCATGTTTGGTTCACGGACTCATGATCTGTGTTTTTTCTTTTCTTTTTCTTTCTTTTTTTCTTTCTTTTTTTCTTGGATAACTGTTCTCTTTTATTACTCCCTATCTTATTCTCACTGGGGTTTTTTTTTTTCAGTTTCTTTCTTTCTTTCTTTTTACTTTCTTTCTTTCTTTCTTTTTTCTTTCTTTCTTTCGTTACATGACTGTTTTCTTTCATTTTCCCATCCATTTTCTTTCACAGTCTTTGCGGTCTCTATATTTATCTTTCTTTCTTTCTTTCTTTCTTTCTTTCTTAGATGAATGTTTACTTTTATTCTTCCAGTCGCTTTTCTTTCACTGACTTTACGCTATATTTTTCTATCATTCTTTCTTTCTTTCTTTCTTTCTTTCTTTCTTTCTTTAGGATTTTTCTTAGATAACTCATTTCTTTCATTCCTCCCTTCATTTTCTTTCACTGTCATTGCGGTTTCATTCATTCTTTCTTTCTTTCTTTAGACATTTTCTTAAATAACTGTTTTCTTTCATTCTTCCCTTCATTTTTGCTTCCATTGGGAGTTTATATAAGGAAAATTAGAGATTTTTTTTTAATTTTAAAAAAGTATAAATAAAAAGCTAACATGTAAAATTAAAAAATAAGATTAAAACAATATATAATATACAAATAATAATAGATATAATATAAGCATAAAATTATTATAACTTGTGTTCATTACAGGGTCCCTTTTTTTTCTTTATTTCTCTCCAACTCCATTGACATGCTTAACACATTCGTTTAGTGGTGTCTTTTATCAATACAACATTACAAAACGTGACCAAGTAGGTCCTCGTGTCAAGACACGCCAATTTCCTTTTTAGTCAACTCGACCTAGCCTACCCTATCCTCCATCGAAACGGGGACGAACGATCCGGTTAAGAGAATATAGGGATAAAAGAAAGAAAGAAAGAAAAGCCTCAGATCCTAAGTCAGTAAGGTAGAAAGAATGAAAGAAAACAGTTATCAAACAAAGAAAGAAAGAAAGAAAGAAAAGAAAAGAAAAGAAAAAAAAAGAAAGATAGAAAGAAAGAAAGAAAAGAAAACAATATAAAATACGCAGATCCTAAGTCAATGAAGTAAAAAGAATGAAAAAACAGTTATCAAAGAAAGAAAGAAAGAAAGAAAGAAAGAAAGAAAGAAAGAAAAAGGAAAGAAAAGAAAAGCTTCAGATCCTAAGTCAGTGAAGTAAAAAGAATGAAAGAAAACATTTATTATACAAAGAAAGAAAGAAAGAAAGAAAGAAAGAAAGAAAGAAAGAAAGAAAGAAAGAAAGAAAGAAAGAAAAAGAAAAGAATATAAAAGACGGAGATCCTAAGTCAGTGAAGTAAAAAGAATGAAAAATAGTTATCAAAGAAAGAAAGAAAGAAAGAAAGAAAGAAGGAAGAAAGAAGTCATATAAGAAAAGAAAAGTTTCAGATCCTAAGTCTGTGAAGTAAAATGAATGCAAGAAAAGTTATCTTAGAAAGGAATAAAGAAAGAAAAAAGAAAGAAAAAGAAATAAAGAAAAGACATAGATCACAAGTCAATGAAGTAAAAATTAAGGCAAGGATGAAAGAAAACAGTTTTCTAAGAAAAATCCTTAAGAAAGAAAAAAAAGTGATTAAAATATAGAAAGCGAAAAGAGTGAAAGAAAACGGAAGGTAAGAATAAAAGAAAGACATTATCTAAGAAAGAAAGAAAAAAAGACAGAAAGAAAGAAAGAAATAAAGAAAGAAAATAGGAGACAGTGAATGAAAATGAATGGAGGAAGTAAAGAAAACAAAGAAAGAAAGAAAAGAAAAAGAAAAGCTTCAGATACTAAGTCAGTGAAGTAAAAAGAATGAAAGAAAACAGTTATCTAAGAAAGAAAAAAGAAAGAAAGAAAGAAAGAAAAGAGAAAATAAGATAAGAAAAGACGCTGATCCTAAGTCAGTGAATTAAAAAGAAAGAAAACAGTTATCAAAGAAAGAAAGAAAGAAAGAAAGAGAAATATAGAGACCTCAAAGATTGTGAAAGAAAATGGATGGGAAGAATGAAAGAAAACAGTCATCTAATAAACGAAAGAAAGAAAGAAAGAAAGTGTATGACCTGGAATACAATAGTTAAACAAAAGTCAAGTATCGCAATATTAAATTGACGATCTAATGAAAAACATTTGAAAAACTTAATAAAAATGCATTAGATTTTCGTAGTGTTATGATCAGCCATAAAAAGACACAGTTTAGTATTCTTTTTTTGTTTCTGACGAAAATTTTCTGTTTCTTGATATTTTAGAAACACTTCCCAGATATTTAATTTGTTATACTTGCTTGATTCATGCTACAGAAACATGAAAATTGCAATCATATAAGACAATATTTTGTCAATAAGACAATGATATTCAGCAAAACAAAATGACTGATTAAAAATTTTTCGAAATTGTCCAATATTCAACAAATTCACACACGATTTCGGAACGATATTTTTGCTCCCTCAAATCTCTTCTTCATCTTTGAGGAGATTATCCATGTGGAATACAGGCTATTTAGTTTGTATATAGCATCTATAAAATGGTTTGGTTTGGTTTCTTGTGTTTTACGGCATATCAACCTCAATGGGTTATTTAATGCCGACATTTTTTTTTTCCGGTAATGATTTGTCTTGTCAAAAATCTATTTCTGGTAATATTTTTTCCTCAGAAATATATAGGTGGTAATATTATTTTAAATCATCTATGCTGGTAATATTTTTTTTCAAAAACGTATTGCTGGTAACATTTTTTTTTAAAATACATTGCTGGTAATAGTTTTTTTTTTTTTTTTTTTAATATATTCCTGATATTTTTTCAAACATATATTGCTGGTAATAGTTTTTTCTTCAAAAATGTATTTCTGGTAATAATTTTTTACAAAGTATTTCTGGTATTAAAACCTATTTTTACACTTTTATAATGCTTTTTACCTCAGTTTCGGGGTTAACTATTTGCCCATAGCTGGGACCCTAACAGGTGCTACCACCCCGGGCTATAGTGGACCTGGGAACACCAGTAATTAAGAGGTGGTTCCACGCTACTCAAAACCTCCTGATCAGAGGCCTTTCTGTTGGACGTAGTTTATCGTCTTACCCGGGACGCGGACGTAGTTTATCGTCATGCCCAGGACGCGGATGTAGTTTATCGTCATACCCAGGACGCTCTATAAAATGGAGCAGCCTGGGAATACAACCAAATCATAAACTCGATACTTATTTACATTTCATAACGCACTTTACACATATACCCTGATGGCAGTTTTATATAATAACATATACTCTGAAAGTAGTTTTATAGGAAATTTAATAAATTTTGTGTATAAACTGATAAAGTTAATGACGTTAGTCATGTAATACTCACACGGATTTTTAAGTGGTGAAATTAAGATTTCACGTAAAAATAATGTTCTGTACTTTCTGTACGTGTACAATTAAAAACATAATCACTACTTATAAAAAAAATATATCAATGCAGGACTTTGTGACATTTGGAATAATATCTTTACTGAGCACGAAACACCTGGTAAGTAATCCACGAATGAAGGTGTTGCTATGACGATCGCAAACAAAAATCTGACGCTAATGTAGGCTATGAAGCTGGGCTGGGGACCCTCTACCCAGAGCAGATGAGGTCACTTACGAGAGTTGCATATCACCTAGGAACCTTGTCAATGCTTTCTGAAATCTTCCATTTGTGGCAAGTCATTTCAGCAACTGAAGAACATTCCGATTTTGGTGGTTTTCGGATTTGGGAATTTCGGATAAAGGATAGATACTCAACCTGTAAGAAAAAATTAATCGTGAAATTTGAAAATAGGAAAATAATAAGGAAGCCTTCTGAAATCAGTGATTTTTAAGCCATTACATTGTATATTAAAGTATGTTTGTGCAAAACCCCTGCTTGGTGTGCTTTGGCGATTTTTCAATATTTGACCTTATATTGTGAAAAACTTACTCTCATTTCCTCATCGATATATTTAATATTCGATCTAATTTTGCATTTAATGTCGGTAAGTGAAGAATATCCTAATTCACGTAGGAATGATGTGGAAAATTGCAATAAAAATATTCAATGCTTTACGAGCTCTTGAAGGATATTCTTCTTGAATGGAAATCCAAAATTAATCAATGGACACCTCTTTACGCTTCGTTCGAATTCCAGTTGAATCCATTACATTCACTTATGTGCTAATACCTTTGGGAAAGGCATGAATCCTCTTCTTCTCCCCCCCCCAGCTATGGGTTAATAGCAGGACAGACCTGGTTCTAGTCTTGGATAACAACTGGTCTACCGCAGAAAGAAATTGTAACCTACTGCTGAAAAAAAATCTGCCTCGTCAGTCATGTATCGAAAGATACATGATCGCCTAAGTGTGAATCATGCATGGCACATAACGGTGTGAAACACTTGATTTGGTAATTTTTTTGACTGTTAGTTTTTATGTGGTAAACATTCTCTCATTTCCTCACCAATGCATTTAATATTTGATCTATTTTTGCATTTAATGTTGGTAAGTGAAGAATATCCTAATTCACAGGAATGGTGTGGAAAATTGCAATAAAATATTCAATGCTTTACGAGTTCTTGAAGGATATTCTTCTTGAATGAATACGGAACTGGACTTACTGAAATTTCCCATTTGTGGCAAGACATATGAGCACCTGAAAAACTTTCGGATTTTGGAGGGTTTCGGATTTGGGAATTTCGGATAAAGGATAATCAACCTGTAAGAAAAAATGAATCGTGATATTTGAAAACAGGAAAATAATAAAGAAGCCTTCTGAAAACTGACTCTCATTTCCTCATCGATATATTTAATATTTGATCTATTTTTGCATTTAATTTTGGTAAATGAGGAATATACTAATTCACACATGTTTATTTTATTACAATAAAATATTAAAAGCCTTACTAGCTCTTGGAGGAGATTCTTTTTGAATTTCTACGGAGCTGGGATTTCTGAAATTTTCCATTTGTGGCAAGTCTTGTAAACTCCTGAAAACTTTCTGAATTTGACGGTTTTCGGATTTTGGAATTTCGGATAAAGGAATAATCAACTTCTATTTAATTTAAACCTTTAATCCTCTTTGTAAATCAATTAAACATTTATATTTCTTAATTTTAACCATTAATCTTGTGCAATTTCGAGTAATTTACACAAATTGTATATTTAAGTATATTTAAGTATGCTCGTGTGAAACCCGTGCTTGATGTGCTTTGGGGATTTTTGAATGTTTGACCTTATATTGTAACAAATCTACTCTCATTTTCTCACCGATGTATTTAATATTTGATCTATATTTGTATTTAATGTTGATAAGTATAGAATATTCTAATACAGAGGCGTATGATGTGGAAAATTGCATAAAATATTCAATGCTTTACATATTGAAGTATATTCTTCTCTAATCAAAATCCTCTAGTGATCAATGAATACCTCTTTACGCTTGATTTGTAAGCCACGATCAGAAGATATAGTGAGCAGCACCTTTTCTTCTACGTCCTGGGTATGACGATAAATTACATCCGGCAGCAATTCCTATGAACGGGAATTGCTGTTGTTCCCAGGTCCACCCTGAACCTGGGTAGTAGCACCTGTTAGGGTCCCTGCTATTGGCAAATAGTGAACACCCCAAACCAGGGCTAAAAAATTGAAAGTATAGATTTAAAAAAAAATAATTACCAGCAACAGATTTCTGTGAAAGAAAAAAAATTACTCGTAATATAATTTTGTAAAAAGAAATTACCAAATCTTTCAAGAAAATTAAATTTCGGCATTAAATGACCCATACCGTTTATCAAAGAAATCAATCAACCAATCGATCACGGTGTCTGACGGGATATCCCCGTCTGGAAACATTTTATGATGTCATCTTTTGTCTTTACAATTCCTTAGATATTCTGTTGGTTAAGCTATTTATAGCACAATAATTTTATCTGTAGTTGAAGGCAAACAATTGCATTCAAACTATATTTAGTTGAAGCCAAAAAATTGTGTTCAAAATATTTAGATTTCGGCATTAAATAACTCGTAGCTTATGATCGGCAGATTGAAAGCTTTGAGGAGCGTGGGACCAACTCTTAATTGCTTGTGTTCCCAGGTCCACCCTGGGGTAGTAGCACCTCTTAGGGTCCCAGCTATGGGCAAATATTTAACACCCAATTATATACATTATGAAAGTATAAAAATAGATTTTTATAGTAAAAATAACGGCAATATATTTATGGAAAAAATATTACCGGCAATACAATAAAACCTTCTTTATCAATATCTCTATCTATAAAAGGCAGGATGTGTGTGTGTGTAACGAATGCACGGCCGCAATTTTCGACGCATTTGCACCAAAATTTACATGCACATGCTCCGACTTTGCATTTCCCAAGTCCCACCGATAGTGGAAATAATCGGATTTTTTCATGCTTCTACGGCAGTTTTCATGTAGTTTGCGGCCATTTTCTACTGGCCAGAGTGAGAGCCTATAGCTAACTGCCACGAATAGGCAGGAAGATTCTATTGGCCAGCCAACAGCTGACTGATACGAATGTTAACTAGCGTTTCTAGCATGCAAAAAAAATTCGTTACAAGTGGGAAAAATTTAAATCTGCATGGCACTTTCCTCAAATTTGCTCATTCGCTTGCTTTAACTCAACATAGATTCTAATTAGTATTTGTTGTTAACATTCTTTTTTCATTCGGTTCGTCTTCTTCTTCTTCTTCTTCTTCTTCTTCTTCTTCTTCTTCTTCATCTTCTTCTTCTTCTTCTTTCAGAAATACTTTATTACCAGCAATAATTTTTACAATATACAATATTTTTACAGTAATACAAACAGCTATACATTCTTTGAAAAAAAAATGGAGAATGTTACTCAGAATACAAAATAGTGCATAACCTGACCGTGTGGGAGGTCAAGTAAATCCACGGCCTTTTGGCTAAGATCAAAGCGTAGTATCTGTTCGCAGATCGCTCGCTTGGTCGGCCTCCTGGCTGAGAGCTTCATCGCTTATCGGCCTTTTGGCTTAGATCAAAGTGTAGTATCTGTTCGCAGATTACTCGCTGAATGATCGCCTTTAGGCCGGGATCGATCACTGATACAGGCCGGTCGCAGGGATTCGTCCCTGCGCTGGTAGTATCACGGCTAAGACTAGCTATGACCAGCTAAAGACCAGCTTGGACAAGCTAAGACCAGCTAAAGCCAAAGCACTGCGGCCCGGGTGAAAACTCGGGTCCATTCCCCCTCCCTTCCCACATTAAACCCTGACCTTGTGTCACAACCTGACCCTGTGGGAGGTCAAGTAGATCCCGGCCGGGATCGATCACTGATACAGGCCGGTCGCAGGGATTCGTCCCTGCGCTGGTAGTATCGCGGCTACGTCTAACTAGCTATGACCAGCTATGACCAGCTTGGACAAGCTAAGACCAGCTAAAGCCAAAGCACTGCGACCCGGGTGAAAACTTGGGTCTACTCCCCCGACCGTCCCACGTTAAACCCCGACCTCGTGTCACAACCTGACCGTGTGGGAGGTCAAGTAAATCCACGGCCTTTTGGCTAAGATCAAATTGTAGTATCTGTTCGCAGATTACTCGCTGAATGATCGCCTTTAGGCCGGGATCGATCACTGATACAGGCCGTTCGCGGGGATTCGTCTGCGGGGTTTCCCTGCGCTGGTAGTATCTCGGCTACGTCTAACTAGCTATGACAAGCTATGACCAGCTAAGACCAGCCATGACCAGCTATGACTAGCTCTGACCAGCTTGGACAGGCTAAGACCAGCTAAAGACCAGCGACTCGAGTGGAAACACTCGGGTCAAACCCCCTCCCTTCCCACATTAAACCCCGACCTTGTGGGATGTCAAGTAAATCCACGGCCTGAAGGCCAGGATCAGAGTGTAGTATCTGTTGTCGCAGATTGCTCACTTCGTCGGCCTTTTGGCTGAGAGCGTCACTTGATACTTGCCTGGTGTAGGGATTCATCCCTGCGCTGGTAGTATTATGGCTACGACTAGCTTGGACCAGCTCCGGCCTGGACCAGCTATGACAAGCCAAGACAAGCTAAGACCAGCTATGACTAGCTTAGACCAGCTTGGACAAGCTATGACCAGCGGCCCGGGTGAAAACACTCGGGTCCCCACGACCTTGTGTCACGACCTGACTCAGTGGGGGTCAAGTAAATACCAAGTAGAGGTGGGGGCTTTTAACCCCAGAAATCGTTGGATAATTGTGCTCCAATTTCGCATTTATTCATATAGATTCCATAATGTAGATTTTGCTTAATTAGCTATTATGTTTCGCTAACACTTCAAATGTTTATCGTATAACTTCTATTTTCCCATCTTCACACTATATTCATTTTATCTTATAAATCTTCCCCTGTTCTGTCACCCATGAAATAAAAATAAATGTTTCTACGGAAAATAAGGATCTACGTACATCAAATCGTCTTTAAATTAAGTGGCAGCAGAAGAATTATCGTTGAACGTTTAAAAGGTAAGATTAAACATTAATTTAGTACTTAAATGCAGCGATCAATTTTGAGTTCTTCTGTAGTTTATTGCTGTCTATTGGATTTACTGATCCCAAGCTATTGTGATGGTGGCTAAACCAAGAGTCCTTCACAGGAGCTAGCTTAAATACCGTCTGATAGGGCAGCTTTTAAGATAGTTTATAACAAAACATGCACTGCAATTTTTGATACAAAAGGAAAATAAGAGTTACTCCCCTTGAACCGTGAAAGCTAAGATAATGGCTAGTATAATATATATTTTTAAACTCGCATAATCTGGCAACCTTGAATCAGAGCTCAACGAAAATGGTTTCCTATGCATAACTTTTCTAGGGCTTTCCAAGGAGCTGTGAATTATTGTAATCAGACCAGTGGGAGCAGAGGAGTTGCACACATACACTGTACTTTATATATAAGATGATGTCAGTTCCACTCGAGTAGATTCTTCCCACGAACCCCTGCTTTGTGGAAGCGACTATTATTAATCATGACATCCAGTCAGATAAGTGTATACCACGTACATGCAGCTCAGACAAATGAAGTTGGCGAGTGTGCACACCAGCAACTGAATAGAGAGAACTCTCGATAAGATACTTCCAGAAATATTTGAAACAATGGAAATCCGAGTAAACAATTAAACCCGCCCAGGTTAGTATTCCTAGACAGAAGAATTACGTAGAATATTGAGGAGGGGGCTGATAGAGTGGGCTAAAAACTTGCCACCCTTTGATTGTAGAAAACTAACAGTTGGCTTGAAAACACACGCCGAATAGAATTTAATTAAAATTCAATTGTACAACTCATCCAGCAGCAATAATGAATATTGCGATAGAAAGAAAGATAATAAGAAAAAAGAAAGAGTTTCAAATCAATAAAAATGAAGAAGAAATGAGGAGAGGAATGAGAATGAAACAGGAAGGAAGTCATCTGAAATCAATGAAGAAGAATAAAGCAGGAAGGAATTCGTCTAATTAAATAACAAAGAAGAATGAGTAACCCGGTAGGAATTCCTTCAAAAGAAGTAAAGAAGAAGTGCGTAAAAGAAAGAAAGATGCAAGTAGAGGTAGAAAGAAAGGAACAGGTAATGAAGAAGAATTATAAGAAGAATTAAAAGAAGAAGTAAAAGAAGAAGAAATAGAAGAAGAAGAAGAAGAAGAAGAAGAAGAAAGAGAAGAAGAAGAAGAAGAAGAAGAAGAAGAAGAAGAAGAAGAAGAAGAAGAAGAAGAAGAAGAAGAAGAAGAAGAAAGAGAAAAAGAGTATGTAAAATGAAAAAAGATGTAAGCAGACATAGAAAAAATGAAAACGCAATGATGATGAATGAAAAGAAGAAGCTGGAGAAGTGTATGTAAAAGAAAGAATGAAATATGTAAGTAGAGGTAGAAAGAAAAGAAAAGGCAAAAGATGTAAAAAAAAAGAAAGAAAGAAAGAAAGAGATATGTAAGTAGAGGTAAAAAGAAAAGACAACGCAGAAGAAGAAGAAAGAAAGAAAGAAAGAAAGAAAGAAAGAAAGAAAGTAAGCAAGAAAGAAAGAAAAAAGAAAGAAAGAATTATGTAAGTAGAGGTAGAAAGAAAAGAAAAGGCAACGAAGAAGAAGATGTAAAAAAAAGAAAGAAAGACAGAAATAAAGAGATATGTAAGTAGAGGTAAAAAGAAAAGACAACGCAGAAGAAGAAGAAAGAAAGAAAGAAAGAAAGATGTAAGTAGAGGTAGAAAGAAAGGAAAAGGCAACGAAGAAGAAGAAGAAGAAGAAGAAAGAAAGAAAGAAATAAAGACAAGAAGAAAGAAAGAAAGAAAGAAAGAAAGAAAGAAAGAAAGAAAGAAAAACGAAAGAAAGAAAGAAAGAATGAAAGAAAGAAATATGTAAGTAGAGGTAGAAAGAAAAGAAAAGGCAACGAAGAAGAAGAAGATGTAAAAAAAAGAAAGAAAGACAGAAAGAAAGAGATATGTAAGTAGAGGTAAAAAGAAAAGACAACGCAGAAGAAGAAGAAAGAAAGAAAGAAAGATCTAAGTAGAGGTAGAAAGAAAGAAAAAGGCAACGAAGAAGAAGAAGAAGAAGAAGAAGAAGAAGAAGAAGAAGAAGAAGAAGAAGAAGAAAAAGAAAGAAAGAAAGAAAGAAAGAAAAAAGAAAGAAAGAAAGAAAGAAAGATGTAAGTAGAGGTAGAAAGAAAGGAAAAGGCAACGAAGAAGAAGAAGAAGAAGAAGAAAGAAAGAAAGAAAGAAAGAAAGAAAGAAAGAAAGAAAGAAAGAAAAAGAAAGAAAGAAAGAAATATGTAAGTAGATATAGAAAGAAAAGAAAAGGCAACGAAGAAGATGTAAAAAAGAAAGAAAGACAGACAGAAAGAAAGAGATATGTAAGTAGAGGTAAAAAGAAAAGACAACACAGAAGAAAAAGAAAGAAAGAAAGAAAGAAAGAAAGAAAGAAAGAAACATGTAAGTAGAGGTAGAATGAAAGGAAAAGTCAACGGAGAAGAAGAAGAAGAAAGAAAGAAAGGAAGAAAGAAAGAAAGAAAGAAAGAAAGAAATAAATATGTAAATAGAGGTAGAAAGAAAAGAAAAGGCAACGAAGAAGAAGATGTAAAAAAAAGAAAGAAAGACAGAAAGAAAGAGATATGTAAGTAGAGGTAAAAAGAAAAGACAACGCAGAAGAAGAAGAAAGAAAGAAAGAAAGAAAGAAAGAAAGAAAGAAAGAAAGAAAGAAAGAAAGAAAGAAAGATGTAAGTAGAGGTAGAATGAAAGGAAAAGGCAACGGAGAAGAAGAAGAATAAAGAAAGAAAGAAAGAAAGAAAGAAAGAAAGAAAGAAAGAAAGAAAGAAAGAAAAAAGAAAGAAAGAAAGAAAAAAGAAAGAAAGAAATATGTAAATAGAGGTAGAAAGAAATGAAAACGTAACGAAGAAAAAGAACAAGAAAGCAAGAGGAAATAAATCTAAAATCAATAAGAATGAGAACGAAGAGAAAGAAAAGAAAACAAAAAGGAAGAAGAAATTAAAGTATATAAGAAAGAAAAAGAAAAGAGAGAAAGAGAAGAAAAGAAATTATATTTCAAGTACCAGTAACCAAATCTTTGGATTTGTTTACGGCACTATTCATTATTTAGAACCCCAAGATAACACGCCACACATAGCTCTATCTTTTTGTAATTCACAAACCCGGCATAATAATAATAATAATTTTGATTATTATAATAATAATAATAATAATAATAATAATAATAATAATAATAATAATAATGAAGAGAAAGAGAAGGAGAAAAAGCGAGTGAAAGAGAGAAGGTAAAAATAATCTCCTTCAAAAGTTGTATACCATTTTCCACCATCCCCGACCCCCGACCCCTGACCCCAGTTCGCACCCAAAAAGACTTCACCTTCATTCATTCTATTTCTGATTCTTTTGTTTATTTATTCATTATCTTTCAATTTGCTTCTTTGCCTCTTTTCCGAAGAAGCTCGGTGACGGGTTGGCGTGGGTCAATATTCGTTACGACTGTTCGTCTTAAAATGTGTTACTAGGCAGGCTCATTAAACGTGACTTTAAAAAGAAATCCTATTCAACACAAGTGCATCTTCCCGGCCCCAAGTCCTCCTACATATTTTTTTCTTTCTTGCAAGCTACTTAGTCAAAAACGCCAACTCCATTCTCCTATGTATTGAATGTCCCACCAACACTAAAACCTTCCGAAAATGAAATGAAATGAATACAACACTCCCATTGCTTGTATGGGACGTAATTTGTAAGATATACTTTTCAAATGCGCATGAGAAAGAAGAGATTTCATATATTCTACTATTAGTTTATGTATTATAAATTAAACCAGGAATTCATTAGACTGGGTTGGCAACAAGTCTAAAGCAAGGACAATTCCGAATACCAAACTGTGTTGAAGGTAACAGGAAAACAATCGACTACCTTTATGAAGATGATATTGTAATTCACAGATAATAAAGTAATGGAATTCGTAGGAATTAATTATCGATTACCATTTTATTTGAAACCAGACAGAGTGAACCAGGAAACCACCCCACAATCTTTCCCAATAAGGTAAAGTAATTGACTGAAAATAAAGAAAAGGAATCGATTGCATGTGATGATCGACTACCTCCAGAAGGTCCGTGGTATTTAAACCAAGTTGGGGGCAATGGGAAAGCAATCCACAATCTTTCCCAAGAAGGTAAATTAATTCACAAATAATAAAGAAAAGGAATCCATTGCAAGTAATGATCGCTTACCTCCAGAATGGCCGTGGTATTTAAACCAAGTTGCAGGCAATGGGAAACCAATCCATAATCTTTCCCAAGAAGGTAAATTAATTCACGAATAATAAAGAAAAGTAATCTATTCCAAGTAATGATCGCTTACCTCCAGAATGGCCGTGGTATTTAAACCAAGTTGCAGGCAATGGGAAACCAATCCATAATCTTTCCCAAGAAGGTAAATTAATTCACGAATAATAAAGAAAAGTAATCTATTCCAAGTAATGATCGCTTACCTCCAGAATGGCCGTGGTATTTAAACCATGTTAGGGGCAATGGGAAACAAATCCATAATCTCTCCCAAGAAGGTAAATTAATTCAGGAATAATAAAGAAAATTAATCTATTGAAAGTAATGATCGCTAACCTCCAGAAGGGCCGTGATATTTAAACCAAGTTGGGGGCAATGCTAAAGCAATCCATAATCTTTCCCAAGAAGGTAAATTAATTCACGATTAATAAAGAAAATGAATCGATTACAAGTAATGATCGCCTACTTCCAAATTGACCATGTTATTTAAAAGCATTTTGAGGGCAATGGGAATCCAATCCACTCTTCTTCTCAATATGGTAAAGGTATTCACGAATAATAAAGAAAAGGAACCTGTTGCAAATAACGATCACCTACCCCCAAGGGACCATGTTATTTAAAACCAAGATGAGGGCAACTGGAAACCACGATCTTTCCCAAGAATCCATACCAATTCTGTGGCCCTTTTTTTTTTTTACAAAAAAAAAGAGCTCCAGAATATTTGTTGAGCAATTTTTATTCGTAACTCTGATACGACCCCCATTATTTGAGCGTTCAAATATACAAGGTAGTAGTTTTAATTACAATTACCTAAATAAACTTTCCTATGCCCAGGGACATCTTGTGTATGTCTTATTTAGTATTGCTCGAGTTCAAGTACACACTGCTCAGCCCAGGAGTTGGATTCACAATTACTATTCCACCAAATTCACGAACCCACGCTCATTGTCCCGTAAATAATGTAATACTCCCAGAAATTCCAACAGAAAGCATAAGTTGTTTCATATATCTTAGCTATAGGCTAATTCTTTTTACAATGATGTTCACTCTATCAAATGACTCGAAGTAGAGGGTTACAGAGTAAACAGTTTATGGGTACATGTGGGGAAAATCACTGTGGACCCTAGACTTGAACACGTTAAGATTGTAATAATCGGGGGAGCACCCTCTTGGAAGCCGCTTCCACAAGGCAGCGGTTCGTGGGAAGAAGCTCTTCGAGTGGAACTTACATCTCACCAATGGAATACGAAGGGAATGAGGGTGGTTCGCTACAATGGGTGTGGTATATTTTCTGTGTCGATCGTACACCCTTGAGCAAATTAATTGAAACAAAACGAATAATTCCTTTATTATTTACTTTTTTCATATTTTTCCAATGAAACATGTCCTAGTGCACTTGTTAGTACTTCGTATGTCCGTTCCTTGCAGATTGACCTCAGATTCTCAACTGGATTTAAATCAAGAGATTTTGAGGGCCTGCCTATAGTACTTTTATTTGCTCACTAGTAAGGCTTGCCAGTGTGTTCGTGCAGCGTTACAATTTTCGTACGCTTCCTTGGAGTAAAGTCTATCGCAGACAATGACCATAGGACAACTAATCGACAGTCGAAACAATATGGTTTAGGCGTGATAAAAATCTGATGCAATCACGGATGACGGAATAGCTTTCATCATACACCCCAAAAATAGATTCATATTACTGCACACTACTGCAAGTAACTTAATCTGAGGGGAAAAAATAGAAATCGATTACACCCTGTCACTCTGTGGGTCTAAAACTGACCCTATGGTGAAAGAATAGAAACTAAAGCGGTTATTTCAATCAATTTACAAAAGGGTGTACGTACGAGTTCCACTTGGGGTAAGAGGGTAGACTCTAGCCTTGGGCAGCAACCAAAGTAAGGACAACTCTAAATTCCAAATTGTGGAGAAGAATAAATGAAACTACAGAATTAACTTTCCGACGAATACATGGCAAGTTATGTGATTATCGAGTCAAGATCGTCTACACCCTGAATAGATATGTGATTTAAATAAAGCTTAATATATAGCTTATAGATTAATAAATCTAATTTTAATCTGATTTTTTAATTATTTTAATCAAGCATGACGAAAAAATCACGAAGACACAAGGGTTTAGAAAATGAAGATTAACG
Organism: Acanthosepion esculentum; assembly: GCA_964036315.1. Lineage (NCBI taxonomy): Eukaryota > Metazoa > Mollusca > Cephalopoda > Sepiida > Sepiidae > Acanthosepion > Acanthosepion esculentum. The sequence continues at coordinate 57,684,757 of OZ038516.1, forward strand.
TTACATTTAAATTTTTAAATATCGTAGTTTGCAAGAAGTTGGAAGAAAGTTCCACAAGCGAAAAGTGCGAAAGACGAAACTATTAGAAGAGAGCTTATGGTAGCATCTAGCAATATCAACAGTCATGAGACCTAACTATCAAACTAGTACTGCGCTTATATTCGTGAAGACGATTCAGCAAAGAGTAAAACTCATCAGAACGATAGCCATGGAAATATTTACAGGACTAGAGGGAAGCTCCATTACGCCGGTGGTAAAGTGATTGAAGTCGCGATACCAGGTTAGGGGCGATAAAATTGCAGAGCCATCATAGAGGAACAAGCAGACCAGACGTGGCCACAATATTCAGTGTACGGGCGAATTGTAGACTTATGAATTGCATCCTTCTGTAGAACCAAATTTTTATCGTCTCAAATTTCCTCATCTATGCATTCACTGCCATATGGGAGAACTGATATTATATAACATTTTTAACGAATTTTTCTTATTTCTTAATACTTTGCTTAGCATTTGGAAGTCATTTTTTGCTATCCCAATGCACCTTCAGCTATTGGTGTCGCACTATCCGTACTCTGTTCAAACTCTTTCCGGATATTTAAATTGTACTTGTTTAATTTTGGTATTGTTGTAACCTAGAAAGGGTTACTGAATGAGGAATAACCAAAACGGAGGTTGGAAATAAAAGGGTAATCTTTATAACATCAACAAAATACAATACTCGCCAGCGACGTGAGGTAGGTAAACCACTTCTAGTGGTGGACTACTTAGACAGCATATTACGATATTTAGCTGCCTCCCCACGAGGTAGGATACGGCACAAGTCCACATTTAATGTGAGGAAATGCGAACCGATGAGCTCGGACAAAAATTGCCCGTAGACCCCGCATACGCGGGATCGGATATCTGTCTACCACCCCGGACGAGACTTTGCCCTTCAACATAGCTTCGTCCGGGTTCCTCTCTGCCCGGAGGCAGATAGTTCGACTCGTCATGAGCTCCGCACGCTGACAGCTCATGCTGCCAGTGTAGACACCATATTACGATATTTATCTCCACGAAGTAAAATATGGCACAAGGCCAAATTTAATGTGGGGGTCCGAGCCCGTGGGCTCGCTCAAAAATTGCCCGTATAACTCGCATACGCGGGATTGGGTACCTGTCTACCTCCCCGGACAAGACTCTGCCATTCGGCATAGCCTCATTCGACACAGCAAGAGCTTCCCACGCTGCCAGATTAGACAGCATATTACGATATTTACCTGCCTCCTCACGAGGTAAAATATGGCACAAGGATATGGGCTCGGGCAAAAATTGCCCATAGACCCTTCATATTTTGGATCGGGTATCTGTCTACCTCCCTGAACGAGACTCTGCCCTCGTCCGTGTTCCTCTTCGCCTGAAGGCAGAGAGTTCGACACAGCTAGAGCTTCCCATGCTGACAGCGTAGATTGCATATTGCGGTATGTATTTCTGTGAAAATGCAGAAAATGTGGCACAAGGCCTAAAAAAGGGGATGGGGAAAAGGATTGTCTTCATCTGTCTTAATTTTAAACTGACCCAAACATACAAACAACATTCCTAACACCAAAACAACTCATTCTTACTAAACTCTCTTACTACAACCACCATAATACCTCGTTGTCTCAATGAAAATCCTAAATAGTCACCATATGTACTAATCGTCGTATGTAGGGGGAATAAAAAAACAAATTAAAAATCCCCAATGAGGATATACAATATGAATTAATCTATTTACAAGAAACTAAACAAAATCATTGTTAGTAATAAAAAAAAAAACACAATACTTAAATGTGGCAGAAATATCAGTTCACTCGACGAAATCAATGCGGGCCTATAAAAATATAAAAACATTCATTCATCCCTAGCACTCACATAGGCACGCACTCATCAAGACAGGACAACAAAAAACGAAAATCACAGACAGTCGAAAAAACGAAAATCGCCCCGCATCCACCAGAGAACTGATATCACTGTCCACCTAAAGTAGATAGCATATTGCCCCCACTTACAATAGTGTGCAACGTTTTTAATGTTCATAGGTATGGTTTATGACAGGTATCTCCAATTTGAAATGTGGATGCTGAGCTGTTCCTTTTGCTAAAAACCATTCATTCGGTTTTCTTTCAATTAAAGGTTAGTCCTTTCTTCTCGCTTTCCTTCACTACGTTTTATGGGAGTTCTTGCAGTTTCCTTTTTGTGTCTGCTCTCAACACTGTGTCATCTATATATGTTACGTTGCCGCCAATAAGGAATTTCTTAAGCTTCTTTCTTTTTATGTGCCGTGTCCTTTCAGGACGTAGACGATCATGGCTCTCCACTTCCCCCTATCCCTTGTAGCTCTCAATACGTTTCGTGCCTCAGCCAACTCACGCAGACCACGTTCTGTCATCCACTTGCTTTAAGCCCGCCAGGTATGTCATGCATTGTTTTCCCTTGTCTTTTCCCTCTATTCGACCTGTGAGTATCAGATTCACCAGGCCCTCCTTTCTCATTACGTGTCCCAGAAATTTCATCTATCTATTCTTAATGTTAAGTATAAGCTTCCTCCTTGTTTGCATCCTCTCCAAAACCTCATCGTTGTTTGCATCCTCTCCAAAACCTCACACGCTCGGTCCATGATATCCTTAGCATCCTTCTGTAGAACCACATATCCGCTGCCTCAAGTCATCTTTGAGAAGACCGTCCAAAATTCGCTGTCGTATAGCCGGAGAGATGTGACGTTGCAGAACAAAACACAATATGAATTTCTTAGCTACTGTTTTAAAATCAACAAGACTACAACTTCGGTTACAAATGAGAGGAAAGTCGATTCAAAAGTTAGGTAAGACGATAAACTACATCCGCGTCCTGGGTATGCCGATAAACTACATCCGTGTCCTGGGTAAGACGATAAACTACATCCGCGCCCTGGGTAAGACGATAAACTACATCTGCGCCCTGGGTATGACGATAAACAACATCCACGTCCTGGGTAAGACGATAAACTATATCCGTGTCCTGGGTATGAAAATAAACTACATCCGCGCCCTGGGTAAGACGATAAACTATATCCGCCGCCTGGGTAAGACGATAAACTACATCCTTGTGCTGGGTAAGACGATAAACTACATCTGCGTCCTGGGTAAGACGATAAACTATATCCGCGTCCTGGGTATAACGATAAACTACACCCGACAGCAAGGCCTTTGATCAGAAGGTTGTGAGGAGCGTGGGAGCACCTCTTAATTGTTGGTGTTCTCAGATTCACCCTGTCTGACCCGGGGTGGTAGCACCTTTCCGGTTCCCATCAATAATAGTTAATCCACCAAAAGGGGTCAAAACACTATGAAGACATAAAATAGGTTTTAATACCAGCAATACGTTTTTGGGAAATTTTTTATCAGCAATACATTTGTGAATAAAAATGTTACCAGCAACATATTTTTGAAAAAAATATTACAAGGAATAAAAATCTCGTCGGCATTAAACAACCCTTTGTGGTTGATATGCCGTAAATCAAAACAATCATATATATATATATATATATATATATATATATATATATATATATATATATATATATATATATACTGTGTATATTTCGGCAGCAATTTTTTATTAATGCATGTTTCATTAAATAATATAGACAAGTTTTGTCTATTTATTTTAAGTAAGTTTGTTTCGTATTGTCTGATAAGCTTAATCACATTATCGTTGAAAGACGAAAGGAAAACACCATATTGACACATGTTTGAATCCTATCTATGCTTTCGGCTTACATAAGCCATTATCAAAGATGACAATTTTAATAAATTAAACAACACATATACGAAACCACAATAATGGCCCGCCTTTGCTGTTTGAATAAGCTCAAAGTAACGACAAACTATTATTTACGAGCCAAACTGTTGGCATTAAATAACCTTTTGAGGTTGATATGCCATAAAACAAACCAAAACAAACCAGTCTCCTCACAGATGAGATAACTGGAAGCAACAGAAATTTGGTTATACAGTAGGATGCTGAGAATTACAAGGACGAAGCAACGAAGGGATATTAAGAAAAATGGAAACCATGATATACCGAGAATCAGAAAGAGACAACTAAAATTTCTTTCATAGAGGACAAGGAAAGAGGGTTAAAGAATTTGACACTCACAGGACCGAGGGAAGGAAAGACAGTGAAAGGCGGACACCCTACTTGACAAGCTTATGAGGTGGGATGGTGGAACGAAGGTGGGAGGTTTGGCATAAAGTTACAGGGGATAGAATGTTGTGGAGAGCCATAATTGCCCACATCCTGAAAGGGCACGGCACGTAAAAGTACAAAGCTTTTCATGCTTTCATCTCTCTCTTTCTTTCTCCCTTTCTCTCGCTCTTTACCCCTTGTTTTCTCTCTTATTCGCAAGGTTTTCTTTCTTCATTCGACATTTTCTTTCATTTCTCGCTATCTCCCTTTCGAGTTTAGCCTTCCTTCCTTCCTTCCTTCCTTCCTTCGCGTATTTCATTTTCTTTCTGATATTTCGTTTCTTCTTTTTCTTAATTCTAAACAGATTTTCTTTGTTTCTTTATCTCTGCCTCTTGCTTTCTCTTTCTCTCTCTTTCTCTCTCTCTCTCTCTCTCTCTCTCTCTCTCTCTCTCTCTGTTTCAACTTTATTTCTTTCTTTCTTTCTTTCCATCACGTATTTTGTTTTCCTTCTATTATTTCGTTCGTTCTCTCTTTCTTTATTATAAACATTTTTCTTTCTATCTTTCTCATCTTCTCACCTCTTTATGTCTCCCTTTCCATATCTCTCTTTCTCTCTTTCTCTCTTTCTCATTTTGTTTCTGTTAATCCTTTCTTCTCTGCGCTCTCTTTTTTCTCTCCCTCTCTCTTTCTCTTAATCCTAAACAGTCAATGTTTCTTCATAATTACCTCTCCGTTTCATCTTTCTTTCTTTCTTTCGTTCTTTCTTTCTTTCTTTCTTTCCTTCTTTCAGTCTTTCTTTCACGTATTTTGTCTTGTTTCTGTTAATTCTTCTTTTTCAGCTTCTAGCCTCTTTATGACATCTCTCTCTCTCTTTCTCTCTCTCTCTCTCTCTCTCTCTCTGTCTCTCTCTCAAGGTTTTCTTTCTTCGTTCTACATTTCTTCTACTCTATCTCTCTCTTTCTAGCTACGATGTTTTCCTTCCTTCTTTCTTTTTTTCTTTCTTTCTTTCTTTCATCACTCTTCTCCCTTGGCGCATTTCTTTTTGTTTCTGTTAATTCTTTACTCTCTCTCTCTCTCCCTCTCTCCCTCTCTCACTCTCTCCCTCCCCCTCTCTCTCTCTCTCTCTTCACTTTTTTAATTCTACATAACCATTTTTTTCATTTTCATCTTTACCGTTCTCTCTTTCTTTCTAGTTTCGCTTCTTTCTTTCTTTCTTTCTTTCTTTCTTTCTTTCTTTCTTTCTTTCTTTCTTTCTTTCTTTCCCCCTTCCTCCATTCGCTTATTTCTTTTTATTTCTGCTAATTCTTTAATTTGTTACTCTCTCTCTCTCTCTCTCTCTCTCTCTCTCTCTCTCTCTCTCTCTCTCTCTCTCTCTCTCTTAATTCTACATATTCATCGTTTCATTTTCATCTTTACCTCTCCGTTTCTTTCCCACCTCTTTCTCTGTCTGACTGTCTGTCTGTCTCTCTCTCTCTCTCTCTATCTATCTATCTATCTATCTATCTATCTATCTCTCTATCTATCTATCTAGATCTGTCCATTTCTATCTATCTATCTATCTCCCAGAAGTGTTTTCCTTTTCCTTTACAGTCCTTTCTTTTCTCTTCGCAATCGTAAACCCCTATTATGTTCCTTGATCATGTCACCGTTTCTAATTCTACCATTAATTGGAATGACGACAACGTCGATGCCACAAACGAACAAACAGTGCCGAAACCAAAGATAACGATAAGAAATACAGCGGTCGTCCCAAGCGATGGTAATGAGGAAGGCGATGGTAGCTGTGGTTCACGTTAATGGCTACAGATTTATATTTTCTTATGTCATTGTTGCTGTTATTGTTAGTGATGATGGTTATAGTGTTGATTCGGGATCTCATTATCCCGTCATTAAATTTTAAAAAAATAGAAAAAAAAAAGAAGGATGAAGGACGCCGGAAGCCGAAACGTTTCTGTGAGTTGCATTTTTTTTTTATCTTTTTTTTTTTTTTTTTTTTTTTTCACTAGAAATATTTTATGAAACCATCGGAGCAGAAAAATAAAATTGACTCCACATTCATTACGTGTACCTGAAATGTCAGAGAGAACGAAGATACTTGGTGTTTTCGAGAAAGAAAAAAAAAATAAATATATAAACAAAAAATTAATGAATTTGCTCGCAGAAATTCAAGTGATTTCAAAGTAGCAAAGATGAGCTGTCAATGAGGGGATTATCATTATTTTATTTCCTTTGATTTCTGGTGTATACTCATTTCTTTCTGGGTCCCAACCAGAGACCTAAGGTCAGAGATGCCATCATGAAATTTTCCACTGAGCAGTTTTAAAACAATCACATATTTTATATAGATAAAGCCTTTCGTAATGTGTGGGCAGTACTTTGGGTACATTTTTTTTGTATTTCTTTAAGGCATTGGCTTCCAGGAAACTCTTGAATGTGTCTATTGGAATCTTTTCCAAGTAAACCGAGGGCTTCAGCTACAAGTGAAATTGTTAATCTCCTCATGCACCACATTTTTAAGATTTCGATTTCAATGTCCTTGTATTTTGATTGTTTCTGAAGATTATTATTATTAATAGTAGTATTAGTATTAGTATTAGTAGTAGTAGTAGTAGTAGTAGTAGTAGTAGTGTAATCATTTATTTCCGGGTCCCAAACAGAGACCTAAATTCAGAAATAGCATCATCACATTTTTCACTGCGCAATTTTGAAAACAAAAAGAAAAAGAAAATCGCACATTTTACATAGTGAATCCTTCCGTAAGAGTTTTTGAGACGATCGTGTGGATGGGTCAGCATTTTCTATGGTTTAAAATGTACAAGCTTCATATAACGACCTTGACAGTCAGTTTGATAAAGGAAGCCGGTTTTCGATTGCGAGTGATCCCAAGTATCTGATAGAGCCCCCCCCCAAGTCGCCGTTTCTGCCTCATCCTACAAACTTAAGATAAAAACAGCCATCTCGACCTCGCTTTATAATTCTGTTCTACTACCCCCCGCTCATGAACAGATAGGAACAGTAAATCAGCATCTAGGAGCACGCCCGAGTGGTTAAGATCAATTTTTGTTTTGTTTTTTGTATTTATGATTACAATTTTTGGTATTTCTTTAAGGCATCGGCTACTAGAAATTCCTTCAACGAGTCTATTGGAATCGTTTCCACTCAATCTGAGGGCTCCAACTACAACTGGAATTGGCAATGTCCTCGCGCGCCACATTTTTCACAATTCGATTTCTAGGTCCTTGTATTTTGATAGTTTTTTGAAGATCATCAAAGACACCTTGCAGTCTGCAGCGAATACCATATCTATAACGAGGCCCATTTTGTCTTTGCGGTCTCAAATCACGATGTCAGGGCGATTAGTTTTGATTGTTTTATCTCTGTGTATTGTGAAGTGCTATAAAATTGTTACAGGTCCTATCTCTCTAAATCGGTCTGTATGGTGTTCATACCAATTTCTTTCAGTTCATTATTATTATAATTATTATTATTATTATTATTATTTCCTTTGATATCTGGCGTTTACACATTTCTTTCCGGGTCCCGCCCAGGGACCTAAGGTTAGAAATGGCATCATGACACTTTGCACTGCAAAAAAAAATAAAATAAAATAATTAAATAAATAAATTTAAAAAATAATTACATAGATAAAGCCCTTCGTAAAAGTGTGGGCTGTACTTCTCAGAACAATTTTTTGTATCTCTTTGAGGCATGGACTTCCAGGGTTCCCTTCAATCAGCCTACTGGAATCTTTTCCAACCAGTCCAAGGGCTCCAACTACAACAGGGATTGTTGATGTTTCCACATGCCACATTTTTGAGATTTCTATTTCAAGGTCCTTGTATTTTGACAGTTTTTCGAATATCTTCAAAGATACATTGCAGTCTGCAGGGACTGCCATATCAATGAGGAGGCACTTATTTTGTTTGTGGTCTTTAATAACAATGTCTGGGCGGTTGGCTTTGATTGTTCTGTCGGTGTGTATTGTATAGTCCCATAGAATTGTAACAGTTCCTATCTCCGTAACCGGGTCTGGGTGCTGTTCGTACCAGTTTCTTTCAGTTTTCTTCCCGTAGAAGTCGCATATTTTCCAGTGCAGATATTGGCCCACTCTGTCATGCCGGGTTTTATATTCAGTGGCTTATTATTATTATTATTATTATTATTATTATTATTATTATTATTATTATTATTTGTGTATGTTATGTTTCCTGCTTGTATCGTGTAGAGCTGTATCCAAACTATGGTTCTTAGGGTTTTATAGGGAAATTGTCCTTTATTGATAGTACTTTTCTTGGTATATGGGATGTTCCTAGTAGGGCGATCTTCTGGGCAGTTTGTATATTGATGTTACCTGGGGCACTATTACTATTATTATTATCATTATTATTATTATTTCTGGAGATTATCATTATTATTATTATTGTTATTGTTAGTATGTTATGTTTCCCGCTTTGTATCCTGTAGAGCCGGGTCCAAACTATGGTCCTTAGGCCCTATAGGAGAATTGTCATTTAATTGATGGCACTTTTCTTAGTATATGGGATGTTCCTATAGGGCGATCTTCTGCGCAACTTGCATGTTGTTGCTACCTGGGACACTGTTAGTAAAAGTGTCCATTCCTTTTCTCATGAGGTCCAGAGCTTCCATTATTATTGGTACAGTCTCAGTCTTCATTCCCTACATCCTGTTAATGTTGATCTCCAGGTCCTTGTACTTGGACAATTTCTCGATAATTTTCTTGGGGGTGACTGCTATGTTAATAAGCATACACTTCCTGAATTTCTTGTCTCTTATAATGATACCAGGTCTGTTGGCTGTTATTTCCGATCAGTTTGAATTGGCATGTGCCAGAGGATAGTTATATCGTTATTTTTGGTAAATGTGTCTGCCTGGTGGTCATAAAATCTCTCAGTGGTTTCGATTTTGTGCTTCTTGCATATCTTCCAGTGCACATATGTCGCTACCTTGTTATGTCTGTGGGTATATTCATTTTTTTTTCTAGTTCCGGTCATCCTAACTAAATATGGTCAAGATTTTCATTATATTTTCCGCAGATCCTGCATTTCAGGTTAGTTCCGTCCTTGATTGTGTGACAGTGATAGAATCTGATTGCGCGACTTTGGTCCTGAGCTGCAATAATAAGGCCTTCTCTCTCAACTTTCAACGCAATGCTTCTCAGCCTCTGATGTGTTTTCTGTTGGTCCACATCTGCTTCTTCCGTTCTTTTTGGCTATTTTCCATGCAACGCCTTGTCCTGCCAGTTTATTTGTAATTTCATTTGGCCAAGTTGTTTTTCTTTCTGCTATACCCGTTTGACGTAGATGGTATTCGCTTCGTTTTTTGTTGGTAGGATTTCAGGTATATTAAGCTGTTTTCTTTAAGGCATGGACTTCCAGGTATCCCTTCAATTAGTCTACTGGAATCTTTTCCAATCAATCTGAAGGCTCCAACTACAACAGAGATTGTTGATGTTCCCATGTGCCACATTTTTAAGATTTTGATTTCAAGGTCCTTGTAATTTGATAGCTTTTTGAAGATCTTCAAAGATACGAGGGTCATTCAATAAATAAGTTGAATTTTTCGGTATAAGGACTTCTAATACAGATAGAAGCTCACTCTTTTTTATTTTTTTTTTGTTTTGTTGTACTTCTTTTTCACATGGATTTAATTTCTTTTGCAGATTAAAAAAAACTTTGAGAGTTTGGGCGATTAACAAAGATGCCGACCAAGTAGCATGCTCCAGGATTGAACAGCGGTCAGTTATCAAGTCTTTGGTTGCTGAAGGGTGCAAACCAGTTGCAATTCATAGGAGAATGCCAACTGTGTATGGTGCCACATGTTTAAGCCAAAAAATATCTACAAGTGGGCTAAGTTGTTTAAAGAAGGACGGAACAGTGTTGAGGATGAAGACAGGCCTGGGAGGCCAACAGAAGTGAGGTCTTCTGAGGTGATCGAATCAGTTAATGACCTCATTCAGTCTGACAGAAGGGTGACAGTGGATGACATTGCAAGGACTTTGAGCTTATCTGTTGGGACAAACGCAGGGGTCATCAGTCAGAAGGAGTCATCTTGCATCATGACAACGCAAGGCCTCACACAGCAGCCCAAACGGTGCAGACCATCAACGAGCTGGGCTGGGGACTGCTCCCTCATCCCCCTTACAGCCCAGACCTTGCCCCTTCAGACTTTCACCTGTTTGGTTCCTTGAAAGCGTTCACGAGAGGCACGAAGTTTAAAAGTGATGATGAAGTCAAAAGTGTTGTGAGCGACTGGCTGAGACATCAGTCCAAAGATTTTTACGCTGAGGGAATACGGAAGCTTGTGCACAGATGGGAAAAGTCTGTGACAGTGCTGGCAGACTACGTTGAAAAAACAAAGTAAGCTTCTATCTGTATTAGAAGTCCTTATACCGAAAAATTCACCTTATTTATTGAATGACCCTCGTGTGTATATATATATATATATATATATATATATATATATATATATATATGATGAAATATAGTCTTAAGGTGTGCTATACTTATGGGATAAAGTGCTCAATATCATATATTTATTGAATGACCCTCGTGTATATATATATATATATATATATATATATATATATATATATATATATATATATATATATATATATATGAAGAAATATAGTCTTGAGGTGTGCTATACTTATGGGATAAAGTGCTCAATATCAGAGATAGAGCGTGTGTAAATATAAAAGTTAAGATTGAAGTCAACACTTAGGGGCGACAGTCTGTTTCATGCTAGATGCAATCGTCAGGCCACGTTTATTTATTTATATTTGGGTTAAATTATGTTGCCTGTCAATATTATCTTCAAAGATACATTGCCGCCTGTAGTAATAATAATAATAATAATAATAAGGTATCGTTGTATATTTTTATTATTATTATTATTATTATTATTATAAATTCAGAATATATCAATAAAGATGAGCCTGTCAATAATAGGAAAAGGGAAAGCAGCGAGTTAGGTCACAAATAAAACGGTTAAGTGATGAGTAAGGTTTTCAATCACATAAAGGTTTTAAACCAGATAGAATAATGAAACTTTTATCAAAATCAAACAAATGTATTTCTCTTCAAAATTACAATGGTTAGTTGATAAGTAAAATCTCCAACCCTATGAAGTCGGTTTCAAGCCAAATATTATTTTTTTTAAAAACTTAATTTATTTCTTCAGGTAATTATGATGCTTGATTTTTAAGTAAGGTTTGCAATACGATGAAATAAGTTTCAGACAAGATAAAATAATGAAACTGGTATCAAAATAAAATAAGTTTATTTCTTCATGAAATCACGATGCTTGATTTTTAAGTAAGGTTTCCAATCAGATGAAATAAGTTTCAGACCAGATAGAATAATTTATTTCTCTTCAAAATTCCCAGGCAGTTAAATTCTAGACTTGCTTCATTTTGTAGCACTCATTGTCGGCTGTTCCTTTAGATAATAATCATAGATTTGGCTTTCTTACAAATGATTGTTAGCCCTTTCTTCCCGTCTTCCTCTCGTAACTTGTTTAGTAGTAACTGAAGTTTTCTTTCTGCGTTTGACATCAAGACGGTGTCATGTGCGTATTTTCTCTAGTTAATATTGTGTTGTTAGATAGGAATAAAGTGTCGCTACCGACACTTGAGTTTGAACATAGATCGCCAGTGAGTAAACCCAGGCGATCCCGTTATTGAAATAAGTAGACCACGTGACCATAGAGGAAACGTATATATGTAAGAACTAGCTGACGCCTAACGATCTGCTTTCTACTCTATCCTTTATACTATACGGATCTCGATTTCTATTCTATTCTCTATATTATACGGAACGCTATTCTGTACTCTATTGACTATACTATTTCTCTATTCGGATCACTATACGGTGGTTACTATTCGAGCGAGTATTATCGAGCAAATACTATTTATGCGAGTGTTATTCGATGGCGTCTGACATCAGTATTGTTCAACGGCGTTTCTATAGTTGTATCTGCGATTACAAAGTCTCTACTAAAACGAGCATTACGAAAGTGACAGCGAGTATTCATTGACATTACAAAAGTGGCAACGAGTGTTCTTTAACATCAGAAAATTGATAAACTGTGACGCCTAATTGATCGCTATTTCTAGTCTATCCTCTATTACTATTTGGACCGCTATTCTCTACTCTATTCACTGTATTATTTCTCTCTTCGGATCACTATTCGATTATTACTATTCCAGCAAGTATTACCAAGCAAGTACTGTTAGTTCGAGTGTTATTCGAAGGCGTCTGACACCAATATTGTTCAACGGCGTTACTATAGTTGTATCTGCGATTACAAAGTCTCTACTAAAACGAGCATTACGAAAGTGACAGCGAGAATTCGTTGGCATCACAAAACGGATGTACTTTTCCACCAACTCTAAGCGTTTGCCACTTTACGGTTGGTAGGCAGCATGTCTCTAAATGAACGCTATTTCTCCTCTATCCTCTATCACTATACAGATCGCTATTTCTAGTCTATCCTCTATACTATACGGAACGCTATTCCGTACTCTATTCACTATACTGTTTCTCTATTCGAATCACTATACGGTTTACTATTTGAGTGAGTATTATCGAGCAAGTACTATAAGTGTGAATGTTATTCGATGGCGTCTGACACCAGTATTGTTCAACGGTGTACTATAGTTGTATCTGCGATTACAAAGTATCTACTACAACGAGCATTACAAAAGTGACAACGACTATTCGTTGGCATCACAAAAGCGGCAATGAGTCACAAAATCTGTCCACCAAATATATATCCTAGTGACTTAGGGTTGCCTTTCTGTACAAGTTGAATGAATCCGGCGAGACCATGTACCCTTGTCTTACGTCTCTGATGAAATGAAGTTTTCACAATACGTTACTGAATTAATCGTCATTCAGCACACATTTCCACGCGAATTGCTGGCTTTATACGTAATTCGGGCCTATGATTAACGAAACAATTACTCGCTGACTTCACACAGCGAACTGACACAACCAGGTGTCAGATTTTATTATGCAAGCCGATATATATATATATATATATATATATATATATATATATATATATATATATATATATATATTTTGCTTTAAAATTTATATTTACTTTATTTATATTAGGACCATTGTCCTCATCTTTGTTGTTTATATAACAAGGTTTCGGCCGTTGTGCACTCTGGCCTTCTTAAGGTACATACCGCTCTGGGCAACCCTGAGTGTGTCGCTCTTCCGAGTCGTTTACATGCTCTGATACTTACGGGGTACAGGGTCATGTCTCTGACTCTGGTGGTATCACGGCTGTGCCTAGCTTAGACCAGCTTGGACAAGCTATAGCCAGTTAAGACCAGCGGCCCGAGTGAAGACACTCGGGTTCCCACGTTAAAAACTGACCTTGTGTCAGAACCTGACTCAGTGGAAGGTGGGGTCAAGTAAATCAACCGCTCTGGGCAACCTACAGGGAATTTTGAAATGAAACCTTTATTTAATCTACGGGGGTAGAGTGTTCTTGTCCCACTGATGAAAGCCGGATAGCGCAAAGGTTGAAACGTAGTGATAACAACAACAAAGACAAAAGCAATATTCCGAATACAAATAGTGTATCTTCATGCCAAAAGGCTACAACATAATAATCATAAAAAAGATCTTATTCATTATAATCCTTAATCCGTTGCGATTAAGCACTGTGATTAAGAAACTTTTTTCCCTAAAATTCATCTCCCAGAAATACCAACGTTGACGGTTTTTGTAGCATAAAATATTCTTTGTTATATATATATATATATATATATATATATATATATATATATGTGTGTGTGTGTGTGTGTGTGTGTGTGTGTGTGTGTGTACCTGGTGTAACAGCAAAATTGTCCTTTTGTTTGATTAAGCTTTGAACCGTTGTATCTTGGAAATGATTAAAGATATCGGACTCTACTTTGAGCAATAAGAATGTATATCATTCCAAGAAGAATCGTGATGAAATCGATCATAAACGAAAATGACATGTTCATCATTAATTAATCATAGCTAAGGATCAGAAGGTTATTAAAGATTGAAAATAAGTTCAAATATATATATATATATATATATATATATATATATATATATATATATATATATAAGAAGAAATATACTCTTAATGTGTGCTATATTTATGGGATAAAGTGCTCAATACCAGAGATAGAGCGTGTGTAAATATAAAACTGAACATTGAAGTCAACACTTAAAGGCGACAGGCTGTTTCATGCTAGACGCAATCGTCAGACCACGTGTGTTGACTTCAATGTTCACTTTCATATATATATATATATATATATATATATATATATATATATATATATATATATATATATATTACTCCAGGATCATTTTTCAACTTATTCAAGATGATCTTAGCTCTCTCTAACCTTCTGCCTCACACGTTTCACGTACGATTTCCTTTTCAAGTCTTTTTTTCATTGCTCTTTGGACTGTCATAGCTGAAACTCGTCTCTCACGCGCCAAACGTCTTATGAATTGAGTTGGATCTTTTCTAATTGATCTCTTCAGCTCTAAGTTGAAATCACGATCCCTCTTCCTGTTGTGACCTGCTGATTCGGTTTTACACTATAACGTTCCCTCTTTTTGAAACTTATTCACCGTTCACTTGGTGGTTCATGAATGGACTCTGACGATGCAAGTATGCATGTTGGCACCATTACTGAAGGCCTGAATGATCATTACGCGTCTCACCATTGCACATTTGGCAAAACAGTGGGTCTGACACGAAACAATTTTAACCTGTTCTCTTTCTAGCTGAATAACTCAAAGAGTTTTTCACTGATTCTTACGACAAATGGTGTCAAGATGGATAAACGTCTTATCTGAAAACCTGCAGAAAAGCAACTCAATTAGTTTAGTGATTTTTAGATATTAAACATTTTGTGGCATGGATAATTTTGCTGTTACACGATTTGGACATTTGCTGTTAGAAACAGTATGTGTGTTACTTACACTTTTTCCATTCAGTCTATTACACATGACCCAGCCTCGTGAGTTCAATCCCCGGGCTGGGCAGTGCCTACTTGGACTCAGTGGAAACAGAAAGATATTACTCATAGAAGTATTACTCAGCAATAACTGAGTATTACTAAGAATAAGAACTGGACGCAATATCCCTAGATATGGTCAATAGAAAAGGAGCGGTCTACACATGTAAATTAAATAAATGGTTGGTTATCGAGATCAACATACACCTGATGAAGATAAGGATAATAGTATGAATGTAAATATTTAAAATAATGATAGCTCCTCGTCCCAGAAGTTCAGAACTAATATTTATTCTAAGAATCTCTCATATTAAGTCTATCTATCTATCTATCTATCTATCTATCTATCTATCTATCTATCTATCTATCTATCTATCTATCTATCTATCTCCCATTCCTCTCTCTCACACCCTGTATATCTTACTTCCCCCTTTCTGCTATCTATCTATCTATCTATCTATCTATCTATCTATCTATCTATCTATCTATCTATCTCCCATTCCTCTCTCTCTCGCCCTGTCTATCTTATTTCCCCCTTTCTGCTATCTATCTATCTATCTATCTATCTATCTATCTCCCATTCCTCTCTCTCTCTCTCTCTCTCTCGCCCTGTCTATCTTATTTCCCCCTTTCTGCTATCTATCT
>OZ038516.1:57702550-57707550 GCA_964036315.1 Acanthosepion esculentum
CATCGCTTTTTCCTCTCCAAAATGTCAGTTCGAAGAACCCATGACGTTAGTTCATTAAGGACATTTACTAATTCCCAGGTAGGTAACCATCCGGAATAATTAGCTGACAGAGGCGCAGATCGAACCAGTGCAACCGGACGTAGAATAAATAATAATAATAATTGATAATGATATCACTTGCTCTTATCGCTCTTCACTTACCCCTCCTTTTAGTCATACCTCCCCACAGCCCTTTTCTGTCATCAGTGACCCCCGCCGCCTCTCGTGTCATCTTTCTCTTCTTGTTATTGTTATTAGCAAAACTAGCAGTAATAGTAATAATTATATTAATAGAAAACATCATGGGACCAAAGACAGCGACGTAAACGGTGGGTCGCACCCAATGTTTGTAATACAATAAAAGACCGAGTAGCGTGTTGAGGACAGGGGGTTCTTTTTGGCGGGAAAAATTTGGCAGGCTTACGTGGGTGGTCACGTGGTGTTTGACGGGTGGGATGGATAAAGGGGACAAGCTGTGATGTGTAAGGAAGGTGGGTGGTGAAAAGGGAGGCGAGCGCAGAAGAAAAAAATGGTTTGAAGCTGGAGTTTAAAAGATGACGGGGTTGGGATAGTGTGGATTAGGAATTGGTGAGTTTTTGCAAGTAGCGGCGAAGAAAATGAACAACAATGAAAAAGTGTAAGCTGGCAAGAAGAAGAAGGAGAATAAGACTGAGAATAAGAAAGAAAGAAAGAAAGAAAGAAAGAAAGAAAGAAAGAAAGAAAGAAAGAAAAAGAATAATAATAATCAAAGAAAAAATAAAGAAAAAAAGTCGAAAATGGGAATAAGAAAGAAAGAAAGAAAGAAAGAAAGAAAGAAAGATAGGAATAAGAAAGAAAGAAAACAAAAAGACAGATAGATGGACGGATTGGACAGACAGACAAAGAGAAAAGCAAGGCAGAAAAAGGAATAAGAAAGAAAGAAAGAAAGAAAGAAAGAAAGAAAGGAAAATAATAATCAAAGAAAAAAGTCGAAAATAGGAATAAAAAAGAAAGAAAGAAAAAGGTGTGAAGAAAGAAAGAAAAATAGGAATAAGAAAGAAAAAAAACGGAAAGACAGAAAGATGAACGGGTTGGACAGACAGACAAAGAGAGAAAAGCAAGACAGAAAAAAGAATGAGAAAGAAAGAAAGAAAGAAAGAAAGAAAGAAAGAAATGAAGAAAGAAAGAAAAATAAAGAATTAATAATCAAAGAAAAAAATAAAGAAAAAAGTCGAAAATGGGAATAAGAAAAAGAATGAAAGAAAGAAAGAAAGAAAGAAAGAATAAGGTGAGAAAGAAAGAAAGAAAGAAAGAAAGGAAGAAAGAAAGAAAGAAAGAAAGAAAGAAAGAAAGAAAGAAAGAAAGAAAGAAAGATTGGAATAAGAAAGAAAGAAAACGAAAAGACAGACAGATGGACTGGTTGGACAGACAGACAAAGAGAGAAAAGCAAGGCAGAAAAAAGAATAACAAAGAAAGAAAGAAAGAAAGAAAGAAAGGAAGAAAGAAAGAAAGAAAGAAAAATAAAGAATTAATAATCAAAGAAAAAATAAAGAAAAAAGTCGAAAATGGGAATAAGAAAAAGAATGAAAGAAAGAAAGAAAGAAAAAGGTGAGAAAGAAAGAAAGAAAAATAGGAATAAGAAAGAAAGAAAAATGGGAATAAGAAACAAAGAAAACGAAAAGACAGAAAGATGGACGGGTTGGACAGACAGACAAAGAGAGAAAAGCAAGGCAGAAAAAGGAATAAGAAAGAAAGAAAGAAAGAAAGAAAGCAAGAAAGAAAGAAAGAAAGAAAGAAAGAAAGAAAGAAAAAAGAAAAATAATAATCAAAGAAAAAAGTCGAAAATAGGAATAAAAAGAAAGAAAGAAAGAAAGAAAGAAAGAAAGAAAGAAAAAGGTGTGAATAAAGAAAGAAAAAAACCGAAAGACAGAAAGATGAACGGGTTGGACAGACAGACAAAGAGAGAAAAGCAAGCCAGAAAAAAGAAAGAAAGAAAGAGGTGTGTGAGTTATAAAATGAAGCAGGAGAAGAAGACTTAACCAAATAATTAGGATGATTGAATAAAAGAATAAGCAAACAAAAATAGAAAAACCAAAGAAAAAAGAAGTACCGACGAATGAAAAAGCAAAAAAAGAAAGTTAAACAATAGACAGAAGAAGACTTAATAAAGAGAATGAAAAAATAAAAAGAATAAGCAACTGAAAAATAGAAAAATCAAAGAAAAAGAAAACGAATGAAAAAAGAAAAATAAACAACTAAAGAAATAGAAACAAAGATAAAAAGAAAGAAAAAGAAGAAGGAATGAAAATAATAAGTAATAAAAAAAGGGTGAAAAAAAAGGAACGAAAACAAAGAAAAACAAAATAAAGAATAAAAGAAGGAGAATCCAGGAAGGAGAATAAGGAACCAAAAAAATAAAAGAATAACGAATCAAAGAAGGCAGAGGATTAAAAAATGAAAAAAGAAACGACCAAAAAAAAAAGAAAAAGAATGAACGAAAGAAAAATGAGAAAGAATGAATTGCTTAATCTTTTTTTCATTCCTTCTGGTTTTTGAAAAAGAATGAATCAAAGAAAGAAGAGAATGAATGAAAAAAAGAAGCAACGAAAGAAGAAACAGAAAGAATGAAAGAAAAAGAAAGAAAGAAAAGAAGAACAAAGAAGGAGAAGACATCCTCAAGAGGAAAAGAAAAAACGCTAAATACAAACAGATTAAAAATAATAACACAAAATGAAAAAAAAAAAGTCTCAGGACAAAGTGAGATATCTTGAAATCACTTATCAATATATCGATTTTCTAAGCGTAGCTTAGATGTAGAAAAACGCCGAAACTGTAGTATACACAGTGAGGATCGAACTCATTACTCAGTCACAACTTCATGGGTAAACAAGCTTGCTAACCATTACACCACGCCAAAGGGAACGGAAGTACTAATCGATATATAATACTAGCAAAAATATAACAAGATTGTACATAAGTTTGAAAAATATACAGGGTTCATTCAAGAAGTGAACCTGCCCGCCAGGGTTCCGACTGTTTACAAATAGCGAACCGCCATAAAAAAAAAGCACTATGAAAATATAAAAATACATTTTTATAGTAAAAATAACAACAATACCTAATCATAGTAAAATTAACAACACATTTTTAAAGCAAAACGACTGAGAATACCTTTTATCGTCATCTCCAGTTGCCTTGATCTATCCACTTCCCTTCTCCACATCCTTTCATCTTTCATTCCTATCTGCTCTCGCTCCAAATCTTCTATAACCCCCTTGCCTTGATCGACCCTCCGTCTTTCTCTTTCTCCACATCCTCTCCTTTACCACTCCTATCTGCTCTTCCTCCATCCCTCTGTAACCCCATGCGTGATAGTGGCCTCCAGCCTTGCTTGGGGTGATACGCTTAAAAAAAAAAAAAAAAAAAAAGATATAACAGAATTACCAACAATATATTTTATAGCAAAATGACCAACAATACATTTTATCTGTACTTGATGACATACAACTGCATGCATAATATTTCGATTTCGGCCTTAAATAACCCGTAGACGTTGTTATTCCGCTAAACAAAATGAATCAAAGTAAGCAAGCAAGTATTCCGTAGAAATATAAGGGCTGTTCTCAAATAACTTATAAATGAAGCAGAATTTAAAATTACTTTTGCCTCAGTCAGTTATGCGCCATGCGTGATACGCGCTTAGGCGATCATGTACCTTTTGATACATGACTGACGAGGCAGATTTTTCCCGTAGTAGGTTGCCCTTCCTTTCAGTCGTAAACCAGTTGTCATGCAAGGCTATAGAACCTGGTCTGTTCTTCTATTTACCGATAGCTGGGGGGGAGAAGAAGAGGATTCATACCTTTCCCGTAAATGAATGTAATGGTTTTGAATGGATTCCTCAATTCGAGCCGCTATCCATTGCTCCACAGTGCCCCAAACTCAGTCATGTGCCATGAGTGATACACGCTTAGGCAATCATGTCTCTTTCGATACATGACTGACGAGGCAGATTCTTTCCGCAATAGGTTGCCATTTCTTTCTGCGGTAAACCAGTCGCTATCCAAGGCTATAGAACACGGTCTGCCTTGCTATTTACCCATAGCTGGGAGGGGGAGAAGAAGAGGATTCCTACCTTTCCCAATGGTATTATCACGCAATTGAATGTAATGGATTCGAGTAGAATTCGAACTCGGCTCTCCGGTTCCTCAATCCGAGCCGCTATACGCTGTCTACAAGCCAAGTATATAAAATAATGTTTACTTCTGAAAAAAAAGCCCATAACTGTCATAAAAGGTCCGAGGTTTTTTTTTGGGGGGGGAGTGTTTTTTTGTAGGAGAAAGTGCTGCAAACATTTACTGGAGATTAGCTAAGCTGCATTTGATGTGATCGCATTCAAGAAATGGTTCCGTAAATCCTAGTTACCTTAGAGAAACTGATACTAATGACAAGTTCAGCAGTATGAAGTCAGATTTTGCCGTGGATGGGAATAAAAATAAACGGGCCTATGATATTGGTCAGGATCTGGATGCATGTCGGCTTCAGTCATTTCTCACCGTCGTAACAAATCTTCACCGTCCTTTTTCCAACCAAACTTCCATGATAATTATTCGGGTGAACTTTCCTCTATGCTACCTACACGTTATGAATTTCAGCGCAATACTAGATTGAAGGCATTTTATAGCTGAAATATCTAGATGTAAACCGTAAGTTCTATGCTAACAGTTTCTTCTATCGCACTTCTCGCTTGTGTAACACTCTTCCGGCTTCTTGCGTTCCAGTCAACATTAATCTTCCAAAATATAAACGCAATGTCAATGTGACTCTGATCCATGAATTTTAATTTGTTTGAATTTCATAGTTGTGCTTTCAAATCCTGCTAAGGCAACAGACAACGACTTTGTATTAAATTAACAGTAAAGATACATCAATTGAGAGGCCTTGAAAAAGAAATATCCTGCTGTACCGCTGCTTGTTCGGGT
>OZ038516.1:57712550-57735050 GCA_964036315.1 Acanthosepion esculentum
ATATACATATATATATATATATATACATATATATATATATATATATATATATATATATATATATATATATATATATATATATATATATATATATGTATGTATGTATGGGAGGCATGGCAGAGTAGTGGATAGGGGCTCGGATTGAGGAAGCCGAATTCGACTTCCAGTCGAATCCATTACATTCACTTATATGATAATACCATTCTGAAAGGTATTAATACACTTCTTCTCCCTTCAGCTGTGGGTAAATAGCAGGACATGAAATGGACAAAGTCCGACAATTATTTTAAGACATTCTTTTTATAGATACAAATATAAGTAAATGCTCTGTCTCATAATAAACAGTATTAAACAACATTTACCGGCCTGAATGTCCCAGAAATTTTCATAGAAAATTTTCGCCCCCCAACAGGAATCGAACCTGTATCCTATACGGAACCGGCATATAGCCTGACGTGCCTTAACCGATTCGGCCACAGAGGAACGTTCGATTAGCAAGGTCGATTTTATTGTCTTTAAACTTTAATCTTCCATGAATCTCTCACGTATATTCATTTCTGCTCATGGCGTATCAAATGTAAACAAATGACGTCACACATTATGAAATGGACAAAGTCCGACAATTATTTTAAGACATTTTTATGTTTATACATTATTTTTATAGATACAAGTATTTAAGTAAATGCTCTGTTTATAATAAACCGTATTAAACAACATTTACAGGCCTGAATGTCCAAGAAATTTTCATAGAAAATATTCGTCCTCCGACAGGAATCGAACCTGTATTCTATACGGAACCGTCATATAGCATGGAAGACGAAAATTTTCTATGAAAAAATGTCTATATATATGTTGTGAGACCGATACTTACCTACATCATGGACTCTCCCAGTACTATATTATTATGTGAATGGTAGTATCATGAGAGTCGCACCAGTAATGGTGTTCTGCTGTCGAACTCTCTGTTTGGCAGAGAGGAACTCGGACGAGGCTTTGCCGCAGAGCAAAGTTTTGTCCCGGTAGGTAGACAGTCCCTAAACTCGTGTATACGGGTTGTAAATGGGCATATTTTTGGCCCAGCCTACGGGCTCGGTAAGCCCACGTTAAACAGGCCTTGTGCCACATTCGACCCGTGTGGGGGGTTGTTAAATATCGTAGCACCAGTAATGCGCAGCCGCGTACGATACCAATGTCGGACGCCACTGGATAGTAAGCTCTACTCACTCTTACACTATTCTTTGTAACTTTTCTGTTTAATATATCTTTCTTACCTCTAACCCGTGATCCGTGTTTTCCTTCCGTGGCCCCTACTTCGGTTTCACATCAATATATATATATATATATATATATATATATATATATATATATATATATATAATTATTTATTTAAAAATTATAACATAAACATGTTATAAAATCACACACACATATATATATATATATATATATATATATATATATATATATATATATATATATATATATATATATATAGGTTCTATATTCAGCATCATCACTTGTTAAGACACAGGAGGTATTGAAACAAAATGGCTATTTTTGTAGTGATTTTATAAGATGTTGATGTTATAATTTTTAAATAAATAATTAATACAAGATATTGTATCTGTATTGAGCACTCTTTTCAGAATAGTAATGTGCTTAATTATGGAATAAATTGCTCAATATCAGAGATAGAGCGTGTGTAAATATAAAAGTGAATATAGATGTCAACACTTAGAGGCGACAGTCTGTTTCCTGCTAGATGCAATCGTCAGGCAACAGAGCATGAAACAGACTGTCCCCTCTAAGTGTTGACTTCTATGTTCACTTTTATATATATATATATATATATATATATATATATATATATATATATCCACAAGTAGAGGATTGGTGTATACGGAATAAATTTTAATAACCAACAATTACTATTCTGAAAAGAGTGCTCAATATATTAATTTTGCACAGCACTGTATATATATATATATATATATATATATATATATATATATATATATATATTTATATATATATTTCTTAGATGAGGTATTATGTACACTATTTACATTCATTAAACATGGCACGTGGAACTAGAACAGTCTACCACAGTGAGCGAAATAAAGGGTTCAGTTCGACATTCCATCCACCCGAAGAAGGCCGGAGCATACAACGGCCGAAATGTTGTAATAAATATGGCGACAAAGATGAGGACAATAGTCCGAATAATGTAAATATTATATATATATATATATATATATATATATATATATATATATATATATATATATATATATATATATATTATGAAATGGAAAAAATCCGACAATTATTTTAATATATTTATTGTTTATACGTTATTTATGTAGACAAAAATATTGAAGTAAATACTCCTGTCGGAGGACACGTATTTCCTATGAAAATATCTCGGACATTCAAGCCGGTAAATGTCGTTAATACTGTTTATTATAAACAGGGCATTTACTTAAATATTTGTGTTTATATAAATAACGTATAAACATTAAATATATTAAAAATAATTGTCGGATTTTGTCCATTTCTTATAGTTCTAAATATATGCGAAAATTAATATTGAGTAAAGAAAAAGGAAAATGCTTTGGATATATATCCAGCTAGATATCTAACTGTCTCGATTAATTTCTTTTTCAATGCCTTTTACATCTCATTACTTACATTTATTTCCAGATCTCTTCCTCTGCATCCAATTCAAGGAATGCTGGGTCACTGTATCCTGTCAGAAAATTGCTCTCGTCAGAATCCACTTCGAACATTCATGAACTTACCGTTCGTCTGTGTATTCAATACTGTTCAGGCCAATCGTTGGACCTAATACAATCATTCCTTCAAACCGTGAATTGAAGGTCGTTCTCAATGGATTCTCCTCCAGCTCCTATCCCACGAACGCAGGTGTTCCGCAAGGCTCCATCCTAGGCCCTACCCAGTTCTTTATATTCATAAATGATCTTCCTGACGCCATTGATTCCCAAGTCGGCATCTATGCGGATGACACCACAATTTGCTCCTGCCTCAGAAACAAATCTAGTGCCACTGACAAAATTAACCTGGCTGTTCGTCTCGAAAAGAACCTTCAGTCGGGTGTGAACTGGGACAGGAATTGGCTGGTTAACTTTAACGCCTCCAAAACAAAACTGCTCTCCATTAATCACCACAGGGATCCTTCCCTGCATCCCATTAGAATGTCTGAAGCTCAACTTCTCGAGAACTCCTCTCTGCGGCTGCTCGGTCTCACGCTGTCTGCTGACCTGAGATGGAACAAATACATTGAGTCGATTGCTTCATCCACCGCAAGGAAAGTTGGCTCCCTGTGCCGGGCCAGGAAATTCTTCTCCCCTGAATCGATCCTCCAAATTTACAAAGCAACCATCCGCCCCTGCATGGAGTATTGCTGCCATATATGGTCTGGAGCCCCTTCTGTTTGCCTCAAAGTTCTTGATAAGACCCAGAGACGGGTATGCAATGTAATTGGCCCTGATCTGGCTTCTAGTCTGCAGTCTCTCTCTCACAGACGTACCGTCGCCTCTCTCTGTCTCTTTTATAAATACTTCCATGGTAATTGCTCCGATGAGCTGCTATCGCTGGTTCCCAGGCTCCATGAATTCAAGCGTCCTACGAGGCTGGCATCCCGTTCCCACCCTTTCACTGTTGAAACTGTTAAATGCAGACGTCTCTTCTACTCCAATAGCTTCATATATCGCACCTCACGCCTATGGAACTCCCTTCCTCATTCCTGTTTCCCTGATGACTATGATCTCCAACTATTCAAGTGTAACATCAATCGATATCTCCAGTTACCTTGATCTATCCTCTATCCTTCTCCACATCCTTTCCTCTAACAGTCCTATTTGCTCTCGCTCCAAATCCTCTGTAACCCCTTGAGTGATAGTGGCTTCTAGCCTTGCCTGGGGTGAAAAGCTTAAAGAAAAATATCTGGTCTCGTGTTCCTGCTGTATATCTGATTTTTTTTTATTTTAGATTTAACAAAGGAAATCTTTGGAAATTTCAACCATGGAAAGATTAACAATGAAACAATGTGTTAAACTTATCGAAGCCTATTGCGAAATTGCTATATTGAATGAGAAGTTCCCAGGTCGCATCATCTCTCGAAACATCGAAGTCAATTTACCACCACGATCGTACGACTTGACGCCTTTAGATTTCTTCCTTTGGGGTCATCTCAAAAGTAAGGTCTATGCGAACAAGCCAACAACAATTCAACAGCTGTAGGATGAGATAATAAGGCATATTGGTGAGATCGAGAAAAATATAAAATTGAAAATATTAAATTTAATCTATCAGCTTGGAAATTAAAACTAAAATCAAAACAAGAATGATTTTTGAAACACGAAGCTATTATTAAATCTGACAACACTAATTTGACAACGTGGACAATTTTTTAGCAATTTTAGAAAAAAAAACTTCTTCCAATCACTTTAAATTAGTTTTGAAATAGAGCAAAGTAATTTGCTTATTGGAAATATTAAATTTAATCTATTAGCTTCAAATTAAGACTGAAATAGAAGATTCGAGCAATATTTTTCCTCTTTACAAATTTATTTAAAGCTATTCTCGTTTTTGTAAAGGCCTCCAGCTAATATATATATATATATATATATATATATATATATATATATATATATATATATATATATATATATATATATATGTATTAGGTGCACTGGAGCAGCAGATTTTCATTTATAAAAAACAACGAAAGTTATTTTGTAAGAATATTTTAAATTTATTCTTTTCTATATTTTCTGAGACAGAGAGATAGATACATAGATAGATATGAACAGACTAAGATAGATAGATAGATAGATAGATAGATAGATAGATAGATAGATAGATAGATAGATAGATAGATAGATAGATATGAACAGACTAAGATAGATAGATAGATAGATAGGAACAGAATGAGATAGATAGATAGATAGATAGATAGATAGATAGATAGATAGATAGATAGATAGATAGATATGAATTGAGATAGATAGATAGATAGATAGATAGATAGATAGATAGATAGATATGAATTGAGATAGATAGATAGATAGATAGATAGATAGATAGATAGGAACAGACTGAGATAGATAGATAGATAGATAGATAGATAGATAGATAGATAGATAGATAGATAGATTGATTGATAGATAGATAGATAGATAGATAGATAGATAGATAGATAGATAGATAGATATGAACAGAGATAGATAGATAGATAGATATGAACAGAGATAGATAGATAGATAGATAGATAGGAACAGACTGAGATAGATAGATAGATAGATAGATAGATAGATATGAATTGAGATAGATAGATAGATAGATAGATAGATAGATAGATAGATAGATAGGAACAGACTGAGATAGATAGATAGATAGATAGATAGATAGATAGATAGATAGATAGATAGATAGATATGAACAGAGATAGATAGATAGATATGAACAGACTGAGATAGATAGATAGATAGATAGATAGATAGATAGATAGATAGATAGATAGATATGAACAGAGATAGATAGATAGATATGAACAGACTGAGATAGATAGATAGATAGATAGATAGATAGATAGATAGATAGATAGATAGATAGATAGGAACAGACTGAGATAGATAGATAGATAGATAGATAGATAGATAGATAGATAGATAGATAGATAGATAGATAGATAGATATGAATAGACTAAGAAAGAAAGAAAGAAGGAAAGAAAGAAATATAAAAATAAATATACAGATATCAAAGTTAGCTTAGTACGGCACAATTCCACATAGATTTTAAATGATGCTTGTCTTGAAAAATCAACACTCAAAAAAAAAAAAACTTTTTAGTTGGGTTTGAACAGCGACCGATCTCTAACAGATAATTCCGTCTCCCGCCACAGCAGTTCCTGCCAATGACGAGAATAAGATCCGAAACAGAAAGAAAAATTGATCAAAATGAGTAAAATGAACAAGGAAACAAACGAGACAGAATACAGCGAAATGTAAAAATAAGAAATAAAATAGGGCAATAAAAAAGCCATAGTCCGGCCAATTAATAACGAAGAAAGAATAAAGGTTTAAACAGGCACAAAACAAAATAATCGCTGGCTGAGTAATTAATATCAAATGAAGAAGCTTGAACGCTCTTCGCTTGCGATTAAAAAAGCAAACGCTGCAAGTAACCTGAGAATTATTATACCCGAAGTCTCTATAATTTTCAAAAAGCATTTTCCTCTTACGACACGTTTTATAGCAGCACTTGGCTTTTGCCGACGCTAACAGATCACTCAGAAAGATTTCGCTTTCAAGAAAGATCTCCAAATTCGGTTTCTTTTATCACTTTTTACGCTTTTTTTTTCTTTTGTAACCATAAATTAAAATATAGAATTCTATCAATGTGCGTCAAGTTGAAAGAACTTCTTAAATTATCATTTACCGTTCTTGATTTGTCTCTGCCTCAAGAGTACTTCAAGAGAAAATCGAGATAAAACACAGTGAGAGAAAAAATTAGAAATTAAATGAAAAGCGCGGCTTTCTCTCTTTGGTATTTATTTGTATCTTTGTATCTTTTCTTTATATCTTTTCTTCTTTTTCTGACTGTTTCTATCTATCTATCAGGGTTGGATCTGTCGTCAGGGATAGAATACGAAGTCTACATCACCTGTAAAGAGTAAGACTTAACCAAAAGACGTTACCTTTTGGAGATATATATATATATATATATATATATATATATATATATATATATATATATATATATATATATATATATAATCATTTATTTAAATATTATAACATAAATATGTTATAAAATCACTACAAAAATAGCCATTTCGTTTGGACATATCCAGTGTCTTATCAAGTGAATGAACCATTTATTCTACATTCAACACCATCACTTGATATGACACTGGATGTGTCGAAACGAAATGGCTATTTTTGTCGTGATTTTATAACATATTTATGTTATAATATTTAAATAAATGATTATATCTGCTCTACTCTGTATTGAGCACTCTTTAAAGAATAATAATTGTTGGTTATTGGAATTTACTCCGTATATACCCATCCCACACTTAGGTATATATATATATATATATATATATATATATATATATATATATATATATATATATATATATTATAAATTAATAGATTTAAAATATGGTTTTACCGCTACACAGTGATAACCATGTTTCAGAAATGGAAGCTAAAGCCCCTGAATTTAATTTTGTTATTAAGCCAAAGACATTAGTTCCATTTCCTCATCAAGCGAATTTACTTTTTAAAATTTACGGTTGTTAACGGCACAGGAAAGATTCATAATTTGAGGGTTTCCAAGGTTACCGATAAATCCATTCATCTCGACAAGGGGTGGTAGAGGGTTCAATTTTTAATTTTCGTTGTATCAGTTAATAGTTACATTAGAAAGCGGGGTTATGTTTAGGGATGGGTAGGGATGTATCTTTTAACAAATTTTGACATCCGCTAAATTCATGTCATCTGGGTTTTTTCTAACGGCAAAAATTCTTATGGTATTTTTTCTATTTGTATATTTAAAGATTTTGAGGGACTGTTTAGGCTAGAATATGTTTTATCCACCTTTCTAAAAAAAATTATTTTTAATATTTAATATACTATACTTCTTTTTAAAACCAAGTAAATGTATTAGGATTACTTACAGTATTTAAAATTATTTATTCTTATCGAGTATAAGTAAATATTATTTTATTTTATTTTATGTAAACTTTATGACAATGACGGCAAAGGTGGTTAAATTATTTCACTAATTCAGTAAACTTTTATTTATAAATTTATAAATATATATATGTATGTACAAAGGACATTTAATGTTCAATATTATATTCTAACTTATTAATTTCATTTGACTTTAGGTGTTCACTTGGATTCTTTTCAGTGTTTGAATTGCTTTGAGAGAGGTGTTATGGTTAGAGTACGTTTTATTTAATTACAATTTTAAAAGTTGTTTAGGTTAGAATCTGTTTTATTTAATTTCAATTTTAAAACATTTTAAAAAATTCTACTTTCAAATTTAACTTTTAAATTTAATCGGCTATATTTCTTTATAAACCAAGTAAATGTAATAGAATTACTTACATTATTTAAAATTATTTATTCCCATCAAATATGAGTATGCATAATTATCAGGTAATTTTTTTTTTTTTTTTTAAAATATTATTTAAAGATTATTTAAAGATTATTTAAAGAATATTTTTGGCAATGACGACATAAAATAGCTATTTCATTTCTCTGATTCAGTAAATGTTTATTTTTTATAAACTTAGTAATATATAGTTTCTCATGTATGCATAAAGGACATGGGTCATTTAATGACCTACATATTCTAGCCCTTCTTATTAACTTCCATTTCACTGTAGGTGTTTTATTGGATTCTTTTAGGTGCCAGAAGTACTTCGAGAGAGATGTTTGACTTTTATATTTATTTATCCTAAACGAACATTGATGTTGGTTGAACCTCTTTTTGAACTCATGGCTAGTGCAACCTATATAAATTTTTATGTTTTCAGGGTTTTCAATAGAAGATATATTACATTGGTATACTACTGATTCCATGCAACATTTATTTTGTAGAGGACAGTTTTGAGGGTTTCTACAATTACATAATTTTTGTTCACCCTCATTAGTTGTTGTTTGTATTTTTCCCTTGTCTACAATATTTTGGTTCTGGTATAAGTGTTTATTTAAGATATTAGTATTACGTTTCTTAATAATCTTTTCTAGGTTATCAGTACAGCTATAACTTAATTTTAGTGTATTTCTATATATGTGGATGTAGATGTGCAGTTGAAATGCACTGAAACCAAGTTGCGTCGTTGTAGTGAGTAAAATGGTTTTGTCTATATGATAAAATTATAATAAATAAATAATTATCGCTCTACTATCTGTATCGATCTCTTTTTTTAATTAAAGCTGCGAACGTTGGAATTTATATATTACTTTCGTTCTCATCGCATCGGGTACATATATATATATATATATATATATATATATATATATATATACACTATCTGTATATATTTCTGAGATGAGGTATTGTAATTATTTACGTTATTTGCATTATTCTGATTGCTGTACTCACATTCTTTGCCATATTCACGACGTTTCGACCGTTGTACGCTCCGTACTTTCTCAGGATCTGTTTATATTTCTGTGATTAGGTATTTTAATTATTTGCACTATTTACATTGTTCAGACTGTTGTCCTCATATTCGTTGCCATATTCAGGACGTTTCGGCTGTTGTACGCTGCGGCCTTCTTCAGGATATGTCTATATATCTGAAAAGAGAGTCTGTCTATATTTCTGAGATGAGGTATTATGTACAGTATTTACATTAGTCGGACTATTGTCCTCATCTTTGTCGCCATATTTGTCACAACGTTTCGGCCGTTGTACACTCCGGCCTTCTTCAGGTGGTTGGAATTTCGAACCGAACCCTTTATTTCGATCACTGGGGTAGACTGTTCTAGGACACATGGAACAGTGGATACAGGCGTTGGTTAGATCCAGTGACAGACCCAAAGAGTGTGAGTTCAATACCCGGTTCAGGCAGTGGAGAACTTTCAAAGGGAAAATTACCCTGATAACTGACATCCATCAAACATGGCTCGTGGAACTAGAACAATCTACCCCAGTGAGCGAAATAAAGGGTTCAGTTCGACATTCCAAATAACTGAAGAAGGCCGGAGCGGACAACAGCCGAAACGTTGTAATAAATATGGCAACAAAGATGAGGAGAATAGTCCGAATAATGTAAATAATGTACATAATACCACATCTCAGAAATATAGACAGATACTGAAGAAGGTCGGAGCGTACAACGGTCGAAACGTTGTAATATATATGGCGACAAAAATGAGTAGAATAGTCCGAATAATGTAAATAATGTACATAATACCACATCTCAGAAATATAATATATGACAAATATAATCTCCAACTATTTAAGTGTAACGCCAATGGACATCTCCAGTTGCCTTGATCTATCCACTTCCCTTCTCCACATCCTTTCACCTTTCATTCCTATCTGCTCACGCTCCAAATCTTCTGTAACCCCCTTGCCTTCATCGATCCACTGTCTTTCTCCACATCCTCTCCTTTACCACTCCTATCTGCTCTTCCTCCAAACCTTCTGTAACCCTTGCGTGCTAGTGGCTTCCAGCCTTACTTGGGGTGAAAAGCTTTAAAAAAAAAATATATATATATATATATATATAGACAGATACTGAAGAAGGCCGGAGCGTACAACGGTCGAAACGTTGTAATAAATATGGCGACAAAAATGAGGGAAATAATCAGAATAATGTAAATAATATACATAATACCACATCTCAGAAATATAGACAGATACTGAAGAAGGCCGGAGCGTACAACGGTTGAAACGTTGTAATAAATATGGCGACAAAGATGAGGACAATAGTCCGAATAATGTAAATAGTGTCAAAATTTTTGATTGACACAATTTGTATACGCTATTGGAAAAATTATAAACAAACCGCACAAGTAAAGAATGTGATTTTTATCGGAGAATTTCCTTTCCAAAATATGTTTCCTTAAATCTTTTGACTGCTCGAGGTCAGTTACGAAATCTGACTTCAACGTTTTGATAAAGTACGTCACGAAGAAATGTTTGAACTGTTCGGTAAGCTTAACCCTTTGAGCCCTGACCACCGCTTCAACGGTGGTAGAGAAAAATGACTTAATGCCCAGCTACCGGTTGAACGGTGGGTAAACACTTGTAACTATTTTCATATCTACCGTGAAACACTACATGCTAATTATTTCCGAATTTTGACTCAGGTGCTCAGGCAGAAAGATTAAAATTGTTCAGGAATGCAAGGCTCAAAGGGTTAAGATATATTTGGAATTTATATTAAAATAATCCAGAGAAACCTACCCACATACGGATAGAATGGAGTATTTATTAAGTATTTATTATTTATTTAATTATTTTATTAATAATCGCCCAATACAAGGTTCAAAAGCACCTAAAGTGTTATTGTGTGGAATTATATTGGCGTAGCAAACGACCAGCGTTAGAATTACAGAGCTGAAGTAGCCTTTAGAAAGAAACGCAAACACATGTCTAAACATGAAACAAGAAATAAACCTCTACTCCTGTTTCAAAGATCGGAGAGGTGTGTGAACCGGACGATAGGCAAACCCATCTACTCCTGTTGACAATAATATTCTTTTACTTTTTTGTTTTTTCATTTTCTTTCATTTCGTCTTAGTTTTCTTCCTTAATTTTTCCCCTTATTTTTTTCCTTCTGATTTCAACATTATCATTGTTGGGATATTCTACGATCAACATAAAACGGATGTTCTCACAGGGAGGTGCCGGGCCTGGAGCGCTTCTTAGGAATTGATCTCAACCGAGACCTCAAGTGGAACTCGTACATACGATCCATCGCTAAAAAATGGTCGGTTTCTGTATCGGCTTCAGTAGGTACCTGACACTTCCTGATATCATCTACCTTTACAAGAGCATGTCTGGCCAATGATGGAATAGTTCTGCTCATCTATGAACATGAGCTGCCTCGTCTTCACTTTCCACTCTCGATAGAGTCCAATTTCATCTCAGTGTCCTTGTGGGTGATGAATTATTTTCTACCTTTCAGCCCCTTTCCAAGAAACAAAACATAGCAAGCCTCTCGCTCCTCTATCGCTATTTCCATGCAAAGTATTCAGACGAACTACAGCCCACAGTTTCACCAGTTCTAACCGTCACGGCCAAGACCCAACATCAGAGCGAATCTCTCTCATTCCATTCGTATTCCCTTCGTGAGATGTAAGTTCCACTCGAACAGCTTCTTCCCACGAACCACTATTTTGTGGAACCGACACCCAAGAGGATGCTTCCTCGATCACTACAATCTTAACCTGTTCAAGGTCAACTGTTATATTTCACACACATCTCATAAACTGCGCCCCTTACTTTTGCCACTCACCTTCAGTAACCCTCTACCTTGAATGGATCTTGGGTCTTGTATAGCGTGAAAATTAGTAAAAAATCAAGATAGCGTCTGTGATGAAGGCTTTTTATAAGGGACAACTGTTATCTTCCCTCATATACTCATAAACAGTGCCTTTTACACTGTAACGCTATACATGAAGTGGCTCTTAGGCCTTGTACAGAGTAAACGTCATTTTATTCGTTTTATTTTTATTTTATTTTATCTCTTTTTCTCGTTTCTTTCTTTCTCTTTCATTTCCATATACCCCTCACTTTTATTTTCATTTTTTTTTTTACATTTTCCCTTATTTTCTCCTTTTTCTTCGATATATTTGTTGTTTTGCAAGTCTTTCTTTTTCTTTCGCCCTCCCTTTAACTCCAATGCCTTTCTTTTCACGTCGCCAACGTTTTAAACGGCACTGCCGAAAAAGAAAAAAAAAAGCTGCCACGATGGCTCACTTTAAACTCAAATAAATATCCATAAACTCCATCCTCATCTCCAAGCAGCAATCTCCTTACTCTCCCTTCCTTTAATCTCCTTACTCAACTATTTCTTACTCTCCCAATTCCTTACTCTCCGAAACCTTACTCTCCTTATTTATTACTCTCCCAATTCCTTACTCTCCGAAACCCTTACTCTCCTTAGTTCTTACTCTCCCAATTTCTTACTCTTTCTTTTCCATACGTTCTGCAGACACCCTGACCTAAAATTTAATTTAATTTTCTTTTCGATTTATTCTTTTGTTCTTCACGCTATTATTTTGAACTAACTTCTACGTACCACTTTCTTAATAGTCTAACGCCCATTTCTAAATAATAATGCTTTTTTTAGGGTGCATGTGGAGAGCTCACAGGGGGGCCCTGATAAATAAATAAATTTAATATACTTAAAGCATTAAAACTGGTATGCCATTTTTACGACTGATTAAATAATTGGCACTACTTAAATTAACTGGTCCGTTTGTATCAAATAGAAATTTTTTTTTTTTTTTAGAGGGAAGTGCATATAATTTTGGTAGATTAGCATTCATTAGACCGCTTTCCCAGTATTCTAACGCCCTATTCTAAGTAATTTTTTTCTCGGGTTGCATACGGAGAAATCGCAGAGTGCGCCTATAAATAAATGAACAAACTTAATATAATTAAAGCATTAAAAAATGGTGTCTTTTGTTACGACTGATTCGGGCATTAGTACGATTTAAACAGACTAAGACGCTTGTAAAAAACATGGAAAATTGTAGGGGGTACTTTTTATAGATTAGCATGTATTAGACATTCCTTAAGCCATGACAATTGCCAGAATTTAAAAATATTAATTTTTTTTAATCATTTTAGATGTGCGGACTGTTTATGACACTGGTTAATACGATTTTTGGTACCAAGAAACAAAACACATTTTTTAGCTAATTTGATGTTACTGATTCCGAAAATGACCTTAGTTTTTCATGGTTAGCTACCATTTTTGTTGTCCTGAAATTGCTCATTTTGGGGGAAAAACAAGTCAATTTACGATCATGACTGATAGCAAAATTTAGTTAATAAACGTTGAAGAAACCCATCAATTTTCAGGTAAACCGAGCAATTTATGGCAGTCACCCGAAAGAAACTATTTTTCTAATAAAAAGTGTTCTTGAGTCAAAAATTTTAAAATAGATGTACCAAAGTTTTTCCAATTTATCGACAAAATTCAAATTAACTGATAAACTTTATCAGTAATAGACTTTATCAGTAACAGACCTTAGTAAACCTGATAATTAAGCTGACATCAAAAAAATGAAACCCTAAAATCTTGTTTGATATTCATAAATTGATCCCATCACTGTTCACTGTTGACTACAGAAGGAAACTAAGCACATTGAGAACATTTTGTTTTCACAGTTGGAAAGAAATACCAACTAAAGACATCCCAATTGAATGCACTTATTCCACTGTACATGATACTGCTGGAGTATCAAAAGGGACTTAACATTGAACATGGCAGACAATCAAGAAAGAGAAAAATTTTACCGTAGTTCTGATGTTCACGAAGGTCTTATTTCTGCTGTTAGTTTATTAAATGATTTGATGAAAATACTTGTTGGTCTTGGTATTTTTAATCGTGTTATTTTTAAAGACCTAGGGTTTGATTGCTATTGCAAAAATAGTATTTCTCAATAAGCAGACCAATATTTGTTGGTTTAAATACGAATTGAGAGTTTCTACGATTTTATTTTGAGAAAATTTGCCATCGGTCAATATCATATATTCAGCAAACAAATGAAAAAAAAATGCTTTTTTTTTCCCAAACATGAGACATTTCTGTACAGCAAAAACGGTAGCTAACTAAGAAAAAGTAAGATCATTTTCAGATTCAGCGCCCTCAAATTAGCTAAATTAGATGTTTAGTGTCTCGACACCATTCCTTTTCTTTTTCTGTTGTTGACTAGTGTAATGTAAATACAATGTCAAAGTGATTATTCACTTGTGAAAGAGTTATGTGTATTTTGTTTTTATTTACAAATGTCAAGTTTGAATCTGTGCTTGGTGTACTGCTAATATTAGCCCTTTTCTTCACTGGTATATAGTTTTAAATGACGTAATTTCAAACTTGACATTTGCTAATAAATGGGTCGGTTTGCTTGGTAGGCATTCGTTTATCTCGCGAGATAAAGGTAGGATCCTGTTTAATCAAAATTCAGTCCTTTGGTGCTGAAACTAGAGTGACCTTTCCAGAGAGCAGGCCTGGGCAATAACCAGACTACATTTTTTTATAGATTTGTTGATTCTTATAAGGAAACATTCAGCATTTATTGAGCGAACAGTCACCGTTACAGTTATAGGACGAACTTTCTAATTCCTATGAAAATGATATTAGACGTTTCCTTATAAGGAAACATTCAACATTCATTGGCCGAACAGTTGGCATTACGTTCATAGGACTTTTTTTTCTAATTATTATGATAATAGTAATATTAGACGTTTCCTTATAAGGAAACATTCAACATTCATTGATTGACCTGTTAGTGGTACTGTTAAAGGGCGATCCTTCTAATTGCTATGGTAATGGTAATATTCGACGTTTTCTTATAAATAATTCTATTATAAAATAATTCTATTATAAATGTGTTTTTTTTTTTTTTTTCATTAAAATAAGTTCTTCAAGTCCAGTAAGTGTTATCGCACGTTCTATGTTTTTATCGACATTTCCTTTATGACCTTCAATTTAAAGTACTTTAGAAAGTCGACATCTTTATTATGACATCATTTTCTGTTTAGGAGCTACGGTTTATCCATTTTAGTTGCTGCTCCTGTTCAGGTGATATGGTTTTTGTTATCTGGTAGAGTCTTTTGTGATTCTGTAGCGCCAGTCTATGAGATCCGACAACGGACAGTCGGCTTCAAGGGTCCATTTGCTGGGGTCCATTTTTAATCATGGTAGTTAAGAAATTTTCGAAATATCTGGACGCCATGCATAGCATCCATATTTAATCTTCTGTGGAACAGATAGGATCGTTAATTTATGGAAATTTCCTTCCTAGCCCTTTGTCTAAAGTTGTTCGGAAAGTCGACATCTTGATTATGCCATCATGTTCTTTTCAAGTCATATGGGCTGTCTATTTTAGTGGTTGCTACTGTTAATATTCTTCAGGTATTACGGTTTCTGTTATCTGGTAGAGTCTTTTGTGATTCTGTAGCGCCAGTCTATGAGATCCGACAACGGACAGTCGGCTTCAAGGGTCCATTTGCTGGGGTCCATTTTTAATCATGGTAGTTAAGAAATTTTCGAAATATCTGGACGCCATGCATAGCATCCATATTTAATCTTCTGTGGAACAGATAGGATCGTTAATTTATGGAAATTTCCTTCCTAGCCCTTTGTCTAAAGTTGTTCGGAAAGTCGACATCTTGATTATGCCATCATGTTCTTTTCAAGTCATATGGGCTGTCTATTTTAGTGGTTGCTACTGTTAATATTCTTCAGGTATTACGGTTTCTGTTATCTGGTAGAGTCTTTTGTGATTCTGTAGCACCAGTCTATGAGATCCGACAACGGACAGTCGGCTTCAAGGGTCCATTTGCTGGGGTCCATTTTTAATCATTGCTCTGAGAAAATGATTGTATTAAGCTGGTAATTTCCGAAATAGTGACCCCATCCACGGCATCCGTGTTTAGTATTCTGTGGAATAGATAGGATCGTTAATTTATGGACATGTCTTTACAATACGTAGCAGAAGCACCAGACCAGATGTGGCAGGAATATCCAAAGGGAGGACGAATGGTAGAACTTAAAAATATTAAAAATATGTAAGATAGATAACCTTTCACTTAAGTAGTATTTTATTATAGTGTTTTATTGTTCACTTATATATTGTTCAATTGATGTAAAAGTTGGCAGTATTTTATTATTAATCCTTTCATTCATATAAAGTCCTAGCCACATTTTTAAGCGGTCAGATCATTTTCCCCTGGCTTTTCATGACCTCCCACCAGCTTTTCTCTAAATTGTGAACCGTCTATTTTAGCATACCTTACCTTAATGTTAAAGTTTCCGGAATTTTTTTATTTTATAAACTCATAACCTCATCATTCTGGTTTTCGGCCATACTACATTTAAACACCGGTTCTCCTACGTTCATCGAAGATAAGCAACGTCGAGCCTGGTCAATACCTAGACGGTTAACCGCTTAGGAATGCCAGGTGTCGTAAGCTTGGATGTGCGGATGGTGTAATTGATAACGGCACGGAATTGGAAATCAAAAAGTCGAGTTCCAATTCCAGTCGAGTTCGATATATTTACTTACCCGCAAACACCCTTTAGACTCTTCGCTCCCCATCTATGGATTAATTAGTAAACAAAATTGTATCATTAAATCATTATTATCACCATAAAAAATTCTTACAGTCGAAAAATATTTTCTGCCTTTAAATGATATTCAGAAAGTTGATAAGCCATAGAAAACGAATCAATCAATGAAATACTGATTAGCTACACAGGCATATCTTTTAGATTTATTTACATTCTCTGGAATAAAAATGTATAGGAATCAATGTGGCCAGAAAGTGAGGGATCATTTTATTTATTGATTGTAACATAGAATTGATCCCCCACTTTATGTATACATTATAAGCTCTTATTTGTTGATAAGCCATAGAAAACGAATCAATCAATCAATGAAATACTGATTAGCTACACAGGCACGTCTTTTAGATTTATTTACGTTCTTTCCACATTGCTCGGTCCTTCATTGCTGTCCCCAGGTCCCCAATGTCCAACCCTGAGTCCCGAGCCATGATGTCTAGAAGAATCAACATTTTCGAGAGGACACCTCCAGAAGGATGCCACAGAAGCAAGTAGAACTAGAAGTATCTACCCCCGTGGACTAAATGAAGGGTTTGTTTCGAAATTCCAAGGTATGTCACCTGAAGAAAACCGGAGCTTACAACGGCCGAAACGGCATGAATATGGCTATAAAGATGAGGACAACAATCCGAACAATGTAAATAGTGTAAATAGTTACAATGACTCATCTCAGAAATTTAGACAGATCCTGAAGAAGGCCGGCGCGTACAACGGCCGAAACGTTGTGAATATGGCTATAAAGATGAGGACAACAATCCAAACAATGTAAATAGTTACATTATCTCATATAGACATAAGTTAAAGGAGGCTTGGAGAATTCGAATCTCCCACGACGGATGAAGAATTATTTTCCAAACGACAACACTTGTTCGACCGACGAAACTTTACAGCTATTACTACCGCAAATAATCTCACCAGTTCAGGCCTTCACAGAAGAAACCCACCATATGTTTGTGGTGGGAAATCATCCACAGCCGCGAGTCTCACTGTGCCGGCTACTTTACCACGACTTGTGGAACAGACTCCCGAGAGGATGCTTCCCTAACTACTAACATCTGACTTGCTTAACTTTAACCTATATATATATATATATATATATATATATATATATATATATATATATATATATATATATATATATATATGTCTTTTCATATCTATCTAGGTCATTTCATTATCTATCAGACTTTTCATATCAATCACACTCTCTTCATTATCTATCTACCTATTTGTCTATATATTAATTTCAGCCTTGTCATTATATGTCTATCTATGTATCTATCTATAACAGGTTTTTCATATCTATGTATCTATCTATATCAGTCTTTTCATATCTATGTATCTATCTATATCAGTCTTTTAATATCTATGTATCTATCTATATCAGTCTTTTAATATCTATGTATCTATCTATATCAGTTTTTTCATATCTGTGTATCTATCTATATCAGTCTTTTAATATCTATGTATCTATCTATATCAGTCTTTTAATATCTGTGTATCTATCTATATCAGTCTTTTAATATCTATGTATCTATCTATATCAGTCTTTTAATATCTGTGTATCTATCTATATCAGTCTTTTAATATCTGTGTATCTATCTATATCAGTCTTTCAATATCTATGTATCTATCTATATCAGTCTTTTAATATCTATGTATCTATCTATATCAGTCTTTTAATATCTGTGTATCTATCTATATCAGTCTTTTAATATCTATGTATCTATCTATATCAGTCTTTTAATATCTATGTAGCTATCTATATCAGATTTTTAATATCTATGTATCTATCTATATCAATCTTTTAATATCTGTGTATCTATCTATATCAGTCTTTTAATGTCTATGTATCTATCTATATCAGTCTTTTAATATCTATGTAGCTATCTATATCAGTCTTTTCATATCTATGTATCTATCTATATCAGTCTTTTAATATCTATGTATCTATCTATATCTGTCTTTTAATATCTATGTATCTATCTATATCAGTCTTTTAATATCTATGTATCTATCTATATCAGTCTTTTAATATCTATGTAGCTATCTATATCAGACTTTTAATATCTGTGTATCTATCTATATCAGTCTTTTCATATCTGTGTATCTATCTATATCAGACTTTTAATATCTATGTATCTATCTATATCAGTCTTTTAATATCTGTGTATCTATGTATATCAGTCTTTTAATATCTATGTATCTATCTATATCAGTCTTTTAATATCTGTGTATCTATCAATATCAGTCTTTTCATATCTGTGTATCTATCTATATCAGTCTTTTAATATCTATGTATCTATGTATATCAGTCTTTTAATATCATATATCTATCTATATCAGTCTTTTAATATCTATGTATCTATCTATATCTGTCTTTTAATATCTATGTATCTATCTATATCAGTCTTTTAATATCTATGTATCTATCTATATCAGTCTTTTAATATCTATGTATCTATCTCTATCTGTCTTTTAATATCTATGTATCTATCTATATCAGTCTTTTAATATCTATATATCTATCTATATCAGTCTTTTAATATCTATGTATCTATCTATATCAGTCTTTTAATATCATATATCTATCTATATCAGTCTTTTAATATCTATGTATCTATCTATATCAGTCTTTTAATATCTGTGTATCTATCTATATCAGTCTTTTAATATCTATGTATCTATCTATATCGGTCTTTTAATATCTATGTATCTATCTATATCAGTCTTTTAATATCTATGTATCTATCTATATCTGTCTTTTAATATCTATGTATCTATCTATATCAGTCTTTTAATATCTATATATCTATCTATATCAGTCTTTTAATATCTATGTATCTATCTATATCAGTCTTTTAATATCTATGTATCTATCTATATCAGTCTTTTCATATCTGTGTATCTATCTATATCAGTCTTCTAATATCTATGTAGCTATCTATATCAGTCTTTTAATATATGTGTATCTATCTATATCAGACTTTTATTATCTATGTATCTATCTATATCAGTCTTTTAATATATATGTATCTATCTATATCAGTCTTTTAATATCTATGTATCTATCTATATCAGTCTTTTAATATCTATGTATCTATCTATATCAGTCTTTTAATATCTATGTAGCTATCTATATCAGACTTTTAATATCTGTGTATCTATCTATATCAGTCTTTTCATATCTGTGTATCTATCTATATCAGACTTTTAATATCTGTGTATCTATGTATATCAGTCTTTTAATATCTATGTATCTATCTATATCAGTCTTTTAATATCTGTGTATCTATCTATATCAGTCTTTTAATATCTGTGTATCTATCTATATCAGTCTTTTAATATCTATGTATCTATGTATATCAGTCTTTTAATATCATATATCTATCTATATCAGTCTTTTAATATCTATGTATCTATCTAAATCTGTCTTTTAATATCTATGTATCTATCTATATC
Source organism: Acanthosepion esculentum (assembly GCA_964036315.1). Lineage (NCBI taxonomy): Eukaryota > Metazoa > Mollusca > Cephalopoda > Sepiida > Sepiidae > Acanthosepion > Acanthosepion esculentum. The sequence goes on from OZ038516.1 coordinate 57,732,875, forward strand.
AGTCTTTTAATATCTATGTATCTATCTATATCAGTCTTTTAATATCTATGTATCTATCTATATCAGTCTTTTAATATCTGTGTATCTATCTATATCAGTCTTTTAATATCTATGTATCTATCTATATCAGTCTTTTAATATCTATGTATCTATCTATATCAGTCTTTTAATATCTATGTATCTATCTATATCTGTCTTTTAATATCTATGTATCTATCTATATCAGTCTTTTAATATCTATGTATCTATCTATATCAGTCTTTTAATATCTATGTATCTATCTATATCAGTCTTTTAATATCTATGTAGCTATCTATATCAGACTTTTAATATCTGTGTATCTATTTATATCAGTCTTTTCATATCTGTGTATCTATCTATATCAGACTTTTAATATCTATGTATCTATCTATATCAGTCTTTTAATATCTGTGTATCTATCTATATCAGTCTTTTAATATCTATGTATCTATCTATATCAGTCTTTTAATATCTGTGTATCTATCTATATCAGTCTTTTAATATCTGTGTATCTATCTATATCAGTATTTTAATATCTATGTATCTATCTATATCAGTCTTTTAATATCATATATCTATCTATATCAGTCTTTTAATATCTATGTATCTATCTATATCTGTCTTTTAATATCTATGTATCTATCTATATCAGTCTTTTAATATCTATGTATCTATCTATATCAGTCTTTTAATATCTATGTATCTATCTATATCTGTCTTTTAATATCTGTGTATCTATCTATATCAGTCTTTTAATATCTGTGTATCTATCTATATCAGTCTTTTAATATCATATATCTATCTATATCTGTCTTTTAATATCTATGTATCTATCTATATCAGTCTTTTAATATCTGTGTATCTATCTATATCAGTCTTTTAATATCTATGTATCTATCTATATCAGTCTTTTAATATCTATGTAACTATCTATATCTGTCTTTTAATATCTATGTATCTATCTATATCAGTCTTTTAATATCTATGTATCTATCTATATCAGTCTTTTAATATCTATGTATCTATCTATATCAGTCTTTTAATATCTGTGTATCTATCTATATCTGTCTTTTAATATCTATGTATCTATCTATATCAGACTTTTAATATCTATGTATCTATCTATATCTGTCTTTTCATATCTATGTATCTATCTATATCTGTCTTTTAATATCTGTGTATCTATCTATATCAGTCTTTTCATATCTATGTGTCTATCTATATCAGTCTTTTAATATCTATGTATCTATCTATATCTGTCTATTAATATCTATGTATCTATCTATATCAGTCTTTTAATATCTATGTATCTATCTATATCAGTCTTTATAATATCTATGTAGCTATCTATATCAGTCTTTTAATATATGTGTATCTATCTATATCAGACTTTTATTATCTATGTATCTATCTATATCAGTCTTTTAATATCTATGTATCTATCTATATCAGTCTTTTAATATCTATGTATCTATCTATATCTGTCTTTTAATATCTATGTATCTATCTATATCAGTCTTTTAATATCTATATATCTATCTATATCAGTCTTTTAATATCTATGTATCTATCTATATCAGTCTTTTAATATCTATGTATCTATCTATATCAGTCTTTTCATATCTGTGTATCTATCTATATCAGTCTTCTAATATCTATGTAGCTATCTATATCAGTCTTTTAATATATGTGTATCTATCTATATCAGACTTTTATTATCTATGTATCTATCTATATCAGTCTTTTAATATATATGTATCTATCTATATCAGTCTTTTAATATCTATGTATCTATCTATATCAGTCTTTTAATATCTATGTATCTATCTATATCAGTCTTTTAATATCTATGTAGCTATCTATATCAGACTTTTAATATCTGTGTATCTATCTATATCAGTCTTTTCATATCTGTGTATCTATCTATATCAGACTTTTAATATCTGTGTATCTATGTATATCAGTCTTTTAATATCTATGTATCTATCTATATCAGTCTTTTAATATCTGTGTATCTATCTATATCAGTCTTTTAATATCTGTGTATCTATCTATATCAGTCTTTTAATATCTATGTATCTATGTATATCAGTCTTTTAATATCATATATCTATCTATATCAGTCTTTTAATATCTATGTATCTATCTAAATCTG
>OZ038516.1:57740050-57760050 GCA_964036315.1 Acanthosepion esculentum
CCTTTGTCAAACTTGCCACCTCCTGTATTGCTATCTATTAGCTCGTCAAGCCCGCTGCCTTCCATTTTGCTTTTCGCTATCTTTTCTGAACGTCAAATTCTCCAAGCCGTCCTTCCTCGTTGTGTGCGAACAATTTCAACTATCTCTTTCTTATTCTAAGTATAATAGTCATTCTGTTTCCATTTCCTTAACACTTACTCGTTTCTTACGCAACCCGTCCATGATATTCTCAGCATCCTTCTGTAGAAATATATTTCTTGTCTATCATCTGTGAGGAGATTGTTCAGCCTTCTCTACTACGTCCTGGGTATGACGATAAACTACATCCACGTCCTGGGTAAGACGATAAACTAAGACCGACAGCAAGGCCTCTGATCAGCAGGTTTTGAGGAGCGTGGAACCCCTTCTTAATTGTTGGTGTTCCCAGGTTTACTCTGACCCTAGGTGGTAGCACCTGTTAAAATCCCAGCTATGGGCAAATAGTTAAACCCCCCAAAACCGGGCCCAAAACACTATGACAGTGTAAAAATAAGTTTAAATACCAGAAATACATTTTTTTGTAAAGAAATTATTACCAAAAATAAATTACTGAAGAAAAAATTATTACCAGCAATAGTTTTTTGGAAAAAAAATATTAGCAGCAATAAAAATGTTGTCATTGAGGTTGATATGCCGTAAAACAAAATAAACTAAACCAATCTAAACCAAAGAATACATATTCTAATCATACGAAACTATCCTAAAAATATTGTCGGCATTAAATAACCCATTGAGGTTGATATGCCGTAAAACAAAATAAACTAAACCAATCTAAACCAAAGAATACATATTCTATTCATACGAATCTATCCTAAAAATATTGTCGGCATTAAATAACCCATTGAGGTTGATATGCCGTAAAACAAAATAAACTAAACCAATCTAAACCAAAGAATACATATTCTATTCATACGAATCTATCCTAAAAATATTGTCGGCATTAAATAACCCATTGAGGTTGATATGCCGTAAAACAAAATAAACTAAACCAATCTAAACCAAAGAATACATATTCTATCCATATGAATCTATCCTAAAAATATTGTCGGCATTAAATAACCCATTGAGGTTGATATGCCGTAAAACAAAATAAACTAAACCAATCTAAACCAAAGAATACATATTCTATCCATACGAATCTATCCTAAAAATATTGTCGGCATTAAATAACCCATTGAAGTTGACATGCCGTAAAACAAAATAAACTAAACCCATCTAAACCAAAGAATACATATTCTATTCATATGAATCTATCCTAAAAATATTGTCGGCATTAAATAACCCATTGAGGTTGATATGCCGTAAAACAAAATAAACTAAACCAATCTAAACCAAAGAATACATATTCTATTCATACGAATCTATCCTAAAAATATTGTCGGCATTAAATAACCCATTGAGGTTGATATGCCGTAAAACAAAATAAACTAATCCAATCTAAACCAAAGAATACATATTCTATCCATACGAATCTATCCTAAAAATATTGTCGGCATTAAATAACCCATTGAAGTTGACATGCCGTAAAACAAAATAAACTAAACCAATCTAAACCAAAGAATACATATTCTATTCATATGAATCTATCCTAAAAATATTGTCGGCATTAAATAACCGATTGAGGTTGATATGCCGTAAAACAAAATAAACTAAACCAATCTAAACCAAAGAATACATATTCTATTCATATGAATCTATCCTAAAAATATTGTCGGCATTAAATAACCCATTGAGGTTGATATGCCGTAAAACAAAATAAACTAAACCAATCTAAACCAAAGAATACATATTCTATTCATACGAATCTATCCTAAAAATATTGTCGGCATTAAATAACCCATTGAGGTTGATATGCCGTAAAACAAAATAAACTAAACCAATCTAAACCAAAGAATACATATTCTATTCATACGAATCTATCCTAAAAATATTGTCGGCATTAAATAACCCATTGAGGTTGATATGCCGTAAAACAAAATAAACCAAACCAATATATGAGATAGATAGATAGATAGATAGATAGATAGATAGATAGATAGATAGATAAAAAATATTACCAGCAATAAAAATTTTGTCGGCATTCAATAACCCATTGAGGTTGATATACCGTAAAACAAAACAAACGAAACCAAACTCAACCTTCTCTGCTAGAAAAGAGGATTGACTTTGCACTTCAGTTCAGCGCTATCTCTTTGTTTATAACGAAGTTGCTTATTACTTTGCTTAGCTTTTGTAAGGCCACTTTGGCTATCCCCATGCGCCCTCAGGTTTCAGTGTTGCACTTTTCGCCCTTCTTTCCTTCCCAGATATTTAATTTGTTGTACTTGCTTGATTTTGGCATCCTCAGTTTGAATGTTGGGCTGATCCCTTTTGCTACCAACCATGCATTCCGTCTTCTTGCAATTGATGTTTAGTCCTTTCTTCTCGCTTTCCTTTACTACCTTCTGCCGGAGTACTTGTATTTTCCTTTCTCGATCAACACTGTGACATCTGAATATCTTACTCTGCTAAGATTGTGGCCGCCAATGCTGAATCTTTGGAAGATTTCTAATTCTCTCGGAATCGATTCACTCTTTTGGTTGAATGATTCCGATAAGACGAGACACAACTTTCTAAACATTTCATTTGAATTTTAATAGTCTGTTTGTAGATAGCGTAGATGGTTTTCGTGTTTGTATTTGGAAATGACTTCGGCTATTTCTTTAAGACGTTTATATCTGAAGAATTGACTTGAAGCAACAGAAATGTGGTTCTGCAGAAGGATGCTGAGAACGTCATGTATCAAACATTTTGAATTTTAATAGCCTGGTTGTAGGTAGCGTAGATGGATTTCGCGTTTGTATTTGAAAATGGCCTCTGCTATTTCTTTAAGGCATTTTTATCTGAAGAAGAGACTTGAAGCAACAGAAGTGTGTTTCTACAGAAGGATGGTGAGATCGAACTTTTTTAATTTAATATTCTGGTTGTAGGTAGCGTAGATGGTTTTCGTGCTTGTATTTGGAAATGACCTCTGCTATTTCTTTAGGGCAATTATATCCGAAGAGGAGAATTGAAGCAACAGAGATGTGGTTCTACAGAAGGCTGATGGGAATGCAATGGATCGAACATGTTAACAACCACAATGGCAATAAAAACAACGCTTATATTTAACATTAGGAAGAGACAGTTGAGGTTTCTAGGACATATAATAAAGAAGGCGGGCTTGGAACATTTTATATTCACATGACAGATTGAAGATAAGAGAAACAGAGCAATGTAACGTAAACTTACCTGGTGAACTTGAATGAATGGAGCGCCAAACAGTATGAGAGAGATGGCAAAAATACAAAAGTTATCAAGAGCAACAAGGGACAGGAAATTGTGGAGAGATATGATCGACAACACACGGCATATAAGGGAAGGTCGATTTTGGAACCGTGGTATTGCACTCAATTTGAAAGCTGTAGTTTGACATGTAAATAATAACACAAAAAATCTTTTCCCTAAATCGTTACCGTTTTCTGAGGAAATGAGTTTAAAGATTAAATTTAGCTTCAAAATCTTTACGTTGGAATTCCATTCCCGTGATCAGTAAAAGCCTTATAGCAAAACCTTATAAAATTTATAATTTACTGAAGCTTTACAAATTATATATGGACAACATGCAAAGCGCACTCACATTATTAATAAATAACTGTGTCATCAAATAAGACCTTCATTTACTTCAAAGGGGAGTTATACTGAACAATTTAGCTGTATTATGATATACAGTGCAGTAGTTTTAGTGCGATTTTTAATAAACAATGCAAATTTTAAACGTTTTGGCTTATAATTTGTGCCCATCAATATTATGGTGTTATATACACTTTTATCTATTTTTGTTTTCATTAATTATGATATAACAAATGATCTAACAAATCTTATTCATTGAGTCGCCTTTTTTGTCATCTTTTACAATTTTTAATACAGTTTTTACATATCGAATACAAAAAAAATGTATATTTTGCTTGTGATGATTCATATAATCTATACCTGTCAAAAAACCGAAAAATTATAAAAAAAATTAATTATATATATATATGTAGTACATTACGATAAAGAGTGTAACATACGCCATTACATTTTCGGCTAAATGTCTATTCGGTTCAATGTCCGAGGGTCAAATGTCCGTGGGTCTAACGTCCGAGGCTCAAATGTCCGAGGGTCAAATATCCGAGGCTCAAATCTCCGAGGGTCAAATGTCCGAGTACCGATGCAATATCTTATACAGTGCAGTAGTTTTCGTGTGATTTTAAATAAACAATGTAAATTTAAAACGTTTTGTCTTATAATTTGTGCCCAGCAGTATTATGGTGTTATATACACTTTTATCTATTTTTTTTTGTTTTCATTAATTATGATATAACAAATGATCTAACAAATCTTAGTCATTGAGTAGCCTTTTTTTTCCTTTTTTTTAATACAGTTTTTACATATCGTATACAAAAAAAATGTGTATTTTTCTTGTGGTGATTCATATAATATATGCAGAATAGATTTTTTAAAAACCTGTCAAAAAACCGAAAAATTATAAAAATTGACTATAAATATATGTAGTACATTACGATAAAGAGTGTGACATACATGCAAGTACGCCATTACATTTTCGGCTAAATATCCATTCGGTCAAATGTCCGTGGGTCAAATGTCCGTGGGTCAAATGTCCGAGGGTCAAATGTCTGTGGGTCAAATGTCCGTGGGTCAAATGTCCGTGGGTCAAATGTCCGAGGGTCAAATGTCCGAGGGTCAAATGTCCGTGTGTCAAATGTCCGTGGGTCAAATGTCCGAGGGTCAAATGTCCGTGTGTCAAATGTCCGTGGGTCAAATGTCTGAGGGTCAAATGTCTGTGGGTCAAATGTCCGTGGGTCAAATGTCCGTGGGTCAAATGTCTGTGGGTCAAATGTCCGTGGGTCAAATGTCCGAGGGTGAAATGTCTGTCGGTCAAATGTCCGTGGGTCAAATGTCCGAGGGTCAAATGTCTGTGGGTCAAATGTCTGTGGGTCAAATGTCCGTGGGTCAAATGTCCGTGGGTCAAATGTCCGAGTACCAATACAATATGTTATAGAGTGCAGTAGTTTTCGTGTGATTGTCAGTAAACAATGTAAGTTTAAAACGTTTTGTCTTATAATTTGTGCCCAGCACTATTATGGTGTTATATACACTTTTATCTATTTTTTTTTGTTTTAATTAATTATGATATAACAAATGATCTAACAAATCTTATTCATAGAGAAGATATTTTTTGTCATTTTTTTACAATTTCTTAATACAGTTTTTACTTATCGAATCCAGAAAAAGGCATATTTAGCTTGTTGTGATTCATAAACAGAATTCTTGTTTGAATACATTTTCCATTAAATGCAAAAATACCAAATTTATTTAGATTTATTCTTGAAATATTAAAATCGTAGCGTTAGAATTTCATTGCGGTGATCAGTGAAAGACTTATAAAATTTATAATTTACTGAAACTTTACAAATTATATATGGACAACAAGTATGGCACAAGGACATTATTATTAAATCATTGTACCATCAAATAAGACTTTCATTTACTTCAAAGGGAAGTTATACTGAACAATTTAGCTATATTAGGATCTAATATATTATACAGTGCAGTAGTTTTAGTATAATTTTCAATAAACAATGCAAATTTAAACAATTTGTCTTATAATTTGTGACCAGCAGTATTATGGTGTTATATACACTTTTATTTTTTGATTTTATTAATTATGATCTAACGGATAATCTAGCAAATCTCATTCCTTGTGTAGTTTTTTTATATTTTACAAGTTTTTATACGGTTTTAACTTATCGAATGCAATAAAAAAATGCATATTTTGCTTGTGGTGATTCATAATTAGAATTCTGGTTTGAATATATTTTGCATTCAATGTATCCAATACAAAAGAATCAACTTTATTTGGAAGCAAAAACCAGCAGAAATTAGGTATTTCTGTACGTTTTTCAGATGGTCATTAAAACGAAATTCTCAAGAATTAGTAAAAGCTATGAATCTAATTTTTGGTGTCAGTACTTATGACATCAAGCCACAGCATTTGCCCACAGCGCGATGTTGATTTTCTAAAGAATGTGAAGAATCAACCTGTCCCACTGACCACACCTCTTATTCATTGAGAAGATATTTTTTTGTTATTTTTTACAATTCAACGTATCCAATACAAAAGAATCAACTTTATTTGGAAGCAAATAGTATAATTTTCAATAAACAATGCAAATTTAAAACAATTTGTCTTATAATTTGTGACCAGCAGTATTATGGTGTTATATACATTTTTATCTATATTTTTTTTATGACCTATCACATTCATTGACTCGACTTTTCTTAAATTTTTGACAATTCTTTTTTAAACAGTTTTTACTTATCGAATACAGTAAATGGGTAAAATTATCGTCTGTATTTTCCAGAGGATTTTCACTTATTAAATCGTATTTTTTTAATCTTTTTTAGTACCTTAAAATATTTTTAAAAATTTCTATTTCTAGCGTCAGTGTGGGACCAAAAATTAGTATAGCAAATTTTAGTATCGGTAAAAAAAAACACTTTGATTTAAAAATTCTTGCAAAAATCAAATAATTATCGGACTTTAATCAAACTTTCGGGAATTATTCACAAGTTAATTAAATTATTTTAGAAACGTTTCTTTTTAGAAAATACTGGCAAAATATATTTCTTTTTTTTTTGCATCTGTTACCCACCACCTACCACAAATTCATCTTTGTACAGTTCAACGTTATAAGCATAAGTCCTTGGAGAATTTAAATCATCAATTTCTTTTGTAAATAGAACCACTAGTTATAAAAAAAATTGCTCTGAATCGTAAAATAAAAGAATGCAATAAAAATAAGACATTATTTAATTAGAAAAGCTTTTAATTGCTTTTATGAATAAGATATATTAAGGACAAGATTAAAACCCAATTGGAAATCTGTGATTCAAGTGCAAGAAACCCAGATAATATTGAGCAGTTGTGGGAGTTTTATGAAGAAAAAAGGCCAAATATCGTTATTCAATACTGCTAGAAACTTCTTAAAAATTATAGAAAAAGTCTGGTTGACATTGTAACCCCAAAAGGAGCAGCCAGCAAATATTAAATGTAAGGGCTCTCTTACTTTTGCACATCTTAATTTTTAATTAATATTTTTATTCTTGGTTGATAAAAATCTTTGAAAGTGGTTGTAATTCATTTGATAAAGGCTTTTCTTAATAAATATATACTTTAATTAAGATTTGTTGATTATCTGGTAAAAATAGAAAATTATTTAAAATATTGTCTTAGGGCTTCACTTACATATGCACAGCACTGTAGGCATATATATATATATATATATATATATATATATATATATATATATATATATAGTCTTAAGATGTGCTATATTTAAGGGATAAAGTGGTCAATATCAGAGATAGAGAGTGTGTAAATATAAAAGTGAACATAGAAGTCAATACTTAGAAGCGATAGTCTGTTTTATGCTAGATGCAATCGTCAGAGAACATTGCCTGACGATTGCATCGTGCATGAAACAGACTGTCGCCTCTAAGTGTTGACTTATATATATATATATATATATATATATATATATATGTATGTATATATATATAATATAAAATGCTCAAACACTAATATTCCATGGTTATAATTTATTACATTGGAATCGTAATCACGATCCAATTCATCAGACCTACAAATTCAAAAAGAAATCGGAAAATATCTATATCTATATAATATATATATATATACACACCGAAACAGTTTGTCTGCGGATAACAATATATATGCTCCTAAAAATTATTTCGGTTGAGCTCTCTGGGGAGAAAGTGTGAGTTTGTAAAAAGTGATTATTACTGTTAATAATGCAAGACTCTTCGTTAAATCGAATGGAGTTCTCGCAGTCACTGTGTGTTTATCTAAAAATAAATACGATTAAATTCACCTTAATTCCTGCCATGCGCCAACGGCTTTGTGATAGAATCCGCCGACCCACGCCAATTCAGTCGGGTTTCGATCCTAGCCAGAGGCAACCGGACGTCTAGCCACACTGATGAGCCGTGATACATCAAAACAGTCTGTCTGTAGATGAAAATATATATATGTACTTCAAACGGAATTTTAGTGAGTACCCGTGTTTGAAATTGACGTTATTTTAAACTGTGTGTATTGCGTCTGTCGGCTAGCGTACTCAAGGAAATAAAGTTAACCGTGGTTCGAAATTATGTGAAGAACCATGATGGCTTACGTTAAGACGATACGTAGCAAATAAAGGAAGAAAGAAAAAGTACTGAAGTTCAGAATTTGTCTGTAACAGAACATTACAAACCCTAGCACTACGGGATGCGCTCTTCAAGTTGTTTGTTTTTTTTGTTTTGTTTTGTTTTGTTTTTTCATTTTTTTTCTCCATATTAACTAACTTACGATTATCTCCCCTGAGAGTCTGTTACAATTTGTTTTGAATTCAGTCTTGATTTAAATGATCTTCATTTTTGTTGTCTTTGTTTTATTTCGATGTTTTTTTCTCTCTTTCCACCTCTTCTTGCGACTTAGCCTCTAAATACATCCTCCTCGTTCCTTTTAGTTGTGTTTTATTTTGCTTCAAATATCAGGGAAAACATTAGGTTCTCAGCTCACGCCCTTGACGCATCAATATTAAAAAAAATAAAATAAAAAAAGAGAGAGAAAACCTCGAATTAAACGGGGTTGTACTTGACCTTCCTCATTTCCGACAAAGGAATGGACGACTGCAAAGCGTCGGCCATTTTCTGGGGGCCATTTGGCCATCAGCAGTGGGTGACTGCATCTGAGTAAATGACTTATGCAGGAAAATAGCTGATTGCTACGGTTCGTTGGTTTTTTGTACGCTTGGTTGCGTTGAGTATTTTTTTATACAAATGTTAATGAATTTAATATTTCTTTTCTCTTCTTTTTAGACTCGTGCTAACGGTGGGTTCAAGGGAGATAAAAAAAAATGAAGAAAAAGCGAGTGAAGTCAAAAATGGAAAAAAAATCCCCCCACTCTTCTTCTGTTTCATTTGTTTTCTCTTTCATTTTCTTTCTTTGTCTTTTTTTCTTTTAATATTTTCTTTAACTTATTCTTTTTCTTTCACTCTGGCTTTCTTTATATCTTTCTCTTTTTTTCCACTGCTGCTTTCTCTTTCTCTGTTTCGATTTCTTTCAATATTTCTTCATGTTTCTCCTTCAGTCTTAATATGCTTCCTTCTTTCATTCATTTTAAATCCTCAGTTTCATAGCTAAACAGCGTGAACAATATCAATGAACAAATCGAATAAAAACCCAAAATTCAAATTTCATTTAAACAATAATTTTTAGGCTTATTTCCGCTTATATTATCTCTTCTTCAAGATGTGAGCGAGCATGACTCTCACCGATTTCCTAAGTTTGTCTTTTTGCGATCTCTCCTAATCCCTGTTCTGCTAACCATTTACACAATTTCGTTAGATATGTTATTCGCTGCTTTCGTCTGTCCATCTTGCCTGCAGGATGTCCTGTGAGTGTTAAATTATCCATGCCCTCTTTCATTATTATGTATCCTAGTAATTTCACCTATCACTTCCTGATGTTACGTATAAGTGTCATTTTTGCTTCCATTTTATTTAGAACGTTGTCATTGCTCAAATGTTCAATTCATGGTATTCTCAGCATCCTTCTGTAGAATCATATTTCTGTTGCTTCAAGTCCCTTCTTCATCTTTGATAAGATTGCCCATCATTCACTGCCATATACGAGGACGGATATTACATAACAGTTCAGTACTCTCTTCTTTGTTTCGGTTGCTTCAAGTCTCTTTTTCATCTGTGAGCAGATTGTCCAACATTCACTGCCATATAGAAGGACTGATATTATATAACAGTTCAGTAATATTTTCTTTGTTTCTATTCCTCCAAGTCTCTCCTTTATCTGTGAAGAGATTGTCCAACATTCACTGCCATATAGGAGGACTGATATTACATAACAGTTCAGAAATTTTTTCTTTGTTTCTGTTGCTTCAAATCTCTCTTTCATCTGCTCGGAGATTGTCCAGCATTCACTGCAATATAGGAGGATTGATATTACATAACAGTTCAGTACTTCTTTCTTTGTTTCTCTTGCTTCAAGTCTCTTCGTCATCTGTGAGGAGATTGTTCAGCATTCAATGCCATATAGGAGGACTCATATTACATAACAGTTCAGTACTCATTTCTTTGTTTCTGTTGCTCACAAGTCTCTTCTTCATCTATAAGTTTATTGTACAGCATTCACTGCTATATAGGAGAATTGATATTACATAGCAGTTCAGTAGACTTTTTCTTTTGTTTCCGCTGCTTTAAGTCTCTTCTTTATCTGTGAGGAGATTGTCCAGCAGACAATTTATATAGAAAGATAATAACAATTAAATACTCTTTTGTTTGTTTCTAACGAGATTTGCTTATTTCTTAATACTTTGCTTAGCTTTTAGAATACATCTTTAGCTATCTCCATGTATAATTCGAATTTCGATATCTTACTTTCCGTCCTCTGATAAAAACACGTCCTTGATATTCAATTTGCTGTACTTGCTTGATTTTGGCATCTCCAATTTATACATCGCAGGTTGGGCTCTTCTTTTTGCTAACAACCATACTTTCTTTTCTTACGATTAATGTCTAGTCGTTTTTCTCTCGTTTTCTTTTGCTAAATTTTGTCTGAGTTACTGTGTTTTCCTTTGTATGTCTGCTATCAATACAGTGTGAACTACATATTTAATATTGTTAATACCGGAGCCGCCAATAACGAATTCAGGAAGGACTTCTATTTCTTTCAGAATGTCCTTACTGTATAGGTTGAATAAATCCGGTAAGATGACACATCCTTGTCTTACACCCGTTTCTATTTTTTTTTTTTTATAATTTCTGAATTCATTTTCTATCCTCATGCAGGCAGTTTACTGTGTTAGGTTATTTTGAGTACATAATATACTAGTGAGCAAACAAAAATGAGCTGACTCATTTTATAGTACACCCATAGAAGGTTAACCAATCAGAAGACTAGAAATATTCGACCCGATGTGTATAAAGGCGGCCATTTTGTTTTCTTTTTCGGAAGATCTACTGCTAACCTGTCAGATGAGGAGACCTGCAAAAGTACGTTTTCCTATTCTTTCCAAATATCCACTGCCAACCTCTGATATGGAAGACCTTAAGAATTCCTGAATAGGTGCTACGAGACATTGGTGTTGTTACATTGGACAAATTACTTCCTACGTCGGATTGCTACATTCAAACTACATTAAACATGTATTACATACTGCCGGTGGAGGTTATGGATTATTCGATCTCCTTCCCAAATATATCAAGCACATCCAACAGGTGAATCTCGAGATATGTTGCAGGAGCACCAGACCCCGAGAGATGGAAGCAAGTATTCAATGTACGGACGCTTTTGGTGAAATGATATTCAAACGAATCACCAAGAAGTCGCTTATTGCACTAAGTTAACATCATCAAACATCATTTAGACACAAATATTCCAGGAAATGACGTAAGCTCATGAATTCTTGTAAAATGAGATAGATAGATAGATAGATAGATAGATAGATAGATAGATAGATAGATAGATATGAACAGATACATAGATAGATATTAGGTTGGTGCAAAAATAATGTCGTTTTCTCACATGAAGTTGAACGTCAAAAACGACATTATTTTTGCACCAACCTAATAAATAGATAGATAGATAGATAGATAGATAGATAGATAGATAGATAGATAGATATGAAGAAACTAAGATAGATAGATAGATAGATAGATAGATAGATAGATAGATAGATAGATATGAACAGATAGATAGATAGATAGATAGATAGATCTGAACAGACTTAGATAGATAGATAGATAGATAGATAGATAGATAGATAGATATGAACAGACTTAGATAGATAGATAGATAGATAGATAGATAGATAGATAGATAGATAGATAGATAGATAGATAGATATGAACAGACTTAGATAGATATGAACAAATAGATAGATAATGAATGGACTGAGACAGACAGACACACAGACGGACGGACAGACAGGCAGACAATTTTATACTCAATTCGTTTGCAAGGAACTGAACTTCAATTTGAAAAAATTTTCAGCAACTCCTCCCCGGACTTGAGTACTGCTTAATCACCCCCTAACCTCCAAAAGAAAAAAAATCCAAAAAAGAAAATTAAACAAAAGGAATAACTAATACATGTATTTCTGCTGTATTCTAGTATACTACCAATTCATTTTTTGTTAATCATTTTACCCCAAAAAAGGCAATAAAGCCACTAACACGCAGGAGGTTACTGAGTGCGAACGAATATAAGGCAAATATAATTATGGAGCGAGAACAATAAAACACCAAGAAATAACAAGACAGAAGATAACGATTGACATTTCATTCGAAATTTTGTAGATCAAACTTGACTGGAAAGCGAGAATAGAATTCCACAAGCGAGAAGTGCGAGAAAAGAAACAGTTAGCAAAGAACTTACGGTTCAAAATAAGTATTTTTTTCTATTTATTAGCGCCAAGTATAAAAACTCAAGTAAATATTTAAGCAATTTGATTTCTAATACTTGCGCGAAATTTAAGCAAGACGGGTATTGTTCAAAATTTTAAGCTTCTTATAAAGGTGGTGCCTAATTCTCTTTCGCCCAATAGGCTGGGGCTTCAGAATACGCCGACTGCAGAAGGGTAAGACACAACCCGCAACTAAGGCGTTCTGGGTAAGACGATAAACTATAGATAGATAGATAGATAGATAGGTAGATAGATAGATAGATAGATAGATAGATAGATAGATAGATAGATAGATAGATAGATATGAACAAAGTTCAACGCATCTGATCAGGAGTTTCTTTGGAACGTAGAACCACCTCTTACTTGCTGGTTTTTCCAAGGTCCACCCTGAACCTGAGTGGTAGAACCTGTCAGGGTCCTAGCTATGGACAAATATATAACCCCAAAATGGGGTCAAAATACTATGAAAGTGTAAAAATAGGTTTTAATACCATCAATACATTTTTGTATAAAATATTACCAGTTTGAAGAAAAAATTATTACCAGCAATACATTTTTGAAAAATATTATCAGGAATAAAGCGTCCTGGGTAAGACGATAAACTACATCCAACAGCAAGGCCTCTGATCAGGAGGTTTTGAGGACCTCGTAATTGCTGGTATTCGCAGGTCTAACTTGGTTTTCAATTAGTCTACCGCAGAAAATACGGCAACCTAATGCGGGAAAATCTCTTGCCTAGTCAGTCATGAAGCGAAAGAGACATGATTGCCCGTGTATGTATCACGTATGGCACTTGAAATGACATTAAATCTTCTCTGCTCAGCCATTGTTTGAATAGCACCTCTGACTGTGTCCTATAGCCTTGGTTGGCAACCAGTCTACTTGCGAAAAGAAACGGCAACCTACTGCGGGATCATCTTCTGCCTAGTCAGTCATGAATCGAAAGAAGTCATGATCGCCCAAGCGTGTATCACGTATGGCACTTAAGTGACATTAACTATTCTCCCCCTCAGCTATGGGTTGGAGAGTGGAATTAACTGGACCGTATAGCCTTGGTTGGAAACCAGTCTACTGCAGAAGGAAACATTATCCTACTGAGGGAAAAATCTTCTGACTAGTCAGTCATGAATCGAAAGAGACATGATCGCCTAAGCGTGTATCACGTATGACACTTGAATGACATTAACTCTTCTCTCCTCAGCTATTGTTTGAATAGCATCTCTGACTGGACCCTATAGCCTTGGTTGGCAACCAGTCTACCTGCGAAAAGAAACAGCAACCTACTGCGGGATCATCTTCTGCCTAGTCAGTCATGAATCTAAATAAGTCATGATCGCCCAAGCGTGTATCACGTATGAACCTACTGACAGAATCACAGAATTCAAAAGGAAATCTTGATATTCAAGTTTGAAGAGGTCAAATAAGAAGAAAAAGTATATCGAGATACTAAGGAAAAAAGCTTATGAGAAAAAGTTGTCATAAAAATATTTATAGAAAAGCCACGTCACGCCGGTGAAAAAATGACTGAAGTTGAGCGTCGATTACATTACAGACCCTTCTTTGAATTTTGTCAAGAATCTTGAAATCTTTAGTAGGAGTACCAGACCAGATATGGCAGTAATATTCAATGCACGGACGAATAATAAATTTATAAATGTGCAAGATGGATTCTAACGAGAAAAAATTCATGCGATCGAAGAAGGAAAAGAGGTGATTGGAACACCTGCCATGAAAATATTTATAGTAAATGTCGATAAAGAAAACTTTTTACAAGTTTTAAGAAATGAATGAGATAAATATGAAGAAACGAAATAGAAGGTGGACACATTCGAAGATGGGTGGGGCTGGAAGGTCATGATCAGTGTTAAGGGTCACTTGCTGAACAATGGGTTTTGAAAGATGATGTCATTTTTGTGAGGAATAGAAAGTGGGGGGGTTACAGTTTGAAAAACGTATCGTAACAATGATAAAACATTATATGTAGTTAAGAAATGAACAAAAGAAAGAAAGAAAGAAAGAAAAAGAGAAAGAAGGAAAGAGAGAAAGAAAAAAGGAAGAATGAAAAAGAAAGAAAGAAGGAAAGAAAGAAAGAAAGAGAAAGAAGGAAAGAAAGAAAGAAAAAAGGAAGAACGAAAAAGAAAGAAAGAAAGAAAGAGAAAGAAGGAAAGAAAGAAAGAAAAAGAGAAAGAAAGAAAGAGAAAGAAGGAAAAAAAGATAGAAAAAAGGAAGAATGAAAAAGAAAGAAGGAGGAAAGAAAGAAAAAATGCACAGAAAAATAAAAATTGCATAGAAAGAAAGAATGAAAGAAAGAAAGAAAGAAAGAAATAGTGAAAGAAAGAAAGAGAAAGAAGAAAAGATAGAAAGAAAAAGGAATAAAGAAAGAAAGAAAGAAAGAGAAAGAAAGAAGGAAAGAAAGAATGAAAGAAAGAAAAAGAAAGAAGGAAAGAAAGAAAGAAAAAAGGAAGAATGAAAAAGAAAGAAAGAAAAATGCACAGAAAATAGAAAAATTGCTTAGAAAGCAAGAAAGAAAGATATGAACAAAAGAAAGCAAGAAAGAAAGAAAGAAAGAGAAAGAAAAAAGGAAAGAAAGAAAAATGCACAGAAAAAAGAAAAATTGCATAGAAAGAAAGAAAGAAAGAAAGAAAGAAAGAAAGAAAGAAAGAAAGAAAGAAGGATAAAAAGAACAAAATGCTTAGAAAAAAGAAAAATTGCATAGAAAGAAAGAAAAAAAAAGAAGGAAAGAAAGAACAAAATGCACAGAAGAAAGAAAAATTGCATAAAAGAAAGAAACAAACAAACAAAGAAAAAAGCACAGATGTAAGAAAAATTGCATAGAAAGAAAGAAAGTGAGAAAGCAAAAAGAAAGACGAAAAGACAGAAAGAAAAAAGCACAGACGAAAGGAAAATTACATAGAAGGAATCCACGTCACGGCGGTGAGAAAGTAAGTGTGATGTCGAGATGCCAGAAGAGGATCGATTACTGTTATAATACTCGCCTAAGCTCTTAGTTTCTAGTTAATACTATTCTAAGGAAAACAATGGAATAAAAGATTAGTGAAGAAAAGGTTAAATCACATGGATTAATAATATCGAATACCGTGGTTCAGTGCGGCAATGCGTACGACTCACTTTGCGACACCCGTTTCTATGATCGGACGTTCCACTCAGAGAGAATGCAAGAGGCACACAAGATATATCTCGAGCTATACAGCAGGAACACCAGACCAGATATGGCAGCAATATTCAATGCATGGACGAATGATAGATTTATACATGTGCAAGAGGGATTCTGACAAGAAAAATTGGCAATACATATATATATATTTCGGTCGGAAAAACACATTTATTTCGTCTTCCAGTTTTGATTCTAAAGGAAAAAATACAGCCTGAAGATGAATGCGTGAAGCATTTGAAAGTACTAGCTGAATTAAAAAATACATCATATCCATTTTATACATAAGGATCTCATCATTCAGTGGATTATTAGTAGTATAATGCTTATAATTATGTCTACTAGCGAAGGGATTTCGCCAATAATTGCATTAATATTGCTAATTGATTCAAGGTTTGATTAACTCTTTGTGATATATATATATATATATATATATATATATATATATATATATATATATATATATATATATATATATATAAGTAATAATTAGGAGGATTTGATAAATGTAATTAAGTAATTCATCGAGTCTGAAACCTCAACAGAATGCTGAAAGCACTGTCACAGAATGCACTGGACGGCCGTTTCGTCCTATATTTGGGACTCATCAGCAGAATTGAAACCCTGACAGTTAGGTTGTCAAGCGAACACCCTACCAACTGTTTTACGGGCCTCGCTGACGAAGAGGTAGCAAATCAGATTCAATATAGCGCCGCTCACTCACATTGTTCCGTGGTGGAACCCAACTGAGATTCTCTCTAACCATAGAAGTGTGTCCCCGCTTGACAACCTAACTGTCAGGGTTTCAATTCTCGGTAGTGGATACGCACTGCTGGTGAGTCCCAAATATAGGACGAAACGGCCGTTCAGTGCTTTCTGCATTCTGTGACAGTGCTTTCAGCATTCTGTTGAGGTTTCAGACTCGATGAATTACTTAATTACATTTATCAAATCCTCCTAATTATTACTTATATATCATTGCTTGATCCGGCTTCTAATAGCTTCAGTTGGGGCGGCTTGGTGATAGTAGTCGTGGCTCCCGGGGACACACTCCGATGGTTAGAGAGAATCTCAGTTGGGTTCCACCACGGAATAATGTGAGTGAGCGGCGCTATATTGAGTCTGATTTGCTACCTCTTCGTCACCGAGGCCCGTAGAACAGTTGGTAGGGTGTTCGCTTGGCAACCTAACTGTCAGGGTTTCAATTCTCGGTAGTGATGAGTCCCAAATATAGGACGAAACGGCCGTCCAGTGCTTTCTGCATTCTGTGACAGTGCTTTCAGCATTCTGTTGAGGTTTCAGTCTCGATGAATTACTTAATTACATATATATATATATATATATATATATATATATGTGATTTAAGCAACGTGGTTCTGATAAAACGAGAAAGAAATTTCTCGAGCTGAAAATGTATTGAAAGGGCACTAATTTAGAGATCTTTTCCGTAAAATCTCAATCAATGCTGAATATGGCTACATTAAACATTGAGATTTCTTCTCCTTTATCTGTCATGCAGTCATGGTTCTCCACTACTTCATGTCCCTTGTAACTTTCAACAAATTTTGTCTTTCTGTTATTTCTTCTAAACCTTGTTCCGCCATCCATTTACTCAAACCTACTAAGTATGTCATGCACTGTTTTCTCTGTCTCTCTTGCTCTCAATCTGCCCTGTGAGTATCAGAATCCCCAAGCCCTCTTTCCTCATTATGTGCCCCAGAAACCTTAACTGTCTCTTCCTTAAATACTAGTTTGTTTTTTTTG
This sequence comes from Acanthosepion esculentum, assembly GCA_964036315.1. Lineage (NCBI taxonomy): Eukaryota > Metazoa > Mollusca > Cephalopoda > Sepiida > Sepiidae > Acanthosepion > Acanthosepion esculentum. Next base: position 57,757,595 of record OZ038516.1, read on the forward strand.
TTTCCATAATCTTTAAAACTTCGCCGTTGCTCACATGTTCAGTCCATGGTATCCTCAGTATTCTTCTGTAGAACCACATTTCTGTTGCTTCAAGTCTCTTCTACATCTTTAAGGAGATCGTCCAGCAATCACTGCCATACAGGAGAATAGATATCACATAACAGATTAGTACACTTTTCCTTACTTCTAGCGAAGTTTTTCTATTTCTTAATTGTTTGCTTAGCTTTTGGAAGGCATCTTTCGCTATCTCAACACGCTTTCGGATTTTCAGTGTCACAATTTCTGTCCTCTGTTAAAACAAATCCCAAATATATATATTTCCACACTTGTGCGATCTTGGTATCTCCTATTTGCAATTCGCAATTGGGATCATTCTTTTGCTAACAACCATGCATTGTTTTCTTGCGGTTGATATTTAGTCCTTTCTTCTCGCTTTCCTTCATAACTTTCTGCAGAAGATTTTTTTCTGGTTTTCTTTCTGTGTCTGCTATCAACATTGTGCCATCTGCATATCCTATGTTGTTAAGACTGTGGTCACCAATAATGAATCCTGGTAGGACTTCTAATTCTCTCAGAATCGCCTCGCTATATAGGTTGAATAAGTCCGGTGAGAAGACACATCCTTGTCTTACACCCCACACATAAAGTTTCAATTTAAGAAGCTTGTTCTACTCTGTAGCTTAAAAGTTGTAAAACCGTTAAAGGTATTTGGCTTATACCTACCGACAATTTTTTTCTTTCTTTATTCCTTTTTATTACTCTATAACTCCCACTAAGACGCAAGGGTCTACTGGGATTGATAAAGAATAAGAAGATTAGAAGGAACCGGGAATTCTATCCTAAACTAGAAACAAGGGATAAACATCTACTCCTGTTCAAAAGACTAGAGAGGTGTATGAACCTGATGATAAGCGATCCTATCTATTTAAATATATATAGAGAGAAAGATATATACATATATTTGTGTATTTAGGCAGCAAATTTTTCTTTTAGGCATGACTCATTTAATAAATTACAAACATTATGTCTGCTTATTTTTGTTACAATCCTATCATGTTCACGAATATTTTTCCGCATATTACAATTAAATAAGGCAAGAAATGCACTGTAGCAGTGAAAAATCACTTCTATTTCCCAAGTATGTTGCATCTTCTTGGGGTGCAACTCGTAAAGCAAAAACTATGTGTAGCTATCCATTACTGATTTTTTTTTGTGTTAAATGCTTTGACTGGCAGTTGTCCTGTAAACGCCAAAAAAAATTGAGTAATGGATAGCCATACATATTTTTTGCCTTCCCAGTTGCACCCTTGATGATGATCTGAGAAAGAGATGGAAAGTACTTGTGATATAAAAGTGAGTTTCACTGTTACATTGCATATCTTGCCCCATTTAAACGTAATATACAGAAAAATATTCGTAACTATGAAAGAATTATCTTTGTAATTTATTTAATTAGACATATATATATATATATATATATATATATATATATATATATATATATATGTCATTCACAGACAGTACTGTTTCGCTGTATCACAGCTCCTCAGCGCGACTAGACATCCGAATGCCTCAAGTCCGGATTGAAACACAACTAATTTGGTGTCAGCCAGAGCTATCTTCACTCGGTAGAGTTACACAACTAAATCTTGCGTATTGTTTTTACAAATGTAAACAAATGCCAATCAGCCAAAGTGTTCCATTCATTTTTACTGAAGAGCTTTGCATTAGTGCAGGTGGCTGTTGTTTATAGAATTAGCTTATCACTCAACAGTGCTCAATTGAAATGTATTTTCAAGAGCTAAATTATGTCATTCACAGACAGTACTGTTTCGCTGTATCACAGCTCTTCAGTGCGACTAGACTTCCGAATGCCTTGGGGATTTGAATAATTATAATCAATTTATCGCGTCTACATATATATATATATATATATATATATATATATATATATATATATATATATGTATGTGTGTGTGTGTGTCTGTGTGTGAAAAGTGTGTGTATATAAATATAAGCGTAAATATATATATATATATATATATATATATATATATATATATATATATATATTAGTGAATATACGTTGTATATTCACTAATAAGTAATAATTCATCGAGTCTAGAAGAAACCTGAACAGAATGCAGAAAGCACTGGACGACTGTTTCGTCCTATTTTTGGGGACTCATCAGCAGTGCACACCGACCTGGACCGTTACGATATGACACAAACTTCCTGTCCACTGGAACAACGTGTCTCGGTTACGGACAGGTAACAAACCAGGGTCATATCGTAACGGTCCGGATTCGATTGTCGGTAGTGGATGCAGTCATAAAAATAGCACGAAACGGCCGTCCAGTGCTTTCTGCATTCTGTTGAGGTTTCTTCTAGACTCGATGAATTATTACTTAATTATATATATATATATATATATATATATATATATATATATATAT
>OZ038516.1:57762550-57765050 GCA_964036315.1 Acanthosepion esculentum
CTATCATTTTTTTTATTTCAATTTTTCTTTTTTTTCTTCTTCGTATTCATTTTTCTAACTTATTCCTAAACTTTTTTCTTTGTTCACCGTTTTTCATCCAAGTCTATTTTCAACCTTTATTTCTTTTTCCTTCATCATTATCTTTCTTTCATTCATTCCTTCCTTCCTTCCTTCCTTTCTTTCTTTCTTTTGCTCTTTTTTCTCTTTCCTTTCTTTTCAGTTTTTCACCTCCATTCATTACTCATCATCCATTCTTCTTTCTTTCTTTCTTTCTTTCTTTCTTTCTTTCTTTCTTTCTTTCTTTCTCCTTTCTTGACGACTTCATTTCTCTCTCGCCATCCCATTCTGTATTTATCTTTCTTTCTTCCTTCTTACCTTCCTTTGTTGCTTTATTTATTAATTATTTTTTCCTGTCTTTCTTTCTTTCTTTTTCTTTCTTTGTTCTTTGTTTCTTTCTTCCTTTCTTCATTTTTTCTTCTTTGTTTCTTTCTATTTTCTTCTTTTTTTCTTTTTTCGTCCTTTCCTTTCTTTTTCTTTTTTCTTTCTTTCGTATTTCTTCATTTTCTTTCTTTCATTTTTCTTTCTTTTTCTTTCTTTCTTTTCTACCTTTTTTCTTTCTACGTTTCTTTTTTTCTTTTCTTTCTTTGAATCTTTTTTCATTCTTTTCTTTCTTCCTTTCTTTATATCTTTCTTTTTCATTTTTTCTTTCTTCCTCTCTCCCTTTTTCTTTCTTTCTTTCTTTTTTCTTTCTTTTGTGCTTGTTTTCATTCTTTATTATTCTTCCTAAAATTCTCTGCCCCTCGCTTTCTTATAATATTTATTTATCTCCTTCCATTATTCTCTCTCTCTCTCTCCCTTATTTCTTTTCCCTTTTCTCTCTTATCATTTCTTTTCATCTTTCAATATTCTCTTTTTTTTTCTTCTTTCTCCGTCAACATTTTCTATCTCCGGTTTTTTTTCTTTTCTTCCCCCCCCCCTTCCTCATTTACTTGCATTCTTTCTCGTTTTCTCTTTCATTTTCTTCTTTCTTCTTCCTTATTTCCATCCATGACGTCTCACATTCTCTTTTTTTAAATTTCTCTCATAACTTTGCCTTATATTTCTTTCGCTTTCCCTTTTTTCTGACACTTCTTTCTTTCTTTCTCCCTCCCTCTCTCTCTTCTTTCTCCTCTTCTCCCCCTCTCTCTCTCTCTTCTTTCTTTCCTCTTCTTTTCTTTATCTTCTTTCTTTTCCTATTCCCTCCTTTCCAACGACAGATGTACTCAAAAGTTGTTTAAGACTTAATGTCCTTCTGACGTCCCGAGGCAAGCTGTTACACATCTTCAGAAATGACTCTCCGACTCTCCGTCTTTATCACTACCCCCGCCCCACCAGACTTGCATATATTTTACGTTAAACTTCACTGCGATCGAGCAAGCTGCGATCGCTAAAATGTCCGGGCGGGGGCGAAATGGTTTTTGCCCATGCTGTGGTGAGGAAAAGGGGTGTCGGGAAAGAAAACTTTTAAAAAGTTTTGAGAAATGAATGAGATAAATATGAAGAAACGAAATAGAAGGTGGACACATTCGAAGATGGGTGGGGCTGGAAGGTCATGATCAGTGTTAAGGGTCACTTGCTGAACAATGGGTTTTGAAAGATGATGTCATTTTTGTAAGGAATAGAAAGTGGGGGGGTTACAGTTTGAAAAAACGTATCGTAACAATGATAAAACATTATATGTAGTTAAGAAATGAACAAAAGAAAGAAAGAAAGAAAGAAAGAAAGAAAAAGAGAAAGAAGGAAAGAGAGAAAGGAAAAAGGAAGAATGAAAAAGAAAGAAAGAAGGAATGAAAGAAAAAATGTACAGAAAAATAAAAATTGCATAGAAAGAAAGAAAGAAAGAAAGAAAGAAAGAAAGAAAGAAAGAAAGAAAAAAGAAAGAAGGAAAGAAAAATGCACAGAAGAAAAATTGCATAGAAAGAAAGAAAGAAAGAAAGAAAGAAGAAAGAAGGAAAGAAAATTGCATAGAAAGAAAGAAAGAAAGAAAGAAAGAAAGAAAAAAGAAAGAAGGAAAGAAAGAAAAATGCATAGAACGAAAGAAAGAAACAAACAAACAAACAAACAAATAAAAAAGAACGGACGAAAGAAAAATTGCATAGAAGAAAGAAAGAAAGAAAGAAAGAAAGAAAGAAAGAAAGAAAGAAAGAAATGCACAGAAGAAAGAAAACTTGCATAGAAGAATGAAGGAATGCACAGACGAAAGAAAAATGGCATATAAAAAAGAAAGTGAGAAAGAAAGAACAGAAGAAAAAGAAAAAATGAAAGAATAAAAGAAAAATTGAAGAGAAAAGTACGGACAGAGAACGGTGAAAAGAGAAAGAAAGATAGAAACAAACAAACAAACAAAGAAAAAAAAACAACGAATGAAAAATTGCATAGAAGAAAGAAAGCGAGAAAGAAAAAAAGAAAGACAGAAAGAAAAATGCACAGACGAAAAAAAATTACATAGAAGATAGAAAGA
>OZ038516.1:57770050-57775050 GCA_964036315.1 Acanthosepion esculentum
GTTCAAAAGCGTCTCCGCTTCCTTGTGGGTGACTAATTATTTTCGGCAACTCGTCTCTCACAGATGAAGCGTCGCACTTCTCAATCACCATTTTCCATGTTAAGTGCACCAGACGCGGTGAATTCAATGATAGACTTCCAGATCCTTTAGCCTTGCATAAGTTACTTTCCTCTTTAAATTTTACGTACCAAGTCCAAATTGATTTGCCAGTTGGGGTAGTTTTTCTAAATTTTGGATTGAATGCACACTAGACAGTCTTTTACATAGACAAAGCCCTTCGTAAGGTGTGGGCTGTACTCGTGAGAACAATTTTTTTTATTTCTTTAATATTATTATTATTATTATTATTATTATTATTATTATTTCTATAATAATTTAATCGACGGCAATGTATTCTCTTCATATACTTTCTGTGAAAATTTGAGGTTATTTCAACAAGAATTGCCAAAATTATTGACCTGCGAAAAGATGTCAAATCCTTTAAGGACACACAGTGTATTAGGGATTTTGACTTTTTGCAAAATAATTGATTTCCTATATCATAACTCAATGATCAATTAACTTTTGTTCAAAAATAATGAACTGGGGTTTAATTCAATTCATTTTTTTAAATATCACCCCCAGCACCGCATTTATAAAATCGTATGTAAGTATAGTAGTACTATGACTTCCTGGAATCTTTGAAATCTTTCTGGAATCTTCTAAAATTTTCTGGCATCTTCTAGTACATGATTTTGATTATTTGTAAGTTTGTATGTTAGGATATAGCTATAAACAGTTAAATGTTTTAAAATACATAAATGCGATCCAATTACATCATTAGCAAATTCAAACCTAAAGCTTGTGAAATATTTTAATTTTTACACCTATTGCGTATATGTTAAAATAGATTTTTTCGTTTGGGAGTGATCAATTTCAAGAAATAAAACAAATTAATGTCTTTTTCCTTACTTTTCAACAAGTTCATAGCTCTCTCTCTCTCTCTCTCTCTCTCTCTCTATATATATATATATATATATATATATATATATATATATATATATATATATATAATATGAGTTTGTCGTTGTTTTGTAATTTTTCATGTCATTATTGCTCCGTCCGTGTATTGTTATTGTTTCGTCCGTGTATTGTTTAATATATAAAAAATGTAATTGCCATCTTTGATAATGGGTTATGTAAGCCGAAAGCTTAGATTGGATTCAAACATGTATCAATATGGTGATTTCCTTTCGTCTTTCACTGATAATGTTATTAAGCTTATCAGACAATATGAAAGGAACTTACTTAAAATAAATAGACAAAACTTGTCTATATTATTTAATGAAACATGCATCAATATATATATATATATATATATATATATATATATATATATATATTGTCATCCACAGACAGACTGTTTCGCTGTATCACAGCTCATCAGTGTAACTAAACATCCGATTGCCTCAAGCCACGATGGAATACCGACTGATTTGACATCAGTTGGAGATTTTTCCTATAAGCTAACTGTTCTCAGCAGAGAGGAAGGAGAATTGTACGTATTTATTTTGAATAAACATGCCAGTGAAACGGAGTATAAATGACAGGTTTCAGGAAGACAAAAGATGGCGATAATGCCCCTAAGACGCAAGGGGATATTGATGTGAAAGAGTTTGAGAATACTTTAGTGAGGAGAAATAAAAATAAAAGAACAGGATCCAAGAAAAAAGAAGATGTTGATAATGCCACTAAAAGCAAAAGGTTACTGGGAGTGAAAGTGAATGAGAAGACTTTAGTGAGGAGAAAAGACAATAAAAAAACAGGTTTCAGGAAGACAGGTGATGCCGATAATTCCATTAAGACACAAAGGGTTTGCGAGTGTGAAATAGAAGATTTGTATGAGTATAGGACAATGAAAGAACGGAAGACTGAAAATGGCGATTTACGCTGCATTTAAAATGTTAAAATTGTAGGTGGCAGAAAAGCAAGAAATTTAATGGTGGTGCCACAGTGCGTCTAGCTAGCCCAACTGTAACATGGTCAGTTTTAGTTGTCAATCTTATAGGAGGACCGACATTACCTACCAGTTCAGCATTTTTTCGTCGATTCTAACGACTTTATTTCTATTTCTTATTACTTTGCTTAGGTTTTGGTAAGCTTCATTCGCTATGAAAATGCAACTTCTGATTTTGATGTCGCCCATTCAGACTTCTGTTAAAACGCTTCCCAGATATAAAAAAATTACTAAAATTCTAAAAAGGAACAGCTGCATTGCTCAAACCTAAAGATAGATGAAGCGATGTCATTGCTTGAAATCATATCAAGCAAAATCAAGCAAATCACCTATATATATATATATATATATATATATATATATATATATATATATGTGTGTGTGTGTGTGTGTGTGTGTGTGTGTGTGTGTGTGTGTGTAAATTCATCGCTCTTCTTTAAAACTGAGCGCTATGGCAACCGTATAGTTTTTATATACCACGTACATAATGAGTTTAAAAATCTTTTCTCTGTCGTGCGCCGATATGCTAGGAGTAAGTGTCTCCGACTGATATCAAATCGGGCAAGTTTCGATCCCAGATTGAAGAAATGGGATATCTCGCCACACTAATGATCTGTGATACAGCGAAACAGTCTTTCTCTCTCTCTCTCTCTCTCTCTCTCTCTATATATATATATATATATATATATATATATATATATATATATATATATATATATGATGAAAATGTGGAAAAGACAAAGCAAAATCCGAATATGTGAGTTTACTGTTTTTTATTTTGTTTTGCTGTCAACGTCAGACGTTTCGGTCTAATAGACCATCTTCAGGACATGGTTATTGGAGACATATTTATATTTAAATTTAAGTTAACATGAAGAGACGATAGATACAGTATCTATCGTCTCTTCAGGAAAACAGTTATAGTTTCTGTTATAACTCTAGTTTATGTTCGCCATTTTGCCTGATATTTGGTAAGTAATATCTCGTAAAGTTGTTTTAGTTGTATGTGGAAGGAAAATTAAAACCTCATGGTTGAATCCATGTTTTTTATCAAAGTTCAAAATTACTCTATGCAAAAGTATTGGATACATGAATTTAATATTTTGTTGCGTAGCCTCTGTTTTGTTTCACTGCTTCCAGTCGCTTTCTATAGTTGACCACAAGTTTTTCACACTGATCCACCGTTACTTTACCCCATTCTTCCTTGCATAATTCCTCTAATTGCTTGATATTTTGTGGATTCCGCTTATGAACTTTAACCTTCAAAGTATTCCACAAATTCTCAATTGGATTCAAATCAGGAGACTGACTTGGCCAATTGAGAGTACTAATACCATTATTTTCAAACCATTCCTTTGTAAGTTTTGCGGTATGTTTGGGATCATTGTCATGTTGAAGTACAAAATTCCGACCATGTCCTAAAGAAGTTGCAGATTTCTGAAGGTTCTTCTCTAGAATCTCCCTGTACATGCTACCATTCATTCTACCATGGATAACTTGTAACTCACCAGTGCCCTTGGATGAAAAGCAACTCCATATCACAATGGAACCACCCCCAAACTTAATTGTGGGGATGGTATTGTGCTTGTTGAAGGCAGTGCCATTTATTCGCCAAACACTTGTCGCTGTGTTCCTTCCGAATAGTTCAACTTTCGTTTCATCCGACCAGATTACCTTTTCCCAAAACTGCATACCTTTCTTTTCATAAGTTTCGACAAACTTTATCGGTTTTTGACATGTTTGGTTTTCAGTAAAGGCACTTTTCTTGGTGATCTTGAATGAAAGCCTGTACGATATAGAGCTCTGCTAATGGTATCCTTACTTACATTAATTCCAGCACCCTCAAGATCAGTTTTAATTTCAGAACGAGTAATGAAGGGTTTTTTTTGCACATTTCTGCTGATCCACCTTGAAGTACTCTCATTTATTTTTCTCGGTCTTCCATTTCTTGGAAGGTTTGCTGTACCGTCGCCATACTTCTTATACTTTCTGATGATATTTCCTACTGTACTTAGTGCTAGATTCATTTCTTTGCTAATTTTTCGGTAACCTTGTCCTCCTGTGTGACGTTCAATGATTCTATCTCGCATATCTCTAGATAATTCTTTAGTTTTTACTATTTTTAATCCTTGAATTGCAGAATGCACATCAAAGAGTCAGAGGATTAGTAGCAATATCTTGTAAACAATTGTGTGCTTCTCTGATTGGTCAGAGATAACATTCCAATACTATCGAAAATTTGAATATTTCGATTGGAAATTTGAAAAAAGTGTCATGTATCCAATACTTTTGCATAGGGTAATTTTGAACTTTGATAAAAAAATGGATTCAACCATGAGTTTTTAATTTTCCTTCCACATACAACTAAAACAATTTTACGAGATATTACTTACCAAATATCAGGCGAAATGGCGGACATAAACTAGAGTTATAACAGAAAATAACATGTATCCAATACTTATGCGTGTCACTACATATATATATATATATATATATATATATATATATATATATATATATATATATATATATATATATATATATATATAACAAAGTGTAAAGTTTTCTTTTCGTGTGACGCATTTCGTTCTTTTTGTCTTCATCGGACTAAAGTGGTGTTTACGTTGACGTGACTACACATGCGCAGGAAGGAGAGTGGACGCAGTTATTTTTTTTCTATTTTAAATTTACTTTTTTATATGAGATTGGGTAAATAGTTCAACCAATCTCATTTAGTTTCTTCTTCTTTTTGTCTATATTTTTATCACTTTTGTTATTAATTATCCCCGGGTGCGACAATGGATTGTATGCCATGCAAAATGAAATGTTGTAAGAACTTGGATGCAAATTGACTGTGTATGATTTAGCGAGCAGACACGAAATCTGCTACAGAAGGTAGCGACGGAGACTAAGCGTATACCACAAGAAAACATAATGCATGGTCATCAGTAAAAGAATGAGCCCGAATTGCGATTTGCAGGTCGGGGACACTAAAATCAAGCAG
>OZ038516.1:57780050-57792550 GCA_964036315.1 Acanthosepion esculentum
TATATATATGTGTGTGTGTGTGTGTGTGTGTGTGTGTGTGTGTGTGTAATTTGGCAGCAACTTTTCTTTTATATATATATATATATATATATATATATATGTGTGTGTGTGTGTGTGTGTGTGTGTGGTTTGGTACCCATCCAGTCTCATTCTGTAAAGAAAGAAAAGAAAATGAAGTGAACCTCGATTTTTAAAAAAAATGCACGAAAGAAAGTGGACAACACGGAGAGAATCTATATTTTTTTTGTTATAGTCCAGGTTAGGACCAAGGAAGAACAACACGAAGACAAGAGTAGAAATAACGGAGATATACTACACGAAATAATAATACAAGATGTGGAAGGTGTTAGTATGACTCTCACTCTGGTTTGGAGTGAACTACTATCGGCTCGACTCGATTCGATATTTAACAGTTCCCCCACGAGGAAAGTATGTGGCACAAGGCCGAGTTTAACGTGGGTTTCTCCGAGCCCGTAAGCTCGGCCAAAAATATTCCCTTAAGAACCCGTATAAACGGATTCAGGCCTTGTCTACCACCCCGGATGTAACTTTGCAAAGCCTCGTCCCGGTTCCTCTCTGCCAAAGCAGAGAGTTCGACAGGAGTCGCGCACAGTCAGAGACTGCGGCTCGACTCGATTCGTTTCTCTCTCTCTCTCTTGAGAGGCGTAGTATACATAGTGTTAGGAAGAGTTCATTCTGTAGTTATAGGTAAGGACCCATGACATTTACTTATTTTATATTAATTATTTTTGTATTAGTATTTACTTTTATTTTTTATGTAACGTAGTAAAATTTTGTGTTCATGTCTGTCTTTTGCAGTGACTTCTGATCGTTCATATAGTAATTTGTATTTGTCTGGGAAGGTGACTATAGCTAGTTTCTTTTCTCGGCAGGGTTTATATTTTGTATTTATTGTTGTAGGCCGATACAACTTTCCTTCATTTCCATGATATTTTGATTTTTGTTTTGACTTCCCATATATGTTTAGAAAGCTTTGTACTTTTCGCGTATTTAATATTCGTAAAGAGTGTCTTGTGTTGGTAGTTTCTGTTTTCAGGGACCTTCAGTTACTTCTATATATTTTTTCTTCGTTATCTCCTGATTTTACAGTGGCTTGGTATATTACATTATTTTGCAAGCAATTGCCGTTTAAGGGATATGCGTTCATTGTTCTGGAATTACATGTGGGTTTGATTTTTTAGGGTGGTTTGTTTGTTATTTTTCAGTTGTACATTTTTAGTACTTGTGTCATGTCTTCGGTGCAGCTGTTGTTGATTTTTACAGTGTTTTCGTTGAATATATTTTGTGGAGAGTTTAATTAATATTCATCCTACGTTTGTTTTTACGCTTTCGTTTTATGGTGTATTGAACCATCTGATTTTTTTCCTAATGGCTTTTTTATGTGGTGTGTATGTGTGTGCTGCCACTATCTTTTAGGGCTGTTTTATAATGGTTTTCGGCTTCGTTTGAAGAATTGTCAGGTAAGCTGTTGTTAATTGATTTGATTGTGTTATCTGTTTGAGTATTGATAGCAGGTGGTTAGAAAAAAAGAGTGTATGTAAATTGGGTTGACGTTGGTTTTTCAATATGGTTTTCAATATGATTGATATGTACCTTTACATTAGTTGAACGTAGCATCTAGGCAATCTACTTTTTAATGTCTATGTCGAATCCCATTTTTTTTTTTGAAAATTTATGACTTTTTTTTGCTTTTGTCTTTTTTTGTTTATGGTTTTATTTTTTGTTTTTTGTCTGATACAATTTCTTAGGATTATGATGCCGTCGTCCCTGTAGGGGCCTATATCATTTTTATCGATTAATTTATTTAGTTCATTTAGTAAATGTATACGCTCACAGGTCCACAAACCATCAAAGCTTCCCATTGTAATGTCTATGGTTCCTTCTTTCTTCAAACACGCGTCTTCATTGTCAAATAATAGTGATTTTCGGGAGTGTTTAATGATTTTTACTTCGTTTGTGCCTATTTTTATTTGTTCTTGAGCTAAGGATTCTTTCGATAAGTTAAAGTGAAACTGAATTCCGTCAATTTTTTACTCGGAAATATACTCCCACATCAAAAGAAAGGAAGTTTGGAAATAAAGAAAAGAAATTGTTTCTTCCCGTTAAGGAGGGATCTTCTTCAACTACATTACGGTTGTGGAATAGTGACTGAAGCTGAGATGCCGGGTCAGGATCGATAACATTACAAATTTTTCTTTGGTTTTTATCAAGAATCTCTAAATATATAGCAGAATCCTTATCACACTGTGAAATGAATCGGAAAACCTAGCCTCAGATCGTTCATCCTGGAGGAAAGAAGACTTTGTAAGAACTTTATTAAGCATAAAAACTCAAATGAATATTGATGTTCAAGTACTTTAAGCAATTCCTCCACTCCAACTGGTCCGATTTCAATGATTCATAGCTCATTCCAAAGCCCTAGAAAAGTTAGAGACAGGGAACGATTTTCGTTGAGCTTAGATTCAGGGTTGCCAGATTTAGCAAGGTTAAAATTTATATTAATATATTATACTATCGTTGCTTTCATGGTTCAAGAGGAATAACTCTTTATTTTCCTTTTGTATTCAAAATCCAATATATATATATATATATATATATATATATATATATATATATATATATATATATATATATATTACGCGAATCATTCATACGAAAAGCAGATAATGAAGTTAATGATATAAATGACAAGAATCACACTCGCAAACAATTTTTAATAATAAAATACATTAACCTCGAATCCGTTACTGAATGGTATGATCCTTGATTATAAATTCCGGTTTTATCAGGTCTTTTTTTACTACTAGCTTTCAATCGTTTCATACTATCATCCTCGGGTAAGGAAATAGGTACGTTTTTCACATCCAGGTAATAACAGGACATCGAAAGATAAAGTGTAATCCGAAAGAAGTGTTTTTTTAGAAATGTGATATTGTTAACTGTAAGAATACTTTTGGAGCGTGCAGTCACGACGCTGAGGTTGAATTTTTTTTAATTTTAAAATTGTGCGTTCTTGTATTAATATAGTAATATGAGAAAACTTACCTATTTCCCTACCTGAGGATGATCGTATGAAACGATTGAAAGCTAAGCTAGTAGTAAAAAAAAGACATAATAAAACCGGAATTTATAAACAAGGATCATACCATTCATTAACGGATTCGAGATTAATGTATTTTATTATTTAAAAATTGTTTGCGAGAGTGATTCTTGCCATATCATTAACTTCATTATCTGCTTTTCGTATGAATGATATGCGTAATATAAATTGAACCGGCACCACATAATTGATATATATATATATATATATATATATATATATATATATATATATATATATATATATATATATATATATATTTAAGTAAATGCTTAAATTCTTACAACATTTCACCATTCCAAACACATCTTCTATCATAATGCGGGATATTTAATCGCAAAAGTGATAAAAACATTAAAATAGAAACTAAATAAAATACTTTAGACTATATATCGAAAACACTCACAGACAAAAAAACATATATATATATATATATATATATATATATATATATATATATATATATATATATATATATATATATATTTAAATAAAACTAAAAACAGACCACTTTAAGGTAACATGGAAACTTAAAGTGGTCTGTTTTTATTTTTATTTAAATTATTAGCTCTGATTTACATTGAGCTCTCTGGATTTTATCCTCCTTGGCTCTACCCATACGGTACGGATTACCTATTTTTTCGTAAACTATATATATATATATATATATATATATATATATATATATATATATATATATATATATTCATACATGTTTCATTAAATAATATAGACAAGTGTTGTTTTTTATTTTATGTAAATTCTTTTCATATCGTCTGATAGGCTTAATAATATTATCATTAAACGAAGAAAGAAAATCACAATATTGATACATATTTTTTTAATCCAATCTAAGCTTTCGGCTTGCATAAGCCATTATCAAAGATGACAATTAGAGTACAATATATTAAGCAATACACGGACGAGAAATTTGATAAATTATAGTTTCATGGTACGGTATATTCATGGCCAAAAGTCCTCAGTATCAGGCATAGAGCGTATATAAACAAAAAAGTGGACATTGAAGTCAACACTCAGAGGCGACAGACTCTTTCATGCTAAACGTAATCGTCGGGCTAAGCCATGACTATTGCGTTTAGTATGAATGAGACTGTCGTTTCTGGGTGTTGACTTCAATGTCCAAATATATACATATATATATATATATATATATATATATATATATATATATATATATATATATATACATATATATATATCCATACAACTTTATATATATATATATATATATATATATATATATATATATATGTATTGTGTGTGTGAGAGAGAAAGAAAGAGAGAAAACGATACACGATATGTTATATATCATGAAGAATTTTAGAAAGTTCTATGGCACCAACATTATCAAATCAATTTAAATGTATTTATCTAAGATTAAGCTAAAATTGTTACAAGTACCCCTAAAAAATAAATGGAATAATGCAAAATGAAATAATAAGCTAAAATGCGAAGAAGAAATTTACTCTATCACCTGGAATAATTGCCACGCGTAGTACATAGGTGAAACCTCAATGAATGTAAATAAAATATTATATAGAAGACTAAAGGCATCTCTTACAAAACAATACACTCAATGCATTAGTTAATAAGTCTGGCCATACTTTCAATTTCAAAAATGCTTTTTTTAATTTAAAGGAGGAAGCAATTTTTCTATGACTAAAGTGCGTGGGGTCACTTGATTGATCATCCACAGTAAATTTACGTCAAGGTTCTTACATTTCACCATTCTAAACAGATCTTCTATTATCACAATGCGGGATACTTAATCGCAAAATTGATAAAAAACATTTAATTTAATTTTAATTTTTAAAAACATATATATATATATATATATATATATATATATATATATATATATATATATATATATATATGTATGTATATAATATACATAAAATAAATAGACAAAACTTGTCTATATTATTTAATGAAACATACATCAATATATATATATATATGTATATATCTTTGTGTGTGTGTCTTTGTGTATGTGTGTGTGTGTTTGTGTGTGTGTGTTTGTGTGTGTTTGTGTGTGTGTGTGTGTTTGCGGGTGTGTCTTTGTGTGTGTGTGTCTTTGTGTATGTGTGTGTTTGTGTGTGTGCGTTTGTGTGTGTTTGTGTGTGTTTGTGCTTGTGTTTGTGTGTGTGTTTGTGTGTGTGTTTGTGCGTGTGTGTGTTTGTGTCTGTGTGTATGTGTGTTTGTGTGTGCGTGTCTTTGTCTCTTGTGTGTGTTTGTGTGTGTGTGTTTGTGTGTGTGTGTTTGTGTTTGTGTGTGTGTGTCTTTGTCTCTTATGTGTGTTTGTGTGTGTGTGTTTGTGTGTGTGTTTGTGTGTGTGTTTGTGTGTGTGTGTGTTTGTGTGTGTGTGTGTTTGTGTATGTGTGTGTGTGTGTGTGTGTGTTTTGTGTGTGTGTGTGTGTGTGGAAGGAGTCAGATACAGAGAGAAAGGAAAAGAAATAAGGATAAAGTCACAGAGAGGTTGTGTGAGAAATAGAACGCGTATATCTGGAAGAGAGAAGAGATACGGATACAGGTAGAGAGAGAGTAGGCAGAGAAAGAGAGCATTAAGAAAGGTGTAACGAGAAAATGAGAGAGAGAGAAAGAGAGAGAGAGAACGAGAAAGAGTGTATGCGCATTTATGTGTATGTATGTTTGCGTGTGTCTATGACTCACATCTTACCGCCACACAAACAGACATCGTCACGTTGGCGTATTCACAGGTATCAATTCTCACGTATTCGGCGAACTACACACACGTACAAACACACTGTCTCATTCCGACCTACCCACACCCAAATGCACACTTAAGCATTACCCCCATTCATGTTAGCGCCTCTTCTTTCTCTCCAATCCAATTCAAAATTCTACTCGGAACTCTCAGACGGCATATCAATATGCAAAACGAATAACGGCCGCCATTGCAGATATTGAGAGGCTTAAAACTCCACTCTACTTAAATGAACCTTTTTTTCTTCGTTCATTGCATTTTAAAATCCATAATTCGGACGGGCCAATCGTTCTATTTACAAACTTCACGCCGATTGATTTCCGCAATAACCCTGACCGTTCTTGCAGAAGCCCGGGTGAAGACAGTGTGAATATTACCGTCTGCTCCTCTCATTTTAAGCCAACGAACACAAACCAATACCTTCTCCTCCCATTCGCCATCTTGTGTACACGCTTAGGTGTTAATATGCATATGTGTTCATGAATACGACGATGTGAGATAGTGTCACCTTTTTTCAGAAAGAGAAATGACGATACGTGTTCGAATTGTGGCCAAGTTTGCTAGTTTTTATTGGTGACCTAATAACCAAGAAGTGGCAATAAACTGCTTGCATAAGGATAGAAAATGAGTTCAGCAGATATATAAAAATAGAAACGGGTGTAAGACAAGGATGTGTCTTCTCACCGGACTTATTCAACCTATACAGCGAGGCAATTCTAAGGGAAATAGAAGTTCTACCAAGATTCGTTATTGATGGCCACAATCTTAACAATATAACATATGCAGATGAGACAGTGTTGATAGCTGACACAGAAGGAAAGCTGCAAATCTCCTACTGAGGATAGTGAAGAGAAACAATACGAAAAGACTAAACATCAACTACAAGACGATAGAATACTTGCTTGTTGGCAAAAGGAAGACCCCAAAGTGCACTTGTCAATCGGAGATATCTGTTGTTCATGATGACGGTAGTCTTTGAGGTTGGCAGTGAATATTTCGAAGACAGTAGGGAAGCGTAGTTCTTGGTTAGCAGTGGATATCCCGATAAAGTAGCAGAGAGTAGTTCTTCCTTCTGTTCTTTCGACTGACAGGTTGGCACTGGATATTCGGAGAGAGTAATCAAAATGGCCGCCTTTATACACGACGGATTGAATATTTCACGTCTCCTGATTGGTTAACCTTCAATTGGGGAACTATAAAGTGAGTCGAGTCATTTGGGTTGGCTCACTAGTACCAAAGTACACAAAATAATCTAACAATACCAAATTCAAACATGTGTGGGAATTTAAATATCTTGCATCTTAGTGGCTTTTTGCCTTGATTGGAGTGAAATGATTAAAAAAACTGTGTAAAAACTTGTAAAAGATGAGAAAAAAGACTACACAAGGAATAAGATGTGTTAGATCATCCGTTAGATCATAATTAATAAAATCAGAAAATAAAAATGTATATAACACCATAATACTGCTGGGCACAAATTATAAGACCAAACGTTTTGAATTTACATTCTTTATTTAAAATCACACGAAAACTACTGCACTGTATAAGATATTGCATCGGTACTCGTACATTTGACCCACGGACTATTAACCGAATAGACATTTAGCCGAAAATGTAATGGCGTACTTACATGTATGTCACACTCTTTATCGTAATGTACTACATATATTTATAGTTAATTTTTATAATTTATCGGTTTTTTGACAGTTTTTCTTTTAATCTATTCTGTATATATTATATTTTACTTCAAATGTTACTGTAAGGTGATAAGTATTTTGCGTAAAAGCACATTTTACGACAGCAAAAATCTTAAGCTTTTACGATATGAAAGATCTTTCAATGTCGCTTTTAATGATCATTATCTTAAAGGGATGAACCAGGTTTTATCTTACTGTTAAATACGAATTTAAATAATTAGCTGCTACTTTTTACCCAAATACACTGAAATATTTTTAAAATACTGGACATTTAGCCGAAAATGTAGTGGCGCACTTACATGTGTCTGTCACACTCTTTATCGTAATGTGCAACATATATTTATATTTACTTATTGTATTAATTTATAAAATAATTTTTAATATATTTTTTGACAGGCTTTTTTTTTAATCTATTCTGTATATATTATATTTTACTTACGCAGGACGCAGTTGTAGTTTATCGTCATACCCAGGACCAAATAAGTTTATAGGCTTCAAAATTCAAGGCATCTGTAGAATTTGTCAATAAATTTAGGGAGGGTTCTTAGCATTCCTTCCTTAGATTGAAATCTGAATAATTCAAGAAAGCATTAAATGCGTTAAGGATAAGATAAAAATAGGTGTATTTTTTATAATTGAAGGATAAAAGTTGGTACTCGGACATTTTGCCGACGGGCATTTAGCGAGGGACATTTCGCCGAACGGACATGAGATTTGCTAGATTATCCGTTAGATCATAATTAATAAAATCAAAAAATAAAAGTGTATATAACACCATAATACTGCTGGTCGCAAATTATATGACAGATTGTTTTAAATTTGCATTGTTTATTGAAAATCACCCTAAAACTACTGCACTATATAATATATTAGATCCTAATTGTTCAGTATAATTTTCCTTTGGAGTAAATGAAGGTCTTACTTGATGGCATAATCATTTAGTAATAATGTCCTTGTGTCATACTTGATGTCCGCATACAATTTGTAAAGCTTCAGCAAATTATAAATTTTATAAGTCTTTCACTGATCACCGCAATGAAATTCTAACGCTACGATTTTGATATTTCAAGAATAAATCCAAATAGAGTTGGTATTTTTGCAATGAATGGAAAATGCATTCAAACAAGAATTCTGTTTATGAATCACAACAAGCTAAATATGCCTTTTTTCTGGATTCGATAAGTAAAAACTGTATTAAGAAATTGTAAAAAAATTACAAAAAATATCTTCTCAATGAATAAGATTTGTTAGATCATTTGTTATATCATAATTAATGAAAACAAAAAAAAATTATAAAAGTGTATATAACACCATAATAGTGCTGGGCACAAATTATAAGACAAAACGTTTTAAATTTGCATTGTTTACTGAAAATCATACGAAAGCAACTGCACTCTATAAAATATTGTATTGGTACTCGGACATTTGACCCACGGACATTTGACCCACGGACATTTGACCCACGGACATGTGACCCACGGACATTTGACCGAATGGATATTTAGCCGAAAATGTAATGGCGTACTTGCATGTATGTCACACTCTTTATCGTAATGTACTACATATATTTATAGTTAATTTTTATAATTTATCGGTTTTTTGACAGGTTTTCTTTTAATCTATTCTGTATATATTATATTTTACTTCAAATGTTACTTTAAGGTGATAAGTATTTTGAGAAAAAGTACATTTTACTACAGCAAAAATCTTAAAGTTTTTACAATATGAAAGATCTTTCAATTTCGATTTTAATGAACATTATCTTAAAGGGATGAACTAGCTTTTATCTTACTGTTAAAGACGAATTTAAATAATTAGCTGCTACTTTTTAAAACCCAAATACAATCAAATATTTTTAAAATACTCATTTCAATAAACAAATATTGAAATAGGAAAACTTTTAACTTTAAATTTAGATTTAGTAATTTAATCATTTGAAAACCAATGCTAATTATTAGTCCTATTCTACCTTATAATAATGTTAATTACAATACTACTACCTACCTACAACTATTACTTCTACCAGTAGATATTGCTTGTTAATATTTTCACTTGTACTTTTTCGGTGAAATGTCCGTTCGGCCAAATGTCGGTCGGCCAATGTTCGTTCTGCCAAATGTCTCTCGGCCCAATAGCCGTCGGCCAAATGTCCGTTCGGACAAGTGTCCGTTCGGACAAATGTCTCTCTGCCCAATGGCCGTCGGCCAAATGTCCGTTCGGACAAGTGTCCGTTCAACCAAATGTCCGTTCGGCCAAATGTCTCTGGGCCCAATGACCGTCGGCCAAATGTCCGTCGCCCAAATTTCCGGTCATTCAGAGATAACAAAATCAAACAAGTGTGGGAATTTAAAAATCTGGAAAGTGTTTTCTCAGAGGGCGGAAAGTCGGACACTGAAATCCGAAGGTGTGTTGGGATAGCGAAAGATGCCTTTCAAAAACTAAGCAGTGTACTGAGAAATAGAAAAATTCTCTGGAAACAAGGAAAAGAGGACTAAACTGCTACGGGATATCTGTCCTTGTGTATGGCAATGAGGGCTAGACAATCTCCTGAAAGATGAAGAAGCGACTGGAAGCATTATTCACATTATTCAGACTATTGTCCTCATCTTTGTCGCCATATTTATTACAACGTTTCGGCCGTTGTACGCTCCGGCCTTCTTCAGGTGGTTGGAATGTCGAACTGAACGGGATAGCATACACACAGTCTTTAGTCATGTTCTTACTCGGGCGAGATATATGCGAATGTCGTCAAGCTTTTGAAAGTTGCCCTGATGTTATATGGACCGCAGATCCTTTGTATTTTCTCTGATAACCCCTTCACATAAGGCAGGCAGACTGTTTTTTGAGTGTTGTTGTCTTCCTCCTCTATCCCGTTCAGCTACAGAAAGAAATATAAAGGATAGACAGGCCGCCCCCTCAAGGTAAGGCTTCAAGAACACCAAAAGGTGTAACACGAGGGGAAGTGGAAAAATCAAGCGTGACTGACCACATATGGAGAGAGAAGGGAGATCACCGCCCTCTGTGGGATCAGGTTGACATCATAGACAAGGAACACCATTGGAAAATTCGTAAACTTAAGGAATCAGCACATATGCTAGGCCACAAAAATCTCCCGAGCCGACCAAGCATAGAAATAAATACAATATGGGAACCAGTAATAAGGAGTGCCAGAGAAAAGCGATAACAACAAAGTTGCAATATGAGCTCTGATAAAAACATGTTTTGATAACAGCAAAACATTGGCACAATTGATAAAGGCGTTGGTTAGATCCAGTGACAGGACCAAAGAGTGTGAGTTCAATACCCCGTTAAGGCAGTGGAGAACTTCCAGAGGGAAAATTAACAGGAGATAACTGATAACTGATATTAAACATGGCACGTAAAACTAGAACAGTCTACCCCAGTGAGCGAAATAAAAGGTTCAGTTTGACATTCCAACCACCTGAAGAAGGCCGGAGCGTACAACGACCGAAACGTTGTAATAAATATGGCGATAATAATGTACATAATACCTCATCTCAGAAATATAGACAGATATTAAAACATTGTGTCGTATTGTATCAGGTCCTTGTCGATCTGACTATGTCATTAGCTCTATCAATATAGATGTTCTCTGGACTATTCTCGGTAAGATGTCCTCCAGAATTTGTAAGAATATTCACTGTTTTGCATTGTATATTCAAACTTGAGAGGGAGATGAAAAAGCAACTTAACTTCAATAGGTCGCTATCGAAAGCCCTAACCACCGCCATGAGCGAGGTGACTTGTCTTCTCCCATTAATTCCCCATTTTCTTTGCTGTGGCTTTCACATTTGCATTCCAGGATTGTGAAATCACTATGTAGCTGCATTTCAAAACCACGGGTAAAGTCTTTGACTTGACTCGTTTCAAGATTAAATCAAACACTTTCCAGTCATTCTAGAGTTACTCTATCCTGACGCTGCTGACCTCGTTGCTCATACGAAAAAGAACATGCAACCCATAATGGACCATGCAAAATTAAGTTTATGTACACACCTCTTCCGCAGCAAGGCTATGTCGAACCTAACATAGTTCTTGATATTTTTGTCTACCTTGGAGGGACTCTCGCAAGAGATGGATCTTTGGATCCACGGGTAAAGTCTTTGACAGATAGAGACTAGAAGCAACAGAAATGTGGTTCTACAGAAGGATGCTGAGGATACCGTACACTGGACATGTAAGCAACGACGAAGTTTTGGATAAGTGGACACAAAACAGGACAGGAAGAGGCAGTTGAAAATTCTAGGACACATATTGAAGAGAGAGGGCTTGGAAAATCTGATACTCAAAGGACAGATTTAAGGCAAGAGGGACAGCGGAAAACAGTGCGTAATTTGAGCTTGAGTGAACGGATGGCAGAACAGAGCTAAGGTTTATGAAGAACTACAAGGGAGGGGAATTTGTGGAGAGCCAAATTTGCCAAATGAAGGGACACGGCAGATAAAGTAAACGAAGAATGCAGAGCAATGTTTGTAGACTCGTGTCGGGTACATTAATATTTAATAGGTTACGCTGTTTTTTTTAAGGCCCATGTCACTAAATGATGTAGAAACGCAAAGGTGATTACTAAAGATGAGACCGGCACACGGCCAACATTCTGAAGCATCCAGTAATGGTTGAAAAGCTTCGTATTGTTTTGAGAGTCGGACTAGTTCAGCGTAAGGGTAACGTTCTTGGATGTTTAATATGCAGGCCTTAATCTGAGACTTGGACAAAAATCTGTCGACGATGAGGATTGAATTGACTATGAAAGCAAAGAGGATACCCTGTGGTAAGGATATATGAATTTCAATCTCGGGGAATCTGAGATAGATAGATAGATAGATAGATAGATAGATAGATAGATAGATAGATAGATAGATAGATGGGAACAGGCTGAGATAGATAGATAGATAGATAGATAGATAGATAG
>OZ038516.1:57797550-57805050 GCA_964036315.1 Acanthosepion esculentum
GTGAGCGACTGGCTGAGACATCAGTCCAAAGATTTTTACGCTGAGGGAATACGGAAGCTTGTACACAGATGGGAAAAGTGTGTGACAGTGCTGGGAGACTACGTTAAAAAAGTAAGCTTCTATCTGTATTAGAAGTCCTCATACCGAAAAATCCACCTTATTTATCGTACATACTTGAAATTTTTTATCATTTAAATTATTCTGTAGAGACCGGAACAAATAAAAATCCAAAGGAGCCAATTCAAGAGAATACGGCGACTGTTCGAGAGTTCCCCATACGAATTCTTTAAGCTTTTGCAAGGTGAGTTTTGCAATATGCTGTCTTGGTGGAAAATGACACCTTTTCGATTTGCCAAAACCGCCCGTTTTTCTTGAACCCAAGTCTCTTCAAATGGGGAAAGGCAGTTGAGATATCGATTTTCAAACACTTTGCAATATCTTCCATCGAAATCTTTGGTTTGTTCTTCCCGTTGGTAAGCAGAACATCTTCATCGACGTCGAAAGGTCAGGCGGAGCGTGGCTGACTGTTGAAATCACCCCGGCGAAATCTGCCAGACCACTTTGGGACTATCCGAAAAGTTGACGTAAATAAACGTTCTGAATTATTTTTGGTCGCAGTTCCGACGCTTATCACTTTTCCGAAATAGAGCACAATATGACGAAAGTGAATCTTTTCATTCTCCACCTTTAAGGCATTCATTCAGAGACAAAACATCAACATTCAATGATTGACTTGCAAGTGAAAGATGCAGTGTTTCAATCTAGAAACACAATGTTAAGTTTCGGTCATTTTATATTACCATTAAAAGTCGGGTTCGGTTTATTTCGAAATTCCAATAAACGTTGCCTGACGAAGGCCGGAGCGTACAACAGCCGAAACATTTGTTTATTTGTTTTATAATAATTTGTTTATCGGCATATCAACTCCTTATGGGTCATTTAATGCCGAAATGTAATTTTCTTGGGGGCATTAGTAATTTATTTTACAAAAATGTATATAGCTGGTAATTTTTATCAAAAATGTATTGCTGGTAATATTTTTTCCCTTACAAAAATGTATTTCAGGTAATTTTATGACTATTGCTAGCACCCTCACTAGAAAAATGTATTTCTACACTTTCATACTGGTTTGCCCACAGTTTGGGGGTTAACTATTTGCACATAGCTGGGACCCTAACAGGTGATACAATCCCGTGCCAGGGTGAACCTGGGAACAAAAAAAATTTGGAGGTGGTTCCACGCTCAGCAAAACCGCCCCATCAGAGCCTTGCTACTGGATGTAGTTTATCGTCATACCCAGGATTATTAACTATTTGCCCATAGCTGGAACGCTAATTTTGTGTGTGTGCGTGTGTGTGTGTGTGTGTGTTTGTGTGTGTGTGTGTTTGTGTGTGTGTGCGCGTTTGTGCGTGTGTGTGTTTGTGTGTGTGTGTGTGTGTGTGTGTGTTTGTGTGTGTGTTTGTGTGTGTGTGTTTGTGTGGGTGTGTGTTTTTGTGTGTGTGTGTGTGTTTGTGTGTGCGTTTGTGCGTGTGTGTGTGTTTGTGTGTGTGTTTGTGTGTGTGTGTGTTTGTGTGTGTGTGTGTTTGTGTGTGTGTGTTTGTGTGTGTGTTTGTGTGTGTGTTTGTGTGTGTGTGTGCGTGTGCGTGTGCGTGTGTGCGTGTGCTTGTGTGTGTGTGCGTGTGTGTACGTGTGTGTGCGTGTGTGTGTGTGCGTGCGTGTGTGTGTGTGTGCGTGTGTGTGTGTGGCAGTTTCGACGCGTACATCTAATGAAGCATAATACCCTGCATATTTAAGGCATTTATTTGCGAATAAAAGGTCAACATTCAACAATGTCCGACTCGCAAATGAACGATGCATGGTTCGAATCTTGAACACACCAGAAAAAATCGACATCAAAACAAACGCCAATATCAAATTGCATTTTCTACAAACAATGAAATTCGGACACGAACTCTCGCAATTGTCTGATATTTAATAAAATTTTAAGCAAGCGAATGAGCCAATTGGAGTAAAGTGCCATGCAGATTTAAATTTTTCCCACTTGTAACGAATACAGCTATCGAATTTTTGCATGCTAGCATGCTAGTTAACATTCTTGTCAGTCAGCTGTTGGCTCTCACGCTGGCCAATAGAATTTTCCTGCCTATTTGTGGCAGCCAGCTATAGGCTCTCATTCTGGCCAGTAGAAAATGGCCGCAAACTACACGAAAACTGCCGTAGAAGCATAAAAACTCGATTATTTCCACTATCAATGGGAGTTGGGAAATGCAAAGTTGGTCTTGGCCTTTATTCTAACTTTGGGCATGTGCATGTAAATTTTGGTGCAAATCCGTCGAAAATTGCGGCCGCGCATTCGTTACACACACACACACACACACACATAAATCCTGCCTTTTATAGATAGTTTTCTCTGGTTCTATGTTTTGAAATAAACTTTATTAGATTAAGTTTGGAATTTTATTTTATGCAGTCGTTTTGATCATCATATAGTTATAGGTAGGGTAGCAAGAATTTGTTTTCGTGTCTCAGACAAAATTACTCGATAAACTCATCTGAATACGGAACCAAAGTACAACCAATTCACCTTTTTTCGAAGAAATCCTTGCAATTCGCAGGTAAGACATTAAGATTGGCGTTATATGAAGAATGAAATGTTAATTTGAAACTAAGATAATAAATACATTGATTCTTTTTGTGGATCAGTTTTAATATTTTATATTACTAGGATCCACTTGGATTATATACCAACGGATTTATGACATTACTAAATATATATATATATAAAAGTGAACATTGAAGTCAACATTTAGAGGCGACAGTCTGTTTGATGCTAGACGCAATCGTCAGGCCACGAGTGCCTGACGATTGCGTCTCGCATGAAACAGCCTGTCGTGTTGACATCAATGTTCACTTTTATATTCACGCATTCTATCCCTGATATTAAGCACTTTATCCCATAAATATAGCACACCTTAAGTGTATATATATATATATATATATATATATATATATATATATATATATATCATATATTATAATATTTTTTTGTTTTTAAAAATATGATTCCTTCGCTACATAAGAGTTCTCATGTTTCAAAAGCGAGAGCCGAAACCCCTAACATAATTTTTTGAAGTTATGTTGAGTTAAGGTGCCTGGACCCGCTTCCTCGTCAAGAATTTCGGCTCTCGCTTTTGAAACATGAGAACTCTTATGTAGCGGAGGAATCATATTTTTAAAAACTAAAAATATTATTATAATAAAAGCTCTACTTCTGTATGGAGCACTGTCTTTTTGAAAATAAAGCTAAATACTAAGGAACACCGGATTATCTACCTAACGTGTTCTTTCCTATTTCACTGCACACCTGCATATATATATATATATATATATATATATATATATATATATATATATATATATATATATATATATATATATAATATATATATATATATATATATATATATATATATATATATATATATATATATATATATAAGAATATGACATATAAATTTCTATATATCAAAACAATATTTAAATTTGTAAACATTTTAATAGTGGGTTGCTTCGTTTTAATTTATTTTTGTGTTTTTAATTAAAAATTTTTAAATCAATTTTAGAGGCGGCACGGGGGAGTAATGGATAGCGGCTTGGGCTGAGGAATCGGAGAGCCGAGTTCGAATTCCAGTCAGTTACATTACATTCACTAATATGCTAATACCCTTGGGAATCCTCTTCTTCTTCCTCCAGCTATGGATGAAGAACAGACTGGGTTCTATAGCGTTGAGAGAATGACAACTCTTAATTTATAACCTGCGGAGGGTCGTTTGGGGAACCTGTGGCACGTAGTGCACCAAGTCTCTGTATTCGGCCCTCCAAAAAGTGTGCATGGTTCTGCACAAGACCTTCACCACTATAATCAAATCTTATGTGCTGGTGTCGGGCTCTCAGTTTCCTTGAGAGAAAGTTTCGACTTGACCCCTGTACGTCGAATTCGACGGGAGAGTCGAGAGTACATATATATATATATATATATATAGTCAAACCTAATGAGCCAGACAAACCTACCAAGGTTTCACTTAAACAGATCGTCAACAAGAATGTGTGGTTTATGTGTATATAGACGATATAAATCCTAAAGTGTATATCGGAGCTACTCGGGATATATTTTAAAAAAGATATTATAATCATACGAGTAGTTTTAATAATGAAAAAACTAAACATAGTATCTAGCTATGTATGGAAAATTAGACAAGAAAATAATAACGAAAATCTAATGATCTATTAAACTCTAAAACCGAGATTCTTAACAAATGTAGGCATAGAAAATCTTGGTTATTGAAATAGGCCTCATCTCTCCTGATTGTATTGTTATCATCAGTGTTTTCTTAAAATATCCCCTCCCCTTTTAAGTGGTTTGAATAAATCTTAAAGGTGTTGCTTTCTTTTTTCTTTTCCTTTTCTTTTGATTCTTTTCTTTTTGTCTTTGGTCACGTGGTGTTGTCTTGGTTGTCGCCTATAAGCATGCCGTTTTCTGTTGCCTCTTTAGCCAGCTGACCCTGACGATCTGCCTAAGTGAAACCTTGGTAGGTTTGTCTGGCTCATTAGGTTTGACTAGGTCAGGTCTACGTTTGTATCGTGCTCTTTAGTTAGTTGTTTACTCGTATCGGGTTTTTTTCTTTGGGCCTTGAACCTGTATCTGTGCGATTATTTTCGACAGACTTTCATGTTCCTGGCTCTTTCTTTTTTAAAACCTTTCTTTCCTTCGAGATTGATTTGGCTATTGTTAAATCAAGAATTCGAAGGTTTTTCGACACGAGTATAGTTACCTATATTTTTATATATATATATATATATATATATATATATATATATATATATATATGAGAATATGACATATAAATTTCTATATATCAAAACATTGTTAAATATTTAAATTTGGGAACATTTTAATAGTGGGTTTCTTCGTTTTAAATTAATTTTTTTGTTTTTAATTTTTAAAAATTAAACTCAAAAATTTTAAACTAATAAAACAATTCAAATTTAATTTAATTTGATGGAATTATATACGTACCCATGGTGGTAATAATTATACAACTCGGGGGAACGCTGTAGATGTGGAAAGGCTGAATTTAAAATTTTGAAATTTTTACAGTTAAATTTTCAGTTCAAAATTTTTGAGTTTTAACTCAAAATATTTAAAACTCAAAAAATAATTAAAACCCAAAATTTAAAATTTAAAATTAAGCATTTCCATATATTCAAAGTCTCCCCAAGGTCCATAAATTTTTACAAACGTTCACATTTCCATCTCCCCTTCTTCCCCCTCCTACAAACATATAATTCTATCAATAAAGATATAACTTTCGTCCGAGGAAGTGCTTAGATGTAGACGTCTCTTCTACTCCAATAGCTTCATGTCTCGCACATCTCGCCTATGGAACTCCCTTCCCTATTACTGTTTCCCTGACAAATACAATCTCCAACGGTTTAAGTGTAGCGTCAATCGACATCTCCAGTTGCCTTGATCTATACACTTCCCTTCTCCACATCCTTTCATTTTTCATTCCTATCTGCTTTCGCTCCGGATCTTTTGTGGCCCCCTTGCCTTGATCGACACACTGTCTTTCTCTTTCTCCACATCTCCTCCCTTGCCACTCCTATCTGCTCTTCCTCCAACCCTTCTTTAACCCCTTGCGTGATAGTGGCCTCCGGCCTTGCTTGGGGTGATTTGATTAAAAAAAAAAATTAAAAAAAGGTGTCTTTAAACGTTGTCCGAGTGACCCTCTAGCGGTCGGTGAATAGTTTTAAGAGGTCGAGCATAGTCAAGGGGTCGAATGGCGGTCGGTATACGTTGTAACTTAGGGAAGATTATTGAATAATCAAACGAAGGCTGGTAATGAACGATAATACTTAGGACACGAACAACACGGAGCGTAGTGGTACTCATCAAGTGAATTCCACAATGAATCTCCAGCTGCAGGATATCTACCAACCGCCCCATATATATAAGCGGCTCCTACTGCTATTAATGCCATACTCTTTGGGGTAACACCGTGATTCCCCACCTGATGAGACGTCTAAAAATCGTTTTCCCCTTTTTTGACGTTGAAACAAAAATGTACAATATTGTAGTGGATATGTGCATGTTCTACAGTAACACTGCATAGGATAAATAAATATTTACGGCTCTTTGTGTATTGAGCACTGTTTTTAAATTAATGTTTTGAACGCTGTAATATATAAATACATACATACATATATATATATATATATATATATATATATATATATATGTATTTATATATTACATATATATATGTATTTATATATATCTTATATATATATATATTAGCTCCTGAAAAATTAATTTCGGTTTGGGGTGTGAATTTGTAAACAGTGACTATTTATGCTAATACTGCACGACTCTTCGACAGAATTGAGTCACTGTGTGTTTATCCGAATCTAAAAATAAACACGCTAAATTTCACCTTCATTCTGTACCGTACGCTGATGGCTTAGCGGTTAGAAGTTCGGACTGACGAACGGGTTTCGATCCTAGCTAGAGGCAACCGGACGTCTAGCCACACTGATGAGCTGTGAAACAGCGAAACAGTCTGTCTGTGGATGACAAATATATATATATATATATATATATATATATATATATATATATATATAGGTAACTACACTCGTTTCGAAAAACCTTCGGTTTCTTGATTTGCCAATGATCAAATCAATATCGAAGGGAAAAAAAGGTTTTAAACAAAGAAAGAGCTATGAACATGAACGTCTGTCGAAAATAATCGTACCACATACAGGTCCAAAACTCAAAGAAAAAAACCCCGATACGAGTAATCAACTAACTAATAAAGTGCTCAATACAAAAGTAGAGCGGACCTAGTCAACCCTAGAGAGCCAGACAATCCTACCTTTCCCTCACGATCCGCTTAGGTGAAACCTTGGTAGGTTTGTCTGGCTCTCTAGGTTTGAATATATATATATATATATATATATATATATATATATATATATATATATAAGCGGCTCCTAATGCTATTAATGCATTACTCTTCAAGTACGACTTGAGTTCTCCGGGTTCACTGGCGTATTTCTTATAGAAAAAACTTTAAAATTTCTCTTTCTCTCTGCACTGCGATGATAGCCTGGGGGTGGGATCTGGGACTAATGTCAAATCAGTCTGGTTTCGATCCCGGCTTGAAGGAATCTGGTGTCTAGCCACACTGAAGAGCTGCGAAATACTCTGTCTGTGGGTAACTATATATATATATATATATATATATATATATATATATATATATATATATATATATATAATGAATACAGAGTCCTCAAAAATCCATTTGGTTATAATTTATTTCGTTGACTTTTACATCCATCTCTTCAGACCAGCGTTTTGTTAATAGATTATTTGTTATTAATCATTTATTAACAAAACGCTGGTCTGAAGAGATGGATGAGAAAATCAACGAAATA
>OZ038516.1:57810050-57920050 GCA_964036315.1 Acanthosepion esculentum
TTCTTATTACTACTAATAATAATAGAAATAAAAGCTTTTTCTCTTTTTCTTCTTCATCTTTTTCTACTACTACTACTCAATGTCTTTGTCTTCTTTTTTTCCTTTTCTTTTTCTACTACTAATAGTAATAAATGCCTCATGTCTTTTCCTTCTATTCCTTTTTCTTCTTCTTATACTACTATTATAACTACTACTACTACTACTACTACTAATGATAATAATAATAATAATAATAAATTTTTTTCTTTTTCTTCTTCCCCTTCTTCTTCTATTACTCTAGGTTTTCTCTTTTCTCCATTCTTTCATTTCTCATTCCTATAAATCTTACCATTTTTTTCTCAAACACTCTTTTTCTTTCTCACGCTTTTTCTCATTCCACTCTCTTCTTATCCTTTACCCTCTTTTTAAATTTACTTCTTTATTTCCTCACTCTCTCTGCTTCTTTATTCTTCCTCTATCTTCTTCCTATCTCTCGACATTCCGGAACTTCTCCTTACCAACTTTTTCTTCTCTTCTATTTGCTTCCTTAGATTTCTCTCTGTTCGAAACATATTTTCCCCTCCGTATCCTTCTCTTCATTTTCTTCTTTTCTTCTCTTTTTTTCTTTTCCTTTCTTCTTCTCTTTTTGCAAATCTTTTTTTATCTCCATTTTATAAACTTTCTTCTTCTTCCACGTAAACTTTTATTTATTTATTTTTACCCAGAATACCATCGCTGGCTTATCATCTGGTTTCAATCAGATTCCCAGTCAAGCAATTTTCCCCAATTCCTTCCAATTCTATTTTCAAAATTGTATTTACCTCCCTTTCTTCCTGGCGCCATATTTATGCGTTTTTCAACCAAATGATTCGAACATCTTTACCCTTCAAGAATGGCACGTCCGAGTATATTTCAATCATTACAGTAAAGAGCAAATGTCCAAGGGATCCCTTGTATCAGCAAAAAGTAAACAAAGCCTAACCTTAAAAACAGAAGAAAAAAAGGATAGTTTTTATGCTTAACTTTGGCTTAATTATATACAAATCCCATAGAAATGATATTGTGGCAGACTTCACCACATTAATTTAACTTTAGATTAGGAAACAGGGTTGAGACAGAAAAGGATAAGCAAAAGACATCGTTACACATAAAATATGTATTTAACAAGATGTACAATATGAAACAACGATGTGAAACATGCATTTAAGTAAGAAAAGGTTGAAATATGGCGGACTTCACCACATTAATTTAACTTTAGATTAGGAAACAGGGTTGAGACAGAAAAGGATAAGCAAAAGACATCGTTACACATAAAATATGTATTTAACAAGATGTACAATATCAAATAACGATGTGAAAGAAAGCATGCATTTAAGTAAGAAAAGGTTGAAATATGGCGGACATTGATGCGTTCAATGTTTACTCCAAGTTGTGAACCATTTCTCGCTTCAAACTATGTATGTAAACATAAAATTGTCTTTGGATTGTTTCGAAAGTTGGTGGAACCAATTTAATGTCACTTAGAGATGACATCTTTTACAATATATTTGAAAGAATTTTTGCTGTAAACAGATCAGATATATAATATTTATGGTGTGAGCCTGTATTTCTTATGGTAGTAAAGCCCTGAGCAAAAGTAAACTTGGTCTGAAGCCGCTATGCCAGGTCAGAATCAATAACATTGCAGATCCTTCTTTGGATTTTATCAAGGATTTCTAAATATATAGCAGGGGAACCAAACTATATGTGGCAACAATATTCAAGGCATGGTCGAATGCTAGATTTATAACTACGTAAGATCGATGTAGGGAAAATTGTCTAATACGATACAGTGAACAAATATAATATTTATGGTGTGGGCCTGTATTTCTTATGGGATTAAAGCCCTGAACAAAATAAACCTGGGTGCTTCCGAGCCACCAATACTTGAGAGGACTACACTATACCTTTCATCTGTTTTCAGTGGTCTGCTTCACGGTGTGTTGCTACCAGAAATGGGTGTCTTACTGGACAGGTTAAAGTTCATGACGGTAACACAGGCAATCCCCGTAACTGTTATGTTATCTTGCTTCGGCTTGTCACCGGACTTAGAGTTTTTTGGGGGAGGGGGTGGGGTAAAGAAAATGCTATATCTGTAGAACAGGCATGTAACTCTGATATGTCTATGTGCAGTCATCTCTTCATAAGTCCCACGTCAATGGCGTGACGATGTATGTAGCTCTAATCGTTTGGAAGTGTAGCGATTCATCGCATGATTTAGAATGTTTGTTCTGGGACATCTGTACCGCAGAACTGTGTTGATACGATCATTATCTCCTGGAAAAAGTGAGAAAAAAAATCGATGCGTTTAGATTATGGGAAGATAAGCCTACTTGAGGCCGTGGGTAAATTTTTTTTTTTTTTTTAAATATTCTGCTTACAAGATTTTTCCTTGAGTAACTCCAGACACACAAGCTAAATTCAAACCGGGGAGAAGTACAACTGATATGATTTTCAGTTCAACTGCAAGAAGAGGGTTTAAAACATTGTACATTATTTACATTATTCGGACTATTGTCCTCATCTTTGTCGCCATGATTATTACAACGTTTCGGCCGTTGTACGCTCCGGCTTTCTTCAGGTGGTTGGAATGTCGAACTGGACCCTTTATTTCGCTCACTGGGGTAGACTGATTTTTCCACTTCCCCTCGTGTTACAGCTTTCTGGTGTTCTTGAACCATCACCTTAAGGGGGCTGCCTGTCTCTCCTTTATATTTCTTTCCGCAGCTGCACTGGATCCCTACAGAGGAACGAAAACATCATCATACTACCGGCTGACAAAGGCAATGCGACTGTAGTGATGGACAATTCAGATTATACTAGAAAGTTGGAAGACCTCATTAGCAACGGTAGCTACAGCAAAGTATAAAAGGATCCTACTATGAAAACTGAACGCAAACTGTCACAGATACTAATCAAGAACAAGGATCACTTCGCACCTAAGACGTATAGGCAGTTACCGCAACGTTACACCAAGCTACGTCACATATACGGTCTCCCTAAGATTCACAGACGGTATTCCGCTCAGGCCGATTGTTAGTTGTCAAGACTCTGTGTGCCACCCTCTGAGTCGCTTCCTTGTGGATATAACTGACCCATTGATCGGAAAGTCTCCTTCATATGTTCGAAACTCAGCCCACTTCGTGGAAATAATCAAAGATGCTCCCATCCTATCCAACCAGATGGTGAGCTTGGACGTTGTGAGTTTGTTCACCAAGGTACCCACGGAGGAAGCACTCTCAGTAGTCAGAGACAGATTGGCCTCTGACCCATCCCTAGAAAAACGGACTAGTATTCCAATAGATAATCTGATGGAGATGTTGACTTTCTGTACACAAACAACACACTTTGGAATGGGATCACACATATATCGACAGGATGAGGGCTTAGCAGTGGGCTCGCCATTATCACCAGCAATGGCGAATATATACATGGAATACTTTGAGGAAATGGCATTAGAATCTATATCTCTAAAGCCAACTATATGGTTAAGGTACGTAGATGAGACCTTCCTACTCTGGCCATACCAGGAAGATGTTCAGGTTCTACTGGACCATGTGAACTCAATAAGACCTTCGATACAGTTCACAATGGAGAAAGAAAGTAACAACACACTCCCATTCCTGGATGTTCTAATATCTCGAACAGAGCATGGGTTCAAGACATCCGTATACCATAAACCAACATTCACCGGACAGTACCTCAATTTCAACTCCCACCATCCATACAGCGTAAAGAAAGGGATCGTCCGCTGCTTACATCACCGAGCAAAAGTCATAAGTGGCGACCCAGAGATATTAGATAAAGAATTGGTCAGTATAAGTAGTACCCTACAACGTAACAACGACCCTGGGTAAATGGCAGCAGCCCCCAAAAACTGGGATAGGTGGGTACAAGAGGAGGAGGAGGACAACAACACCCAGAAGACAGTCTGCCTGCTTATGTGAAGGGGTTATCAGAGAAAATACAAAGGATCTGCGGTCCATATAACATCAGGACAACCTTCAAAAGCTTGACGACCGAGTAAGACCCCCATAGATGAGAACATAACTAAAGACTGTTGTTACGCTATCCCGTCCAGCAGCAGAAATAAATATAAAGGAGAGACAGGCTGCCCTCTTAAGGTGAGGCTTCAAGAACACCAGAAAGCTGTAACCCGAGGGGAAGTGGAGAAATCAGGCATGGCTGACCACATATGGAGAGAGATGGGAGATCACCGCCCTCTGTAGGACCAAGTTGACATCATAGACAAGGAACACCATTGGAAAATTCGTAAACTTAAGGAATCAGCACACATGCTAGGCCACAAATATCTCCTGAGCTGACCAAGCATAGAAATGAATACAATATGGGAATCAGTAATAAGGAGTGCCAGAGAAAAGCGATAATAACAACAAAGTTGTAATATGAGCTCTGGTAAAAACATGGATGATAACAGAAAAAAATTGCAATATGAGCACTGGTAAAAATGGTTGCTGAAGACATTAGGTTTATAATACCCAGAAATTCATACACAGATGAAGGACACATGACACAGTGGATAAAGGCGTTGGTTAGATCCAGGGACAGGACCCAAAGAGTGTGAGTTCAATACCCGGTTAAGGCAGTGATGAACATCCAGAGGGAAAATTAACAGGAGATAACTGATAACTGACATTAAACATGACACGTGGAACTAGAACAGTCTACACCAGTGAGCGAAATAAAGGGTTCATAAGAAGGCCGGAGCGTACAACGGCCAAAACGTTGTAATAAACATGGCGACAAAGATGAGGACAATAGCCCAAATAATGTAAATAATTTCATCTCAGAAATATAGACAGATATTAAAACATTGTGTCGTATTGTATCAGGTCCTTGTTGATCTGACTATGTCATTAGCTCTATCAATATAGATATTCTCTGGACTATTCTCGGTAAGATGTCCTCCAGAATTTGTAAGAATATTCACTGTTTTGCATTGTATATTCAAACTTGAGAGGGAGATGAAAAAGCAACTTTACTTCAATAGGTCGCTATCGAAAGCCATAACCACCGCCATGAGCGAGGTGACTATTTCTTCTCCCATTAATTCCCCATTTTCTTTGCTGTGGCTTTCACATTTGCATTCCAGGATTGTGAAATCACTATGTAGCTGCATTTCAAAACCACGGGTAAATTCTTTGACTTGGCTCGTTTCAAGATTAAATCAAACACTTTCCAGTTATTCTAGAGTTACTCTATCCTGACGCTGCTGACCTCGTTGCTCGTACGAAAAAGAACATGCAACCCATAATGGACCATGAAAAATTAAGTTTATGTACACTCCTCTTCCAGAGCAAGGCTATGTTGAACCTAACATAGTTCTTGATATTTTTGTCTACCTTGGAAGGACTCTCGCTAGAGATGGATCTTTGGATCCCGAAATCAAACTTAGAACCGAAAAAGCCAGCAAAGCCCTCGGTAAATTACAAAAAAACGTCTGGTCAGACATCTCAGTCGATATTATAATCAATATCTACCAAGCGCGTCCCTTAACTGCTCTATTGTAACCTTCGAAGATATGGATTATATACAGTCAACATGTTAAAAATCTTGGAAAGCTTTCAAGAGAAGTGCCTTGGGTGTATCTTAAACAGCAAGTGGCAGTCTTTCACAGCAAATACAGTTGTTCTGCAACGGGTCTAAGCACCAAGCCTGGAGAAACTGCTCATTCGCAATCACCTGCGCAGAGCAGGGTAGGGCAGGGTAGGCAGGCCAGCTCAGGAGAATGGAATGTGAGAGTTTGGTATCTGCCTATATATGAGCACTGGTAAAAAATGATTGCTGATGATATTAGGTTTATAATACCCGGAAATTCATACACAGATGTCCTCAAGGACACATGGCACAGTGGATAAAGGCGTTGGTTAGATCCAGTGACAGGACCCAAAGAGTGTGGGTTCAATACCTGGTTAAGGCGTATGCCATGTGTCCTTGAGAACATCTGTGTATGAATTTGGAGGGAAATTAACAGGAGAGTCTCGGAATAACTGATAACTGACATATATTAGACATGGCGTGTGGAACTAGAAGTCTACCCCAGTGAGGAAATAAAGGGTTCAGTTCGACATTCCAACCACCTGAAGAAGGCCGAAACGTTGTAATAAATATGGCGACAAAGATGAGGACAATAGTTCGAATAATGTAAATATTGTGAGAGTTTGCATGAGCATTTTTTTTACAGAGGGCTCACTCTTGCTAAACGCCCAGACATATACCCGAAAAATGCTCCAAGTATGTTGTTAATCTGGAAAATATGGAAATTAGTTACAAAGACTGGCAAAAAGACGCATAGAATAAGTCTGGTTGGAGAAAATCTTTTGCTAAATTGGCTTTTTAAGCCCCGCAAAGAAAATCTATTGTAACTTTCCCAAATCGTCATATTTCCGTGTAAATCTATATGCTGAACGCGAAAGTAACGCCGAAATTTTGATAAAACGTACCGTATTCGGACCCAGTCGTGTTCATTCGTCCGCCATTACGGGCCTTGTTTAACTACATTTATATGTAGTTTTCATTTGTTTTTTATCGTTAATTTTGGTCAGACTTTGTATTAGTTAAACGGCTTCTTTTAAGTTGTTTTTAAATTAGAAGCTGGGAGATTCCGGATTCTCAGAATTCTCTACTTGGTCATTTTGATAGTTTTATTCGTTGTTGGGAAGGGGAAGTTATCTTTTAGGTTTTGGGAGTGTATATGATGTGTGCATGTGTGTATGTATATATATTAGTATGTGTGTATGTATATATATTAGTATGGGTGTGTGTATATATTTTGGGATATATGATGTGTGTATGTGTGTATGCATATATTAGTATGGGTGTATGTATATATATTAGTATGGGTGTGTGTATATATTTTGGGATATATGATGTGTGTATGTGTGTATGTATATATATTGGTATGGGTGTGTGTATAAGTGTGAGATAGATAGATAGATAGATAGATAGATAGATAGATAGATAGATAGATTAGGAGATCAGCCGATCATGCTACATTGTTTTCAACTTTTCGGGATCTTCATTCACGTTTTAATACTACTATTTCCTGAATAAATTCAACTCTGACCATTGAGGATATAAACATATTATATCTACTTATTTCTGTAATGATCCTTTGCAGTGTATCTTTCTAATTTACCTCCAAATATGATCTTAAAAAAGATCGAAAGTACTTGGGTTAAAAAAAATTACTATATCTATATATATATATATAGATAGATAGATAGATAGATAGATAGATAGATATAGATATATAGATATATGTATATATATATATATATATATATATATATATATATATATATATATATATATATATATAAACTAGAGATTACCAGTGACGAGATATGCAAGTCCAGACAGGACATGAATATATATATATATATATATATATATATATATATATATATATATATATATATATATATATATATATATGTAGTTTATACATATGTATATATATGCATGTATATTATATATATATATATAATCTCTAGTTTATGTGTATATATATATATATATATATATATATATATATATATATATATATATAATAAAACAAAAAAATTAATATACAACCCAATGTGTCTGAATATTTTAATTTTTAACATTTTGTATTGTTCAATACATATATATATATATATATGTATGTATTGTTCAATACATATATATATATATATATATATATATATATATTATAGTCTCTAGTTTTTACACATGTATATATATATATATGTATATATATATATATATATATATATATATATATATATATATATATATATATATATATATATATATATATATATTGAACAATAAAAAATATAAAAAAATTAAAATATTCAGACACAATGGGTTGTATATTAATATTTGTTTGTTTTATTATTTCATTTAATTTCCTCGACTAGTTTCGGCCAGCATGGTCATCATCAGGAGAAAAAATCGATGCTTGTTTGTAACAGTGAACTACAAGAGTGAATGACTGTCTCTGAAGAAAGTGAAATATATCTGTAGTTTTCATTTTTTTTTATTGTTTATTTTGGTCAGTCTTTTTTTTTAATGTAAAACGGTTTTTTTTAAGTTGTTTTTAAATTATAAGCTCGGAGATTCCTGATACTCGGAATTCTCTACTTGGTCATTTTGACAGTACAACATACATTAATATATATGATTTTATTGTTTATTATTATAAACGTTATTTTTACTAGGTGTACTGGGCTAGAAATTAAAAACTTCTTCCTAACTTCACAATTACTAAGTCGGTTGATATTTCACTGTTTAAGAAAAACAAGGATGTTAACTCAAACAAACACTGGTTCCCACTAAAAATGGCCTTCATAGTCATAAGAAATAATGTGTTAAAAAATTAATTTCAAAATTACTTCATTTGATTTTATTTATTAAATTTGAAGACCAAATTTAGAGGCAAAATATGGTTAACACTTCTTCTGCTGTGTGGACATATGTATGCCTTTACGAAGCTTACATTT
The DNA here is from genome assembly GCA_964036315.1 of Acanthosepion esculentum. NCBI lineage: Eukaryota > Metazoa > Mollusca > Cephalopoda > Sepiida > Sepiidae > Acanthosepion > Acanthosepion esculentum. The sequence goes on from OZ038516.1 coordinate 57,818,579, forward strand.
CCTACTGCTGAGATATATGAGTGGGTGGGTGGGTGTGTTTTGAACAATAAAAATATATTGAAACATTAAAATTTTCAGGCACACTGGGTTGTATATTAATGTTTTTGTTTTATTATTTCAATTAGATTCCTCAACTAGTTTCGGCCAGCATGGTCATCATCAGGAGAAAAAATTCCTGCTTGTTTGTAGCAGTGAACTACAGGAGTGAATGCCTTTCTGAAGAAAATGAACTTTATCTGTAGTTTTCATTTGTTTTTCATCGTTAACTTTTGGTCGTTCTGTTGGTCAAACAGGCTCTTTTAAGTTGTTTTAAAGATTGACGATGGCAGATTCCCGACTGACAATATATATATATATATATATATATATATATATATATATATATATATATATATATATATTTAGCTAACTATACTCGTGTCGAAAAACCTTCGTATTCTTGATTTAACAATAGCCAAATCAATCTCGAAGGGAAAAAAAGGTTTTAAAAAAGAAAGATCGAAGAACATGAAAGTCTGTCGAAAATAATCGCACAGATACAGGTTCAAGGCCCAAAGAAAAAACCCCGATACGAGTAAACAACTAAATAAAGAGCTTGATACAAACGTAGAGCAAACCTAATGAGCCAGATAAACCTACCAAGGTTTCACTTAGGCAGATCGTCAGGGTCAGCTGGCTAAGTGAAACTTTGGTAGGTTTGTCTGGCTCATTAGGTTTGACTATATATATATATATATATATATATATATATATATATATATATATATATATATATATATATATATATATATAGTGTCTATACTTTTTTATAGATAAAATATTTAAATAAATGCTCCGTTTATAATAAACCGTATTTACTACATTTACCCGCATAAATATCCGAGGAAATGTGTGTCCTCCAACAGGAATCGAACCAGTATCCTACATAGAGCCGTCATATAGCATGAGGTGCTATAGCATTTAGCTACAGAGGAAGCGTCTGGTTCGCAAAGTCAAATTACTGTTTTTCAACAACAAATTTCCCATGATTTTTCTTGAACGCTCATATCTGCGCGAAGCGTATTTTAACATAAACTAGACGCTCCCTCTGTAGCTAAATGTTATATATATATATATATATATATATATATATATATATATATATATATATATATATATATATAACCAACCAAAAACATCTCTATATTTGAGAATCCCTGTATATCAAACATCTCTCTCCCACTATCAACCTCACCTTATTTAAGAGTGGAAATGGAGTGTTAAATTTTTGTAACAATAGAAAGTTTCTCACTCGAATTCCAGTCATTCTCTACAAGTAAAGGCCCTAAATAAACACTCTGATTAAAAACAACACAAAAATAAATTACAATTTAAATATTCAACAACAAAAACAACCACCCTTGAAAATGGCTAAAGTGGTCGAATGCGCTTGGGACAAGAAAAATAATGAAAAATGCATGTACTCCCATTAAAAACGGAAAAACATAAGGATGCTGGAAAAAACAAATAAAAAACTTAATTAAATCTTCCTTGTCTGCCGTATTTAATGAAATATGTTTAAAAGAAAGATTGCCACCAAAAATGTCCGCCAAAAACATATATGCACCCTTCAGGAAAGGAAAAACTTGAATAGATATTGTAATACTAAATTTATTCAGACATCACGAAATTAATACAAGTTACCTTTGGATTCTACAATCACAAGAAATGCTCAAAATGGTGGCCTTTAGCTTTCAGATATTTATCAGTACGGTGAAGTGCTGCTTTGATGAAGTGTCCAGTGGGATTTCTGCACATCCATTTGGACTGCCAATGTAATGTCATCTCTCGAAAAAAATACCGTACCGCAGAAAAGAGTGTTATCACAATCTGATAAAACCATGAAAGCCAAGTTTTTCCTTCCATGAAGAGTGTATACATTTTTTCGAGCATGTTTGGTTAAAATAATTTAAATTGTGTCTGTTTATTTTAGGTTGAATCGTTTCGTACCTAGTACACACCATGACATGTCCACAGCTAAGCCCCTCCATGACATGTTCCGAGTTAGGTGACACCATACCATGTTCACAGCCAGAACCCACCATGCCATGTTCTGATTCAGGTCACACCATACCATGTTCATAGCTAGGACCAACCATGATATGTTCCTAGTTAGGTCACACCATGGCATGTTCTGAGTTACGTCCCAGCATACTAACTTCACAGCTAGCACCCAACATGCCATGTTCCGAGTTAGGTCACACGATACCATGTTCACAGCTAGGTCCCACCATGTCATGTTCCGAGTTAGGTCACACGATACCAGGTTCACAGCTAGGACCCACCATGACATGTTCCGAGTTAGGTCACACGATACCAGGTTCACAGCTAGGTCCCACCATGTCATGTTCCGAGTTAGGTCACACGATACCATGTTCACAGCTAGGTCCCACCATGTCATGTTCCGAGTTAGGTCACACGATACCAGGTTCACAGCTAGGTCCCACCATGTCATGTTCCGAGTTAGGTCACACGATACCAGGTTCACAGCTAGGTCCCACCATGTCATGTTCCGAGTTAGGTCACACGATACCAGGTTCACAGCTAGGACCCACCATGACATGTTCCGAGTTAGGTCACACGATACCATGTTCGCAGCTAGGACCCACCATGCCATGTTCCGAGTTAGGTCACACGATACCATGTTCACAGCTAGGACGCACAATGCCATGTTCCGAGATAGGTCACACCATACCATGTTCACAGCTATGTCCCACCTTGTCATGTTCCGAGTTAGGTTTACACCGAAACATGTTAACAGCAAGGAACCACCATGCCATGTTCCGAGTTATGTCACAGCATACCATGTTCGCAGCTTGGACCCACCATACCATGTTCCGAGTTAGGTCACACTATACCATGTTCGCAGCTAGGACTCACCATGACATGTTCCGAGTTAGGTCACACCATACCATGTTCGCAGCTAGGACCCACCATGACATGTTCCGAGTTAGGTCACACCATACCATGTTCACAGCTAGAACCCACCATGCCATGTTCCGAGTTAGGTCACACCATACCATGTTCATAGCTAGGACATACCATGCCATTTTCAGAGCTGTTTCCCGCCATACCATGTTCACTGCTAAGACATGAATCAAAGAAGAAGACGTGTAGAAGAAGAAGAAACGAGGAAGTCAAAGAAGAAGAAGAAGAAGAAGAAGAAGAAGAAGAAGAAGAAGAAAGTGAGACAGTCAAAGAAGAAGAAGCGAGGAAGTCAAAGATGATGTGTAGAAGAAGAAGAAGAAGAAGAAGAAGAAGAAGAAGAAGAAGAAGAAGAAGAAGAAGAAGAAGAAGAACAACAACAACAACAAGAAAGCGAGGGAATCAAAGAAGAGGAAGTCAAAAAAGAAGAAGAAGAAGAAGAAGAAGAGAAAAGAAGCGAGGACGTCAAAAAAGAAGAAAAAAAAGAAGAAGAAGAAGAAGATTGGAATTTTGAATTAAAAAATCATAAAACCGCATGAGGACAAGGTCATGATAACTCACCCCAGATTACGTCCATTTCCGAAGAAAAAATTAAAAAAACAAGAGAATTGAAAGAATGAATATGACGAAAAAAAAAAACATAAAAGATAATACAAAGAATTGTGAGGGTTGCAAGGTTTTAATATAATTAAGAAACTTCGATAAAAAAAATGTTCATAAAAAGGATAATATTAAACAAATAAATTGGTATATTGAATAATTTGTTTGCGAAAATATGGATGTGATATAGTAGACGGAAACTGTCGTAACAAAGACGTAGAAAATGTTTCTTTATTCTTTCTTTTTTCAGTCATAAAAACTTTTAATACGTTCTTCAAGTTGAGGGCGACATCGGAGAAGGTGGACCAACCTCCCGTCTCCGGTGCGAATGATAAAAATTCGATAGATAAGCCTTGGCTTTTTTCAGTTATGGCGTCGGAGATAAGTGGGACCTCGACGTTAACAATAGCTTTAGACGTGTTAATGAGGTCGACGGTCTCGCTGATAGGCGACAGATCCGTTGAGGAGGTGGCAGGAAGTTAAGATTTGGCGAGAAGAGACAGGGTCAGAGAAGCGGAACGAATGGTGAACGATCGCCGCCTTAAAATGATCGTTAGCAGTTTTCTTCTTCTTCTTCTTCTTCTTCTTCTTCTTCTTCTTCTTCTTCTTCGTCTCCATCTCTTCTTCTTTCGCTCTTCTTTTTCTTCTTTGTCTCCATATCTTCTTCTTCTTCTTCTTCTTCTTCTTCTTCTTCTTCTTCTTCTTCTTCTTCTTCTTCTTCTTCTTCGTCTCCATCTCTTCTTCTTTCGCTCTTCTTTTTCTTCTTTGTCTCCATATCTTCTTCTTCTTCTTCTTCTTCTTCTTCTTCTTCTTCTTCTTCTTCTTCTTTTTTTTTCTTCGTCTTCTACTACTACTACTACACAACGTCTTCTTTTTCTTCTTTGTCTCCATTTCTTCTTCTTTGTCTCCATCTCTTCTTCTTTCGCTCTTTTTTCTTCTTTGTCTCCATTTCTTCTTCTTCTTCTTCTTCTTCTTCTTCTTCTTCTTCTTCTTCTTCTTCTTCGTCTCCATCTCTTCTTCTTTCGCTCTTCTTTTTCTTCTTTGTCTCCATTTCTTCTTCTTCTTCTTCTTCTTCTTCTTCTTCTTCTTCTTCTTCTTCTTCTTCCTCTTCTTCTTCTTCGTCTTCTTCTTCCTCTACTACTACTACTACTACACAACGTCTTCTTTTTCTTCTGCTCCTTCTTCTTTGTATACCTCTCTTCTTTTTTCATTGTCTCTCTCTCTCTCTCTCTCTTCATCATCTTCTTTGTCTCCCCCTCTTCTTCTTCTACTACTACTACTACTTCTATTATACAATGACTCCTTTTTCTCTGTCTCCCCCTTTCTCTCTCCCTTTCTCTCTCCCTCTCTCTCTCTTTCTCTCTCTCTCTCTCTCTCTCTCTCTCTCTCTTGCTTTTGCTTTTATCATTACTTCATTTTCTCTCTATGCGCCTGCGCGTCCTCCTCCTTCCTTGTATTACCTTCCTAATCCTACCCCTCTTTTTCGTTTGCATTTCACCTTTCTCTACTCCTGCTCCTCCTTTTTCCTATAGCGCTCCTCTTTATTCTATACCTGTCCCCCTCACACTTCCTCTTTTTTCGTCACCTCTTACTACCCCTCTTCATCTTTTTTTTCAACTTTCTATTTCTTATTCACCTTCTCTCCTTACGACTCCTCGCCCTCCCTAATCCGTGTACGGCTCCTCAATTTTCTGCAAAAATCTCTCCCTTCATCCATTCTTTTTCAACGTCCCTCTTCTTTATCTTTCCCTAAGAAAGCTCCTACTTTCTTCACCTCCTCTCTCCCTAGTCTTTCTACAAGATATTTCGTAGCCTTCCTCTCAAGGTTTCCACCTTTTCCATCTCCTATTACTACGACTCTTCTTCATTATTTTTTTCAATTTGCGTTGCTATACGCTTTCTTTATTTCTTTTTCTCTGCTGCCACGCCATTCTTCATTTTATTTCAATACGCCTCCTCCTTCATCTTCAACTTTTCATTCTACGCTCATTCTTTTACTTCGTCTTCTTCTTTACCTGTAACTTGCGTTTTCTTCTTCTTTTTTATTCTATTACCCTTTTTTATTATTCTTCGACACTTCCATTTTGTCATTTCCTCTTACTACAGCTCTTCTTCATCTTTTCTAACTTCCATATGCTACACGCTTTCTTTATTTCTTTTTCCATACTGACATCTCCTCCCACTTCTTCATCTCCTCTCCTTAAGTCATCTCCTCCTCTTTCAATTTATCTGTAAACCCCCTCCTTCATCTTAAGGCTCTCTCCCTACGCTCATTCTTTTCCTTCGTCTTCTTAACCCCTCCCTACGCCTTCTCCTCCTTTTGTCACCACCTCATTCGATTACACACTTATTTTATTTTATACTTCTACACTTCTTTTTTGTCATCTACTCTTACTACACCTCTTCATCTTTTTTTTAAACTTACACGCTTTCTTTTTCTTTACTGACACCTCCTCCTACTTCTTCTTCATCTCCTCACCCCACGACTCATACTACTCCTTCAGTTATCTCCATATGTCCATTCTTTTACTTCGTTATCTTCATTACCTCTCCCCACGCCTACTCCTTCCTTTTTCACCTCCCCTTTTTTATATTATACTTCTACACTTCCTTCTTTTTTTCTTCTCCTCTTACTACACCTCTTCATCTTTTTTTTAAACTTACACGCTTTCTTTTTCTTTACTGACACCTCCTCCTACTTCTTCTTCATCTCCTCACCCCACGACTCATACTACTCCTTCAGTTATCTCCATATGTCCATTCTTTTACTTCGTTATCTTCATTACCTCTCCCCACGCCTACTCCTTCCTTTTTCACCTCCCCTTTTTTATATTATACTTCTACACTTCCTTCTTTTTTTTCTTCTCCTCTTACTACACCTCTTCATCTTTTTTTTAAACTTACACGCTTTCTTTTTCTTTACTGACACCTCCTCCTACTTCTTCTTCATCTCCTCACCCCACGACTCATACTACTCCTTCAGTTATCTCCATATGTCCATTCTTTTACTTCGTTATCTTCATTACCTCTCCCCACGCCTACTCCTTCCTTTTTCACCTCCCCTTTTTTATATTATACTTCTACACTTCCTTCTTTTTTTTCTTCTCCTCTTACTACACCTCTTCATCTTTTTTTTAAACTTACACGCTTTCTTTTTCTTTACTGACACCTCCTCCTACTTCTTCTTCATCTCCTCACCCCACGACTCATACTACTCCTTCAGTTATCTCCATATGTCCATTCTTTTACTTCGTTATCTTCATTACCTCTCCCCACGCCTACTCCTTCCTTTTTCACCTCCCCTTTTTTATATTATACTTCTACACTTCCTTCTTTTTTTTCTTCTCCTCTTACTACACCTCTTCATCTTTTTTTTAAACTTACACGCTTTCTTTTTCTTTACTGACACCTCCTCCTACTTCTTCTTCATCTCCTCACCCCACGACTCATACTACTCCTTCAGTTATCTCCATATGTCCATTCTTTTACTTCGTTATCTCCATTACCTCTCCCCACGCCTACTCCTTCCTTTTTCACCTCCCCTTTTTTATATTATACTTCTACACTTCCTTCTTTTTTTTCTTCTCCTCTTACTACACCTCTTCATCTTTTTTTTAAACTTACACGCTTTCTTTTTCTTTACTGACACCTCCTCCTACTTCTTCTTCATCTCCTCACCCCACGACTCATACTACTCCTTCAGTTATCTCCATATGTCCATTCTTTTACTTCGTTATCTCCATTACCTCTCCCCACGCCTACTCCTTCCTTTTTCACCTCCCCTTTTTTATATTATACTTCTACACTTCCTTCTTTTTTCTTCTTCTCCTCTTACTACGCCTCGTCATCGTTTCTAACTTCCGTTCCTGCACTTCCCTGTCATGTTTTTCTTTTTATACTTCTAACTCCTACTTCTCCTCTCGCTACAGCTCCTCCTCTTCCTTCGTCGTATCTCTCCTCTTTCTTCAAATCCTCTCCCTAAATCCATTCTTTTTCATCATCTTAGTTATTTCTCTCCTACATTCTTCACTCCCTTTTTTCCATCGCTCTCATTTACCTTCCACTATACGCTGACTCCTCCTACTCTTTTTTCTCTCCTCTCCTTGCACTATTCCTCACCCTCCCTTTTCATCCTTCTTTGCTTTCTCTCGCCGCACATATTGTTTCGTTTTCTTTACCTCTTCTCATAATGCACTTTCTTTTTCATATTTAGTTTATATTCTTGTAATTTCTCTTCATTATTTCCCCTTTATTCGTCCGATACTACTTCTATTCTTCTTTCTTTCTTCATTTTTACTGTAGATCTCCTCTTACTTCGTTTACATCGCCTATCCTTCCTCCTTTTTTATTTTATTTTTTTTTAACCATGTCACCCCAAGCGAGGTGATAATGCCACTAAAACGCATCGTGTTACTGAGAGTGAAACAGAATGAAAAGACTTGAAAGGACAATGAAATAACAGACAGAAGATGCTGATTGATGTAGCGTTTAAATTTCGAAGATCGTAAGAATCGGAAGAGAGTTCCCCTAGTGAGAAAAAAACATGAAATGAAACTATTAGAAAAGAACTTATGACTACATCTAGCCAGGGCCGGTGCAAGGGTCTCGTGGGTCCCCACCGAATCTATGATACGTCCCCACCTCAATTTTCACAAGGTAGTAGGTTTGGTTTGGTTTGATTTGTTGGGTTATTTAATGCCGACAACTTTTTTTTACTGGTAATATTTCGTTTTGTCAAAAATCTATTTCTGGTAATATTTTTTCCTCAAAAATGTATAGCTGGTAATATTATTTTAAAACATATATTGCTGGTAATATTTGCTTTCAAAAATATATTGTAGGTAATAGTTTTTCTTAAAAAAATTATTTCTGGTAACAATTCTTTTACAAAGTCTCTCTGATATTAAAACCCATTTTTACACTTTTATAATGCTTTTAACGTCAGTTTCGGGGTTAACTATTTGCCCATAGCTGGGACCCTAACAGGTGCTACCAGCCCGAGTCAGGGTGGACCTAGAAACACCAGTGGTTCCACGCTCCTCAAAACCTCCTGATCAGAGGCCTTGCTGTTGGACGTAGTTTATCGTCTTACCCAGAACACGAATGTAGTTTATCGTCTTACCCAGGGCGCAGATGTAGTTTATCGTCATACCCAGGGAGCGTATGTAGTTTATCGTCTTACCCAGGACGCGAATGTAGTTTATTGTCTTACCCAGGGCGCGAATGTAGTTTATCGTCATACGCAGGGAGCGTATGTAGTTTATCGTCTTACCCAGGACGCGTATGTAGTTTATCGTCTTACCCAGGACGCGTATGTAGTTTATCGTCTTACCCAGTACACGAATGTAGTTTATCGTCTTAACCAGGACGCGAATGCAGTTTATCGTCTTACCCAGGACGCGGATGTAGTTTATCGTTTTACCAAGGACGCGTATGTAGTTTATCGTCTTACCCAGGACGCGAATGTAGTTTATCGTTTTACCCAGGACGCGGATGTAGTTTATCGTCTTACCCAGGACGCGAATGTAGTTTATCGTCTTACCCAGGAGGCGTATGTAGTTTATCGTCTTACCCAGGACGCGTATGTAGTTTATCGTCTTACCCAGGACGCGGATGTAGTTTATCGTCTTACCCAGGACGCGAATGTAGTTTATCGTCTTAACCAGGACGCGAATGCAGTTTATCGTCTTACCCAGGACGCGGATGTAGTTTATCGTCTTATCCAGGACGCGAATGTAGTATATCGTCTTACCCAGGACGCGTATGTAGTTTATCGTCTTACCCAGGACGCGAATGTAGTTTATCGTCTTACCCAGGTCGCGTATGTAGTTTATCGTCTTAACCAGGATGCGTATGTAGTTTATCGTCTTAACCAGGACGCGGATGTAGTTTATCGTCTTACCCAGGACGCGAATGTAGTTTATCGTCTTACCCAGGACGCGAATGTAGTTTATCGTCTTACCCAGGACGCGTATGTAGTTTATCGTCTTACCCAGGACGCGAATGTAGTTTATCGTCTTACTCAGGACGCGTATGTAGTTTATCGTCTTAACCAGGATGCGGATGTAGTTTATCGTCTTACCCAGGACGCGGATGTAGTTTATCGTCTTACCCCAGGACTCGGATGTAGTTTATCGTCTCACCCAGGACGCGGATGTAGTTTCTCGTCTTACCCAGGATGGCATAAGGTAGTATTCATATAAAATACAAATATTTTGTTACCTAATTATATACAATAATAGATGATATGCAATGTAGGCGAACAATACAACTAGAAAAATTGAACATAAATACAACGTAAGTAAATACAAAATAGAAACATGCCGTAAAGACCATTCTGTCTCTATATCTATATTTCTCAAAATGTGTGTGTTTGTCTGTGTGTGATCGGATGTTGTTTATGCGTTTCCACAGTTTTCATCAGATTTTGATGAATTTGCTGGTTTTGAGTCCAAATTGTTGGCGACAATGGCTCTCAACTACGTCCTATCCATTATAACTCTCGGCAACGTTTTACTATTTACTATCTGTTCTTGTATATATATCTTTCATAAAAACTTTAATAAAAATAAATAGTTAAAATTATTACAATATTATTATTATAAAGTTCTCTTTTTTTAGTGTCACCCACCATTCAAATTGTTAACCCCCCATTTGGGGATGGGCCTCAGTTGCATCCAATTGTTGTTACTAATATTGATTTTTCGGTTGGGTTGGCTTTAAACTTAAACTGCTCCAATTGAACGGAAAAAATTCCCAGTAATGAAAGACCCGGTCGAAGACGGGTTATACTGCTAGTATATATATATAAAGTTTATTTATTATTTATTGTTATTATACATTTCACTTTCAGGCCCCCACATCCAGGTTATACCGCTAGTAGTTAATAAAACTGCGTTAAAAAAAAAAACAAATTCTATACCTCGCTTCATGTTTAAAATATTCATAACTTTTGGAATAATCAGAGCGTTGTTAGTCTTATAAACTTAGTAGTAGTAGTAGTAGTAGTAGTAGTAGTAGTAGTAGTAGTAGTAATAAGGACCTTGAAATAGAAATCTCAAAAATGTGGCACATGGGAACATCAACAATCCCTGTTGTAGTTGGAGCCCTTGGACTGGTTGGAAAAGATTCCACTAGACTAATTGAAGGGATCCCTGGAAGTCCATGCCTCAAAGAGATACAAAAAATTGTTCTGACAAGTACAGCCCACACTTTACGAAGGGTTTTATCTATGTATTTTTTTTTTTTTTTTTTTTTGCAGTGGAAAGTGTCATGATACCATTTCTAACCTTAGGTCCCTGGGCGGGACCCGGAAAGAAATGTGTAAACGCCAGATATCAAAGGAAATAATAATAATAATAACAATAATAATAATAATAATAATAATAATAATAATAATAATAATAATGATTACAAACTAATCTGATTTGAAAGTTGAGATGGAAAGTGTGTTTGGAATGGAGGATAGGAATGTCAGGGGGATCACAAAACAAAGTTACTAATACTACTAATAATAATAGTGAAGGTTACTAATAATGGTACTACATAAAAGTTTAATTTATTTCAACTCAGAGTTTAGCAGATCCTGAAGCACATGAGGCTGAAACAAGATTGAGAACGCAAAAACGGCCCTTTATAGGGCCCCCTTTCAAATTCTTAACCCCCTATTTGGGGATTGGCCTCAGTTGCACACGATTGTTGTTACTAATATTGATTTTTCGGTTGGGTTGGCTTTAAACTTAAACTGCTCCAATTGAACGGCAAAAATTCCCGGTAATGAAAGACCCGGGCAAAGACGGGTTATACTGCTAGTTCTGTGATAAATCAACTATGATTTGCGGCAAGGTTTAGCTTCAAATTGCGATTTTTCTCGCTAGAAATCTAATAATTTTATGGAATAAAAATTGTAAATTTTACATAGTGGTTTTTCGAGACTTAGCATGAGTAAAACATATTCAAGGATTTCGACGAAAAAAAAAACAAACCACAAAATGACGTCCAAATCCGAGAATAATTTAAATCCTTTCATAGCCATTTGTGCTTAGTTTCATTTTTAACGTATATAAATGTAGGTAAAACGAAGTAAATGTCGATAAGAAAGGTTCGGTCACAAAGCACAACCCGGGGCTCCCAATCAAGAAGAGTTATCATTAACTAAATTCATGTTTTTTCGAGACTTAAGGTGAGCAAAACAAATTCAATAGATTTTGACCCCCCCCCCCCGAATGACATCAAAGTCTACGAAAATTTAATAGGCAGTTGTACTTAGTTTAATGTGTAACGTATATAAATATACGTAGAAACAAATCAAATGTTGATAAGTTAGCGAAGTTCACAAAGTACTACCCGGGACCACTCATCAGGCTTACCTCCACCCGGTCGCAGGGGGTTCAGGGATATACGCACCGGTCCTGCATCTAACTAGTTCTATAATAAAACGATGAAATCGAGTTGCGAATCTAGAAGCAAGATTAAATTTACGCAGTCGAGGTCCCAAGGAGATGATCTCATTAAAACAACAGCCATGAAAATATGTATAGAAAAGACAGGGTAGCCACGTCACGGCCGAGATGTCAGATCAGGGCCGATTATATTACAGACCCTTCTGTAGATTTTGTCGAGAATCTCGAAATGGCAATATTTAATAAACGAACGAATAGTAGACTTTTAAATGTGCAGGAGAAATTCTGTCGAGAAAAAAACTTTCCTGGCAGCAAATTGATTTAATACAATCACTACAATTCATGTCAGTGGAAAACGTAAAACCAAGAAGACGCAGTGAGTTGCCATCTTGGAGGTTAGCATTGGTCATACCGATGGGAAACAAAAATGATGAGTCGCTTCTTCATCCCTTAAAACCTGTACCTTCATCTTTCCCGTCTCTATAAGATTTCTTTTTGGTTCTTCATTCTCTTCCTTTTCACATCACCTTTTCCTTCACTTTCTTCCTCATTTTTTTTCATCTTCTTTTTACACCCCCCAACACACCTTCTAACGCCTCTTATCTATTTTCGTCCTCATTCCTTTTCTCTTCGGTTTCTTTCTTTCGTTTATCCTCTCTCTCTCTCTCTCTCTGCCCCCTATCCCCCTCTCTCTATCTATCTACCTCTCTCTTTATCTCCTGCTCTCTCCTTTCCTTCTCTTCTTCTGTGTATTTCAGAATCTTAACGCCCACTTCTTACGTATTCTTCTCTTTTTCACATGTACATTCTCTCTTCTTCTTCTTCTTTCTTTCTTTCTTTCTTTTTCCTAATTCATCTTCACTTTCTCTTACTCTTTTTCTTTCTACGTTTCCATGTCTATATCCTGTTCATTCTCGTCGACACCTTCACAATGTTCATAGTGTTAATCAACACTTCTTTTATTTCTCCCTATTTTTACTGCTATTCCTTTTTCAGTTTCCACTTCTTACTTCAATTTCTTTTTCCTTCTTCTTCTTTTTCTTCTTCTTCTTCTTCTTCTTCTTCTTCTTCTTCTTCTTCTTCTTCTTCTTCTTCTTCTTATCATCATCATTATCATTAACATCATTATTATATTATTATTTCTGGCATATTTCTTTGCAGGAAATTATTATTATTATTATTATTATTATTATTATTATTATTATTATTATTATTATTATTATTATTTCCTTTGATTTCTGGTGTATGCACATTTCTTTCCGGGTCCCGCCCAGCGACCTAAGGTTAGAAATGGCATCATGACATTTTCCACTGACAAAAAAAACAACATATTTTACATAGACGAAACCCTTCGTAAGGTGTGGGCTGTACTCGTGAGAACAATTTTTTGTATTTCTTATTATTATTATTATTATTATTATTATTATTATTATTATTATTATTATTATTATTGTGTTATGTATCCTGCTTTGTATCCTGTAGAGCCGGGTCCAAACTATGGTCCTAAGGACCATAGTTTGGACCCGGCTCTACAGGATACCTATAGGAGAATTGTCATTTAATTGATAGCACTTTTCTTAGTATATGGGATGTTACTAGTAGGGAGATCTTCTGGGCAACTTGTATGTTGATGTTGCCTGAGACACTGTTAGTAAAACTGTCCATCCCTTTTCTCACGACGCCCAAAGCTCCGATTACTTTTGGTACAGCCTCAGTCCTCATTCCCTACATCCTGTTAATCTCGATCTCCAGGTCCTTGTATTTGGACAATTTCTCGATAATTTTTATCTAAGATGGTACTGCTATGTCAATAAGCATACACTTTAATCTCTTGCCTTTTATGATAATATCAGGTGTGTGGGCTTTTATTTCCCTGTCAGTTTCAATTGGCATGTCCCAGAGGATAGTTACATTGTTATTTTGGGTAACTGGTTGGTGGTCATACCATCTCTCAGTGGTTTCGATTTTGTGCTTCTTGCATATCTTCCAGTGCACATTTGTCACTACCTTGTTATGTCTCTGGGTATATTCAATTTTTGCCAGTTCCGAACATCCTGAGATAATATGGTCGACAATTTCATAATATTTTCCGCACATCCTGCATTTCAGGTTAGTTCTGTCCTTGATTATGTGACAGTGATAGGATCTGGTTGCCAAGTTTTGGTCCTGAGCTGCAATAATTAGGCCTTCTGTCTCAGGTTTCAACTCGCTGCTTCTCACACCACTGATGTGTTTTCTATTGTTTCACATCTGCTTCTCTCGTTCTTTTTAGATATTTGCCATGCATCGCCATGTCCGCTTATCTTTTTTGTAATTTCATTTGGCCAAATTGTTTTGCTTTTTGTTTTACTCGTTTGGCGTAGATGGTATTCGCTTCATTTTTTGTTGGTAGGATTTCAGGTACATTAAACTGTTGTTGATGGAGTGGATTTGGTGTTTTAATATTTGTAGGAGAGGGTCAATGTTGATTTGTTTTTTTGTTTTTAGGTAGGCTTCCAATCCAATTGTTGTATTTTTATTATTATTATTATTATTATTATTATTATTATTATTATTATTGGTATATTTTTTACTGAAAATTATTATTATTAATATTATTATTATTATTATTGGTATATTTCTTTACTGAAAGTTATTATTATTATTATTATTCTCATTATTATTATTGGTATATTTCTTTACTGAAAATTATTTATTATTATTATTATTATTATTATTGGTATATATCTGTACTGAAAATTCTTATTCTTATTATTATTATTATTATTATTATTATTATTATTATTATTATTGGTCTTTTTCCCTACTGAAAATTACTATTATTATTATTATTATTATTATTATTGGTCTTTTTCCCTACTGAAAATTACTATTATTATTATTATTATTATTATTGGTCTTTTTCCCTACTGAAAATTACTATTATTATTATTATTATTATTATTGGTCTTTTTCCCTACTGAAAATTACTATTATTATTATTATTATTATTATTATTATTATTATTATTATTGTTGTTGTTGTTGTTGTTGTTGTTGTTGTTGTTGTTGTTGTTATTATTATTATTATTTCTGTTTTATTCCCATTACTGTTTAAATATCATTGTTATCCTCAGGATTGGTAATGATATTGATGATGATCATCATCATTTTTCTTATTGCAATCGGTGTCTCCCTTCCCCCCTTCTCTCTCTCTCTCTCTCTTTCTCTCTCCCTCTTTCTATATTTCAGTGCTTTTATTGATGTTCCTATTAAGAATTGTTTCTTTTTTATTATAAATGCTGTAGTCTCTTTTGTTTCTTTATTGTTCGCAATATGGTCGTCATTATTTTTTCGCTTCCTTAATATCTCGTCCTTTCTGGCCTTCGGGTTCCGATGGCGTTTGTAAGAATTATCTTTCTTCCGGTTCCTCCATTTTGTTTTCTTGCTTTTGCCTTTCATGGCCGTTTTATTGCTTGCCTTGTTCGTTTATTCTATTTCTTTAGTTTGTTAGATTTTAGTCGAGTACCACTTGAACGTTAAACTGGAAGGCGCAAGAAAGAAGAAAAAAGAACAAAATAAAACGAGAAAGAATTCGATAGAAAAAAAAGAAAGAAAGAAAGAAAGGAAATCAAATAATAAGAAGTAGTGAAAGGAAGTTGGATGAATCAAAGAAAGAAAGAAAGAAGGAACAATAATGATGCAAGGAAAGAAAGAAATAATAGTGCAGAGAATGAGACAACGAAAGAAAAGAAGAAAGAAGAAATAAAAAGAGAGAGAACGGTCCATAGAACAGAATATTTCGAGGAAGGAAGGAAGGAAGGAAGGAAGGAAGGAAAGAAAGAAGGAAGGAAGGAAGGAAGGAAGGAAGGAAGGAAGGAAGGAAGGAAGGAAGGAAGGAAGGAATGATAGTCAAACGAAACAATAAAGAAGAATGAAAGAACATGAGATAAAGAAGAAAGAAGCAAAGAAATGGAAGTAATTCTTTGATATGATATATAGAATTTAAATTATACTTCAAGAGGAACAGAAAGAAAGAAAGAAAGAAAGAAAGAAAGAAAGAAAGAAAGAAAGAAAGAAGGAACAATAATGATGCAAGGAAAGAAAGAAATAATAGTGCGGAGAATGAGGCAACGAAAGAAAAGAAGAAAGAAGAAATAAAAAGAGAGAACGGTCCATAGAACAGAATATTTCGAGGAAGGAAGGAAGGAAGGAATGATAGCCAAACGGAACAATAAAGAAGAATGAAAGAACATGAGATGAAGAAGAAAGAAGCAAAGAAATGGAAGTAATTGTTTGATATGATATATAGAATTTAAATTATACTTCAAGAGGAACAGAAAGAAAGAAAGAAAGAAAGAAGGAACAATAATGATGCAAGGAAAGAAAGAAATAATAGTGCAGAGAATGAGACAACGAAAGAAAAGAAGAAAGAAGAAATAAAAAAAAGAGAGAACGGTCCATAGAACAGAATATTTCGAAGAAGGAAGGAAGGAAGGAAAGAAGGAAAGAAGGAAGGAAGGAAGGAAGGAAGGAAGGAAGGAATGATAGTCAAACGAAACAATAAAGAAGAATGAAAGAACATGAGATAAAGAAGAAAGAAGCAAAGAAATGGAAGTAATTCTTTGATATGATATATAGAATTTAAATTATACTTCAAGAGGAACAGAAAGAAAGAAAGAAAGAAAGAAAGAAAGAAAGAAAGAAAGAAAGAAAGAAGGAACAATAATGATGCAAGGAAAGAAAGAAATAATAGTGCGGAGAATGAGGCAACGAAAGAAAAGAAGAAAGAAGAAATAAAAAGAGAGAGAACGGTCCATAGAACAGAATATTTCGAGGAAGGAAGGAAGGAAGGAATGATAGCCAAACGGAACAATAAAGAAGAATGAAAGAACATGAGATGAAGAAGAAAGAAGCAAAGAAATGGAAGTAATTGTTTGATATGATATATAGAATTTAAATTATACTTCAAGAGGAACAGAAAGAAAGAAAGAAAGAAGGAACAATAATGATGCAAGGAAAGAAAGAAATAATAGTGCAGAGAATGAGACAACGAAAGAAAAGAAGAAAGAAGAAATAAAAAAAACAGAGAACGGTCCATAGAACAGAATATTTCGAAGAAGGAAGGAAGGAAGGAAGGAAGGAAGGAAGGAAGGAAGGAAGGAAGGAAAGAAGGAAGGAAGGAAGGAAGGAATGATAGTCAAACGAAACAATAAAGAAGAATGAAAGAACATGAGATAAAGAAGAAAGAAGCAAAGAAATGGAAGTAATTCTTTGATATGATATATAGAATTTAAATTATACTTCAAGAGGAACAGAAAGAAAGAAAGAAAGAAGGAACAATAATGATGCAAGGAAAGAAAGAAATAATAGTGCGGAGAATGAGGCAACGAAAGAAAAGAAGAAAGAAGAAATAAAAAGAGAGAGAACGGTCCATAGAACAGAATATTTCGAGGAAGGAAGGAAGGAAGGAAGGAAGGAAGGAAGGAAGGAAGGAATGATAGTCAAACGAAACAATAAAGAAGAATGAAAGAACATGAGATGAAGAAGAAAGAAGCAAAGAAATGGAAGTAATTGTTTGATATGATATATAGAATTTAAATTATACTTCAAGAGGAACAGAAAGAAAGAAAGAAAGAAAGAAAGAAAGAAGGAACAATAATGATGCAAGGAAAGAAAGAAATAATAGTCCAGAGAATGAGGCAACGAAAGAAAAGAAGAAAGAAGAAATAAAAAAAAGAGAGAACGGTCCATAGAACAGAATATTTCGAGGAAGGAAGGAAGGAAGGAAGGAAGGAAGAGAATGATTCAAAGAAAGAAAGAAATAATGGTACGCAGAATGAGCCAAAGAAGGAAAAGAAGAAAGAAGAAATAAAACAAGAGAGAACGGTCGATATAACAGAATAATTTGAAGAAAGAAAAAAGAAAACAAGTAAAAAAATACAAGATAGATAAATATGAAGAGTCTGATAGATAGCTAGCTAGATAGCTAGCTAGCTAGATAGATAGATAGATAGATATAATACTACCTACTAACTCCTTAATATCGACCTCCTAGTATGACAATAAACTACATCCGACAGCAAGGCCTCTGATTGGGAGGTTTTGAGGAGTGTGTGACCACCTCTTAATTGTTGTTGTTCCCAGGCCCACCCTAACCCAGGGTTGTAGCACTTGCTTGGGTCCCAGCTATGGGAAAATTGTTAACTCCCAACTTGGGTTTAAAATACTATGAAAATACAAAAATACATTTTCATAGTAAAATAACAGCAATACATTTCTGAAAAAAAAAGAATTACCAGTAATATATTTTTGAAGAAAAAAATTACCACCAATACATTTTTGTACATGAAATTAGTAATGCGTCCACGAAAATTAAATTTCGACCAATAAATGACCCAGTAAGGTGTTGATATACCGCTAAACAAACAAACCCTTAACATGTAATATCCAAAACAATTTATTCAATCATATCAATATCAAAATAATTAAAACCATACCCACATTAATATGGATATCAGTATCCAAAATAACCATAACAATAATAATTCTGAAGCAGGTGTATATAAAATAAACTGTCACAATTGCTCCGCACAATGTAGTGGTGAAACTTGCAGAAATTTTTACAAAAAACTTATCTATGAATAAAAAGTATTTTATACACAACAGTTCATCGAATGCATTTGTGATACAAAGAAATAAATCCAACAACTTCGATCTAAAGAATGGCACGCTTACTAAAAGAGAAAGTAACTTACTTAGATAGAAAATTCTTGAGAGTGCCGCTGTCGAATCTTATCAAAATATAAATCTCTAATTTTTTCAAATATCTCCTTTCCTGAAAGAATTACTCCTTTCCCAAGCCAACACACATGACTATAAAAATGTTAAAAAATTAAAAGATAATTTAATAATAATAATGACATAATTAAAAAAAGGAAATAATCACTTTCGTTTAATTAAATTGTTTATTAGGCATTAAATTACGTCACTTAGCGTCTTCCATAATTTAGCTAGATTTTTCAGCTAACCTGATTGGGGACGGACGAGTTTTTATGGTGAATGGGCAAATTGTAATTAGTGAATGGGTCGTGAATCGGATTAGCTAGGTATAAGATAGTTAGTGAAGACCAGCCTCAATCCCTCCCCTTTTTTCAGCCTTGTGCCATAATTGTATTTTTATATACAACTAGCAGCATAGCCCGGCGTTGCCCGTGCTTGATTCAAAAATCATACGACTCATACAGTAATCGCTATCACTTGACTTAAAATATTTTTGCCCTTCCTTGCCTTTAAAGGAGTGCCCTTTGCCGTGCTGGTGTTGCTACATACCTTACTTCTTGCATATCTCACACTGCGAATTTTTTCTAAGCTCTATACTAAACATTAAATCTGTTACGAAAAAAGAACTAAACAAAATGAACACAAAACGATCAGCTTTAAAAAAGGACTCGTAACTGGAAAAACCGAATGAAAAAAAGAATGTTAACAACAAATACTTTTTCACACCAGTTCTGCGGAATCAGAATCAACGTTGAATTTAAGGAAGCGAATGAGCCAATTGGAGTAAAGTGCCATGCAGATTTAAATTTTTCCCACTTGTGACGAATGCAGCTATCGATTTTTTTTTGCATGCTAGTTAACATTCGTGTCAGTCAGCTGTTGGCTCTCACGCAGGCCAATGGAATCTTCTTGCCTATTCGTGGCAGCCACCTATAGGCTCTCACTCTGGCCAGTAGAAACTGGCCGCAAACTACATGAAAACTGCCGTAGAAGCATAAAAAATCGATTATTTCCACTATCGATGGGAGTTGGGAAATGCAAAGTCGGTCTTGGCCTTTTCTACTAACTTGGAGCATGTGCATGTAAATTTTGGTGCAAATTCGTCGAAAATTGCGGCCGTGCATTCGTTACACGCACACACACATGCTGCCTTTTATAGATAGAGATAAATACAAGTTTTTACTTCTGTTTATAAATGCTTGTTGCAAAATAAAATCCTTATATTTGTTCTGATAAAGTTCACCAGAGTCCACAAGGAATGGTATAAAGGGTTGATGCACAAACTTTCCAGATATGGCATCTCCAGAAGAGTCTTTGTAATCACTAAGTAGTTCATGTCATGTAGGAACAGGAATGTTGTTTTTAATGGACAGTCTTCTGAAATCCATGAAATCAATGCAGATATCGCCCAAGACACATTTTTGTATTATTCAAGAGGAGGCTGGTCTTATTTTAAAGTTAGCTAGCCACGATTACTGTCCCAAACATACTACAGTATTCCTTACGCCAAAACAACACATTCTTACTCACCACTCTTTCTGCAGTCACCATAATACCTCAAGTCTCTATGTAGTCCTTACTAGTTCACTTATATACAATTTGTCTGTCGGGGTGGGGAATAAAAAGAACGAAAGAGGAAAGTTCATCAGAACAATTACCATGGAAGTATTTATAGAAAAGACACAGGGAAGCTACGTTACGGTTGTATGAAAGTCTTTCTTTATCATTTCACACCAAGCCAGACAATAAAGAATGTTAGAGAATCTGAGAAAAATTAAAGCATTATTAAGGAGAGTGGACAATAAAAAAAAAAAACAGGAATTAAGAAGACAGAAGATAACAATTGACATTGCATTTAAATTTCTGAAGATCAATGTCGACTGCAAAGCAAGAAGCCGGAAGAGATTGCCACAAGTGAGAAGTACGAGAGAAGGAACTGTTAGCATAGAACTTACGGTTACATTTGCTATTTCGACTGTAAATTGATAAGACCTTGTTACCAAACTAGTACTGCGCTTAAATTCATAAAGTCTAATTTTTGATGATCAAAGTTGATTGTAAAGCAAGAAGCCGGAAGAGATTTCCACAAGCGAGAAGTGCGAGAGAAGAAACTGTTAGCATAGAACTTACGGTTACAGCTAGCCATTTCAATTGTAAATTGATAAGATCTTTTTACCAATCTGGTACTGCGCTTAAATTCCTAAAGTCTTATTTTTTATCATCAAATTTAATTGGAAAGCAAGAAGCCGGAAGAGATTGCCACAAGTGAGAAGTGCGAGAGAATAAACTGTTAGCATAGAACTTACGGTTACAGCTAGCCATTTCAATTGTAAATTGATAAGATCTTTTTACCAATCTGGTACTGCGCTTAAATTCCTAAAGTCTTATTTTTATCGTCAAATTTAATTGGAAAGCAAGAAGCCGGAAGAGATTGCCACAAGCGAGAAGTGCGAGAGAAGAAACTGTTAGCATAGAACTTGCGGTTACATCTATCAATTTAAACTGTAAAATTAGGAAACCTTGCCGCCAATCTAGTCCTCCATTCAAATTCATAAAGTCTAGGTACCATAATGATGAGTTCACCTGAACTAACTCTAAAACCGCAATGTGGCAATAACCGATGATAATTTTGTAATGATAGATTCTTTTGACTGAAGGTTCTATGTGCACGCCACTCTTGAGGATCGAACTCTCAACACTGACGTATTGTTGTGTTAGACAATCTTACTAATGCTACGGTAGGCTCTGGCTTTCATATCTTTATTGCAATGACCGCGTAAAAATGAAGTCAGTGAAATCGTGCCTAAATCTCCGCTGCGTATTTGCTTACATGCCAGTTTCCAATAACATACGTCTCAAAATAACGATCTTTCGCCCGCAACTACGCCGACAACTTGAGCGGCAAAAGTAACAATCAAGTCCGCCATTTTGGATAGTGACGTCCGCTCTGACAAGCCATTGGTTTTTAGTGAAGCAGTTTCGGTTTATACCGTTCGCTTTTGGATCTGGGCTTCATCGTCGGCAGCTGCCGGACGACAAGCTATGCCTTCACGTCTCGTTCATGTTGGACCGCGTGGACAAGTTTATCAAACAGAGCGGAAGTGAACTACCCTCTCTCTTTTCTCTTTCTCTCTCTCTTTCTCTCTCTTTCTCACACACACACACGCACACACATACTCTCTATCTTTTTTTTTCTTGATTTTTTTATTTCTTCTATTTTATGGCAATCTATGGAGTTCCAAAAAATCAGGAAATAATGCTGTGGAGCTAGTCATGTATGAAGATAATTTTCTTAAAGTTGAGTTTTGAGCTTAAACTTGGCGGGAAAAGCAGAGCGTATTGACAAATCATCTTTTCCTGTTTTTAAATAATAATAAAAAAAAAACAGAAATTCCCTGCTCCTCGTTTTATGCCTTTTTGCTGTTTCATGGCGTCTCTGTTTGGTGAAACTTGACTCGACTTTAATTTCGTTAGGAAGGAGCTGATGCTTCAAAATCAATGGTAAAGTAGGCGACAAAAGGAATTTTTAGTGATCGAAAAATACATGATATTGAAATAGGAATGCATCTCAAGACTCAAAGAAAAAAATGGACAGTAAGATGGAATTTTAGTTTTTTTTAAATGAAGGTGTAGTAAGTGAAAGAAAGAAAGAAAGAAAGAAAGACAAATGAATGAAAGAAGGAAAGAAAGAAAGGAAAGAAAGACAAATGAAAGAAAGAAAAAGGAAGCAAAAGAAGGAAAGAAAAATGGAAGAAAGAAAGAAAGAAAGAAAGAAAAAAGAAAGAAAGACAAATGAATGAAAGAAAGAAAGAAGGAAAGAAAGAAAGAAAGAAGGAAAGAAGACAAATGAAAGAAAGAAAAAGCAAGCAAAAGAAGGAAAGAAAAATGGAAATAAATGAAAAACAGAAAGAAAGAAAGAAAGAAAGAAAAAGGACAGAAAGAAAGGTGTAGGAAAAGTGAAGAAAATTTAAAATAAAAAGAGATAAAAAGCAAAATGACACGAAAAAAACGAAGAAATGGAAAAAAAGAAAAGAAAAGTGAAAGAAAAATGAAATAAAAAGAAAAGAAAGAAAGAAAAAGAAAGAAAAGAAGAAAAGAAAGTTGAAGGAATAGTGAAGGAAAAATGAAATAAAAGGGATAAAAGCAAAATGACAAAGAGAGAAAGAAAGAAAGAAAAGCAAAATGACAAGAAAGAAAAACGAAGAAAATAAAGTAAGAAAGGAAAGGTGAAGAAAAAGTGAAGAAGAACAGAAATAAATAGTAAAATGACAAAGAAAGAAAAACGAAGAAAAGAAAGAAAAAAGAAAGACAGAAAAAGAAAGAAAAAGAAAGGAATGGTGAAGGAAAAGTAAAGGAAAATGAATTAAGGAGATTAAAAGCAAAATGACACGGAAGCGAAATGACAAGAAAGAGAAAGGTAGAAAAAGTAAAAGAAAGAAAAAGAAAGGAAACGTGAAGAAAAAGTGAACGAAAAATGTAATAAAAAGTAAAATTCTTTTCCACTTCTTCCTCTTCTCTTCTTCTTTTTCATACACCCTCATTCCTTCATTCTTTTCCGCTTCTTCCTCTTCTCTTCTTCTTTTTCATACACCCTCATTCCTTCATTCTTTTCCGATTCTTCCTCTTCTCTTCTTCTTTTTCATACACCCTCATTCCTTCATTCTTTTCCACTTCTTCCTCTTCTCTTCTTCTTTTTCATACACCCTCATTCCTTCATTCTTTTCCGCTTCTTCCTCTTCTCTTCTTCTTTTTCATACACACTCATTCCTTCATTCTTTTCCACTTCTTCCTCTTCTCTTCTTCTTTTTCATACACCCTCATTCCTTCATTCTTTTCCACTTCTTCCTCTTCTCTTCTTCTTTTTCATACACCCTCATTCCTTCATTCTTTTCCGCTTCTTCCTCTTCTCTTCTTCTTTTTCATACACACTCAGTCCTTCATTCTTTTCCGCTTCTTCCTCTTCTCTTCTTCTTTTTCATACACCCTCATTCCTTCATTCTTTTCCACTTCTTCCTCTTCTCTTCTTCTTTTTCATACACCCTCATTCCTTCATTCTTTTCCGCTTCTTCCTCTTCTCTTCTTCTTTTTCATACACCTTCATTCCTTCATTCTTTTCCACTTCTTCCTCTTCTCTTCTTCTTTTTCATACACCCTCATTCCTTCATTCTTTTCCGCTTCTTCCTCTTCTCTTCTTCTTTTTCATACACACTCATTCCTTCATTCTTTTCCACTTCTTCCTCTTCTCTTCTTCTTTTTCATACACCCTCATTCCTTCATTCTTTTCCACTTCTTCCTCTTCTCTTCTTCTTTTTCATACACCCTCATTCCTTATTTCTTTTCCGCTTCTTCCTCTTCTCTTCTTCTTTTTCATACACCCTCATTCCTTCATTCTTTTCCACTTCTTCCTCTTCTCTTCTTCTTTTTCATACACCCTCATTCCTTCATTCTTTTCCACTTCTTCCTCTTCTCTTCTTCTTTTTCATACACGTTCATTCCTTCATTCTTTTCCGCTTCTTCCTCTTCTCTTCTTCTTTTTCATACACCCTTATTCCTTCATTCTTTTCCGCTTCTTCCTCTTCTCCGCTTCTTTTTCATACACCCTCATTCCTTCATTCTTTTCCACTTCTTCCTCTTCTGTTCTTCTTTTTCATACACACTCATTCCTTCATTCTTTTCCACTTCTTCCTCTTCTCTTCTTCTTTTTCATACACACTCATTCCTTCATTCTTTTCCGCTTCTTCCTCTTCTCTTCTTCTTTTTCATACACCCTCATTCCTTCATTCTTTTCCGCTTCTTCCACTTCTCTTCTTCTTTTTCATACACCCTCATTCCTTCATTCTTTTCCGCTTCTTCCACTTCTCTTCGTCTTTTTCATACACCCTCATTCCTTCATTCTTTTCCACTTCTTCCTCTTCTCTTCTTCTTTTTCATACACCCTCATTCCTTCATTCTTTTCCACTTCTTCCACTTCTCTTCTTCTTTTTCATACACACTCATTCCTTCATTCTTTTCCACTTCTTCCTCTTCTCTTCTTCTTTTTCATACACCCTCATTCCTTCATTCTTTTCCACTTCTTCCTCTTCTCTTCTTCTTTTTCATACACCCTCATTCCTTCATTCTTTTCCGCTTCTTCCTCTTCTCTTCTTCTTTTTCATAAACACTCAGTCCTTCATTCTTTTCCACTTCTTCCTCTTCTCTTCTTCTTTTTCATACACCCTTATTCCTTCATTCTTTTCCACTTCTTCCTCTTCTCTTCTTCTTTTTCATACACCCTCATTTCTTCATTCTTTTCCGCTTCTTCCACTTCTCTTCTTCTTTTTCATACACCCTCATTCCTTCATTCTTTTCCGCTTCTTCCTCTTCTCTTCTTCTTTTTCATACACCTTCATTCCTTCATTCTTTTCCACTTCTTCCTCTTCTCTTCTTCTTTTTTATACACCCTTATTCCTTCATTCTTTTCCACTTCTTCCACTTCTCTTCTTCTTTTTCATACACCGTCATTCCTTCATTCTTTTCCCCTTCTTCCTCTTCTCTTCTTCTTTTTCATACACCCTCATTCCTTCATTCTTTTCCGCTTCTTCCTCTTCTCTTCTTCTTTTTCATACACCCTCATTCCTTCATTCTTTTCCACTTCTTCCTCTTCTCTTCTTCTTTTTCATACACCCTCATTCCTTCATTCTTTTCCACTTCTTCCTCTTCTCTTCTTCTTTTTCATACAACCTCATTCCTTCATTCTTTTCCACTTCTTCCTCTTCTCTTCTTCTTTTTCATACACCCTCATTCCTTCATTCTTTCCCACTTCTTCCACTTCTCTTCTTCTTTTTCATACACCCTCATTCTTTCATTCTTTTCCACTTCTTCCTCTTCTCTTCTTCTTTTACATACACCTTCATTCCTTCATTCTTTTCCGCTTCTTCCTCTTTTCTTCTTCTTTTTCATACACCCTCATTCCTTCATTCTTTTCCACTTCTTCCTCTTCTCTTCTTCTTTTTCATACACCCTCATTCCTTATTTCTTTTCCGCTTCTTCCTCTTCTCTTCTTCTTTTTCATACACCCTCATTCCTTCATTCTTTTCCACTTCTTCCTCTTCTCTTCTTCTTTTTCATACACCCTCATTCCTTCATTCTTTTCCACTTCTTCCTCTTCTCTTCTTCTTTTTCATACACCCTCATTCCTTCATTCTTTTTCACTTCTTCCTCTTCTCTTCTTCTTTTTCATACACCCTCATTCCTACATTCTTTTCCACTTCTTCCTCTTCTCTTCTTCTTTTTCATACACCTTCATTCCTTCATTCTTTTCCGCTTCTTCCTCTTCTCTTCTTCTTTTTCATACACCCTTATTCCTTCATTCTTTTCCGCTTCTTCCTCTTCTCCGCTTCTTTTTCATACACCCTCATTCCTTCATTCTTTTCCACTTCTTCCTCTTCTGTTCTTCTTTTTCATACACACTCATTCCTTCATTCTTTTCCACTTCTTCCTCTTCTCTTCTTTTTCATACACCCTCATTCCTTCATTCTTTTCCGCTTCTTCCTCTTCTCTTCTTCTTTTTCATACACCCTCATTCCTTCATTCTTTTCCGCTTCTTCCACTTCTCTTCTTCTTTTTCATACACCCTCATTCCTTCATTCTTTTCCGCTTCTTCCACTTCTCTTCGTCTTTTTCATACACCCTCATTACTTCATTCTTTTCCACTTCTTCCTCTTCTCTTCTTCTTTTTCATACACCCTCATTCCTTCATTCTTTTCCACTTCTTCCACTTCTCTTCTTCTTTTTCATACACACTCATTCCATCATTCTTTTCCACTTCTTCCTCTTCTCTTCTTCTTTTTCATACACCCTCATTCCTTCATTCTTTTCCACTCCTTCCTCTTCTCTTCTTCTTTTTCATACACCCTCATTCCTTCATTCTTTTCCGCTTCTTCCTCTTCTCTTCTTCTTTTTCATACACACTCAGTCCTTCATTCTTTTCCGCTTCTTCCTCTTCTCTTTTTCTTTTTCATACACCCTCATTCCTTCATTCTTTTCCACTTCTTCCTCTTCTCTTCTTCTTTTTCATACACCCTCATTCCTTCATTCTTTTCCACTTCTTCCTCTTCTCTTCTTCTTTTTCATACACCCTCATTCCTTCATTCTTTTCCACTTCTTCCTCTTCTCTTCTTCTTTTTCATACACCCTCATTCCTTCATTCTTTTCCGCTTCTTCCTCTTCTCTTCTTCTTTTTCATACACCCTCATTCCTTCATTCTTTTCCGCTTCTTCCTCTTCTCTTCTTCTTTTTCATACACCCTCATTCCTTCATTCTTTTCCGCTTCTTCCTCTTCTCTTCTTCTTTTTCATACACCTTCATTCCTTCATTCTTTTCCACTTCTTCCTCTTCTCTTCTTCTTTTTCATACACCCTCATTCCTTCATTCTTTTCCGCTTCTTCCTCTTCTCTTCTTCTTTTTCATACACACTCATTCCTTCATTCTTTTCCGCTTCTTCCTCTTCTCTTCTTCTTTTTCATACACCCTCATTCCTTCATTCTTTTCCACTTCTTCCTCTTCTCTTCTTCTTTTTCATACACCCTCATTCCTTCATTCTTTTCCACTTCTTCCTCTTCTCTTCTTCTTTTTCATACACCCTCATTCCTTCATTCGTTTCCGCTTCTTCCTCTTCTCTTCTTTTTTTTCATACACCCTCATTCCTTCATTCTTTTCCACTTCTTC
Source organism: Acanthosepion esculentum (assembly GCA_964036315.1). Lineage (NCBI taxonomy): Eukaryota > Metazoa > Mollusca > Cephalopoda > Sepiida > Sepiidae > Acanthosepion > Acanthosepion esculentum. The sequence goes on from OZ038516.1 coordinate 57,846,012, forward strand.
CTCTTCTCTTCTTTTTCATACACCCTCATTCCTTCATTCTTTTCCGCTTCTTCCACTTCTCTTCTTCTTTTTCATACACCCTCATTCCTTCATTCTTTTCCGCTTCTTCCACTTCTCTTCTTCTTTTTCATACACCCTGATTCCTTCTTTCTTTTCCGCTTCTTCCTCTTCTCTTCTTCTTTTTCATACACCCTCATTCCTTCATTCTTTTCCACTTCTTCCTCTTCTCTTCTTCTCTGTCATACACCCTCATTCCTTCATTCTTTTCCGCTTCTTCCACTTCTCTTCTTCTTTTTCATACACCCTCATTCCTTCATTCTTTTCCACTTCTTCCTCTTCTCTTCTTCTTTTTCATACACCCTCATTCCTTCATTCTTTTCCGCTTCTTCCACTTCTCTTCTTCTTTTTCATACACCCTCATTCCTTCATTCGTTTACACTTCTTCCGCTTCTCTTCTTCTTTTTCATACACCCTCATTCCTTCATTCTTTCCCTCTTCTTCCACTTCTCTTCTTCTTTTTCATACACCCTCATTCCTTCATTCTTTTCCACTTCTTCCTCTTCTCTTCTTCTTTTACATACACCTTCATTCCTTCATTCTTTTCCACTTCTTCCTCTTCTCTTCTTCTTTTTCATACACCCTCATTCCTTCATTCTTTTCCGCTTCTTCCACTTCTCTTCGTCTTTTTCATACACCCTCATTCCTTCATTCTTTTACACTTCTTCCTCTTCTCTTCTTCTTTTTCATACACCCTCATTCCTTCATTCTTTTCCACTTCTTCCACTTCTCTTCTTCTTTTTCATACACACTCATTCCTTCATTCTTTTCCACTTCTTCCTCTTCTCTTCTTCTTTTTCATACACCCTCATTCCTTCATTCTTTTCCACTTCTTCCTCTTCTCTTCTTCTTTTTCATACACCCTCATTCCTTCATTCTTTTCCGCTTCTTCCTCTTCTCTTCTTCTTTTTCATACACCCTCATTCCTTCATTCTTTTCCGCTTCTTCCTCTTCTCTTCTTCTTTTTCATACACCCTCATTCCTTCATTCTTTTCCGCTTCTTCCTCTTCTCTTCTTCTTTTTCATACACCTTCATTCCTTCATTCTTTTCCACTTCTTCCTCTTCTCTTCTTCTTTTTTATACACCCTTATTCCTTCATTCTTTTCCACTTCTTCCTCTTCTCTTCTTCTTTTTCATACACCGTCATTCCTTCATTCTTTTCCACTTTTTCCTCTTCTCTTCTTCTTTTTCATACACCCTCATTCCTTCATTCTTTTCCGCTTCTTCCTCTTCTCTTCTTCTTTTTCATACACCTTCATTCCTTCATTCTTTTCCACTTCTTCCTCTTCTCTTCTTCTTTTTATACACCCTCATTCCTTCATTCTTTTCCGCTTCTTCCACTTCTCTTCTTCTTTTTAATACACCCTCATTCCTTCATTCGTTTACACTTCTTCCTCTTCTTTTCTTCTTTTTCATACACCCTCATTCCTTCATTCTTTCCCACTTCATCCACTTCTCTTCTTCTTTTTCATACACCCTCATTCCTTCATTCTTTTCCACTTCTTCCTCTTCTCTTCTTCTTTTACATACACCTTCATTCCTTCATTCTTTTCCGCTTCTTCCTCTTCTCTTCTTCTTTTTCATACACCCTCATTCCTTCATTCTTTTCCACTTCTTCCTCTTCTCTTCTTCTTTTTCATACACCCTCATTCCTTATTTCTTTTCCGCTTCTTCCTCTTCTCTTCTTCTTTTTCATACACCCTCATTCCTTCATTCTTTTCCACTTCTTCCTCTTCTCTTCTTCTTTTTCATACACCCTCATTCCTTCATTCTTTTCCACTTCTTCCTCTTCTCTTCTTCTTTTTCATACACCTTCATTCCTTCATTCTTTTCCGCTTCTTCCTCTTCTCTTCTTCTTTTTCATACACCCTTATTCCTTCATTCTTTTCCGCTTCTTCCTCTTCTCCGCTTCTTTTTCATACACCCTCATTCCTTCATTCTTTTCCACTTCTTCCTCTTCTGTTCTTCTTTTTCATACACACTCATTCCTTCATTCTTTTCCACTTCTTCCTCTTCTCTTCTTCTTTTTCATACACCCTCATTCCTTCATTCTTTTCCGCTTCTTCCTCTTCTCTTCTTCTTTTTCATACACCCTCATTCCTTCATTCTTTTCCGCTTCTTCCACTTCTCTTCTTCTTTTTCATACACCCTCATTCCTTCATTCTTTTCCGCTTCTTCCACTTCTCTTCGTCTTTTTCATACACCCTCATTCCTTCATTCTTTTCCACTTCTTCCTCTTCTCTTCTTCTTTTTCATACACCCTCATTCCTTCATTCTTTTCCACTTCTTCCACTTCTCTTCTTCTTTTTCATACACACTCATTCCTTCATTCTTTTCCACTTCTTCCTCTTCTCTTCTTCTTTTTCATACACCCTCATTCCTTCATTCTTTTCCACTTCTTCCTCTTCTCTTCTTCTTTTTCATACACCCTCATTCCTTCATTCTTTTCCGCTTCTTCCTCTTCTCTTCTTCTTTTTCATAAACACTCAGTCCTTCATTCTTTTCCACTTCTTCCTCTTCTCTTCTTCTTTTTCATACACCCTCATTCCTTCATTCTTTTCCACTTCTTCCTCTTCTCTTCTTCTTTTTCATACACCCTCATTTCTTCATTCTTTTCCGCTTCTTCCACTTCTCTTCTTCTTTTTCATACACCCTCATTCCTTCATTCTTTTCCGCTTCTTCCTCTTCTCTTCTTCTTTTTCATACACCTTCATTCCTTCATTCTTTTCCACTTCTTCCTCTTCTCTTCTTCTTTTTTATACACCCTTATTCCTTCATTCTTTTCCACTTCTTCCACTTCTCTTCTTCCTTTTCATACACCGTCATTCCTTCATTCTTTTCCCCTTCTTCCTCTTCTCTTCTTCTTTTTCATACACCCTCATTCCTTCATTCTTTTCCGCTTCTTCCTCTTCTCTTCTTCTTTTTCATACACCTTCATTCCTTCATTCTTTTCCACTTCTTCCTCTTCTCTTCTTCTTTTTCATACACCCTCATTCCTTCATTCTTTTCCACTTCTTCCTCTTCTCTTCTTCTTTTTCATACACCCTCATTCCTTCATTCTTTTCCACTTCTTCCTCTTCTCTTCTTCTTTTTCATACACCCTCATTCCTTCATTCTTTTCCACTTCTTCCTCTTCTCTTCTTCTTTTTTATACACCCTCATTCCTTCATTCTTTTCCACTTCTTCCTCTTCTCTTCTTCTTTTTCATACACCCTCATTCCTTCATTCTTTCCCACTTCTTCCACTTCTCTTCTTCTTTTTCATACACCCTCATTCTTTCATTCTTTTCCACTTCTTCCTCTTCTCTTCTTCTTTTACATACACCTTCATTCCTTCATTCTTTTCCGCTTCTTCCTCTTTTCTTCTTCTTTTTCATACACCCTCATTCCTTCATTCTTTTCCACTTCTTCCTCTTCTCTTCTTCTTTTTCATACACCCTCATTCCTTATTTCTTTTCCGCTTCTTCCTCTTCTCTTCTTCTTTTTCATACACCCTCATTCCTTCATTCTTTTCCACTTCTTCCTCTTCTCTTCTTCTTTTTCATACACCCTCATTCCTTCATTCTTTTCCACTTCTTCCTCTTCTCTTCTTCTTTTTCATACACCCTCATTCCTTCATTCTTTTTCACTTCTTCCTCTTCTCTTCTTCTTTTTCATACACCCTCATTCCTACATTCTTTTCCACTTCTTCCTCTTCTCTTCTTCTTTTTCATACACCTTCATTCCTTCATTCTTTTCCGCTTCTTCCTCTTCTCTTCTTCTTTTTCATACACCCTTATTCCTTCATTCTTTTCCGCTTCTTCCTCTTCTCTTCTTCTTTTTCATACACCCTCATTCCTTCATTCTTTTCCGCTTCTTCCTCTTCTCTTCTTCTTTTTCATACACCTTCATTCCTTCATTCTTTTCCACTTCTTCCTCTTCTCTTCTTCTTTTTCATACACCCTCATTCCTTCATTCTTTTCCGCTTCTTCCTCTTCTCTTCTTCTTTTTCATACACACTCATTCCTTCAATCTTTTCCGCTTCTTCCTCTTCTCTTCTTCTTTTTCATACACCCTCATTCCTTCATTCTTTTCCGCTTCTTCCTCTTCTCTTCTTCTTTTTCATACACGCTCATTCCTTCATTCTTTTCCACTTCTTCCTCTTCTCTTCTTCTTTTTGATACACCCTTATTCCTTCATTCTTTTCCACTTCTTCCTCTTCTCTTCTTCTTTTTCATACACCCTCATTCCTTCATTCTTTTCCATTTCTTCCTCTTTTCTTCTTTTTCATACACCCTGATTCCTTCATTCTTTTCCACTTCTTCCTCTTCTCTTCTTCTTTTTCATACACCCTCATTCCTTCATTCTTTTCCACTTCTTCCTCTTCTCTTCTTCTTTTTCATACACCCTCATTCCTTCATTCTTTTCCGCTTCTTCCTCTTCTCTTCTTCTTTTTCATACACGCTCATTCCTTCATTCTTTTCCACTTCTTCCTCTTCTCTTTTTCTTTTTCATACACCCTCATTCCTTCATTCTTTTCCACTTCTTCCTCTTCTCTTCTTCTTTTTCATACACCCTCATTCCTTCATTCTTTTCCACTTCTTCCTCTTCTCTTCTTCTTTTTCATACAGCCTCATTCCTTCATTCTTCTCCACTTCTTCCTCTTCTCTTCTTTTTCATACACCCTCATTCCTTCATTCTTTTCCACTTCTTCCTCTTCTCTTCTTCTTTTTCATACACCCTCATTCCTTCATTCTTTTCCACTTCTTCCTCTTCTCTTCTTCTTTTTCTTACACCCTCATTCCTTCATTCTTTTCCACTTCTTCCTCTTCTCTTCTTCTTTTTCATACACCCTCATTCCTTCATTCTTTTCCACTTCTTCCTCTTCTCTTCTTCTTTTTCATACACCCTCATTCCTTCATTCTTTTCCACTTCTTCCTCTTCTCTTCTTCTTTTTCATACACCCTCATTCCTTCATTCTTTTCCACTTCTTCCTCTTCTCTTCTTCTTTTTCATACACCCTCATTCCTTCATTCTTTTCCGCTTCTTCCTCTTCTCTTCTTCTTTTTCATACACCCTCATTCCTTCATTCTTTTCCACTTCTTCCTCTTCTCTTCTTCTTTTTCATAGACTTTCATTCCTTCATTCTTTTCCGCTTCTTCCTCTTCTTTTCTTCTTTTTCATACACCCTCATTCCTTCATTCTTTTCCACTTCTTCCTCTTCTCTTCTTCTTTTTCATACACCCTCATTCCTTCATTCTTTTCCACTTCTTCCTCTTCTCTTCTTCTTTTTCATACACCCTCATTCCTTCATTCTTCTCCGCTTCTTCCTCTTCTTTTCTTCTTTTTCATACAGCCTCATTCCTTCATTCTTTTCCACTTCTTCCTCTTCTCTTCTTCTTTTTCATACACCCTCATTCCTTCATTCTTTTCCACTTCTTCCTCTTCTCTTCTTCTTTTTCATACACCCTCATTCCTTCATTCTTTTCCACTTCTTCCTCTTCTCTTCTTCTTTTTCATACACCCTCATTCCTTCATTCTTTTCCACTTCTTCCTCTTCTCTTCTTCTTTTTCATACACCCTCATTCCTTCATTCTTTTCCACTTCTTCCTCTTCTCTTCTTCTTTTTCATACACCCACATTCCTTCATTCTTTTCCACTTCTTCCTCTTCTCTTCTTCTTTTTCATACACCCTCATTCCTTCATTCTTTTCCTCTTCTTCCTCTTCTATTCTTCTTTTTCATACACCCTCATTCCTTCATTCTTTTCCGCATCTTCCACTTCTCTTCTTCTTTTTCATACACCCTCATTCCTTCATTCTTTTCCGCATCTTCCACTTCTCTTCTTCTTTTTCATACACCCTCATTCCTTCATTCTTTTCCACTTCTTCCTCTTCTCTTCTTCTTTTTCATACACCCTCATTCCTTCATTCTTTTCCGCATCTTCCACTTCTCTTCTTCTTTTTCATAAACCCTCATTCCTTCATTCTTTTCCACTTCTTCGTCTTTTCTTCTTCTTTTTCATACACCCTCATTCCTTCATTCTTTTCCGCTTCTTCCTCTTCTCTTCTTCTTTTTCATACACCCTCATTCCTTCATTCTTTTCCACTTCTTCCTCTTCTCTTCTTCTTTTTCATACACCCTCATTTCTTCATTCTTTTCCACTTCTTCCTCTTCTCTTCTTTTTCATACACCCTCATTCCTTCATTCTTTTCCACTTATTCCTCAACACAACGAGAAAAATGAAATAAAAAATGCAATGGCCACAGGTATGATGCCAGACGAAACAACATGGCATCAACGGAGCTTTCAGAACATTTTATTATAAACGACTGTAATTTCGACATGTCTCACATTCTGAAAAATATTCGGAATCTATCAACTTTTGACTCTTAAAACGGATGAGCCTAGTTACATATGCAAATTACTTACTTCCCGCCCCAGGGGGGGTGAGTAGAATAACATGAGAGTTCCATATGATTTATACTAAGGTGTTTGATTAATTTCGCTCAGTAACTAATGAACAAACGGAAAATTTCTATATAAGCAAGATCACCATCATATTAAGCCCGTTTCAGTTGTATACCTGCGTACTTTATTCTTTTTTACATGTTCATTACCAGGACAGCCATTTCTTTCATTACAGGACATGCAACGTTTGTACAAAGACTTATAACCTTTTGAAGATCTATATATTTTTATACCTGAAAGATATTTTTAGATATAACTTGAAGAAGACAGATGCTCTGTTGAAATATTGTTTAACATTGTCAAACACTGTTTTTTGTTACCTTTTTTTTTTAAATATTTTCTTAAATTGCGCTCTTCTCTTTAATGTTGAAAATATTGGAAGATTTACGGAAATTATTTTATTTATTTATCATTATTATTATTATTATTATTATTATTATTATTATTATTATTATTATTATTCTGTGCAGAATGTCGAACACTGTTTTTTTTTCTTTTTCTTTATCTTTTCTTAAATCGCGTTCTTTTCTTACATGTAATAATAATAATAATAATAATAATAAAAATCAATGATGTAACTCTTCCAATATTTTTCAACAGTTAAGAAAAGCGTGCAATTTAAGAAAATGAAAAGAAAAAGAAAAAACAGTCTTTGACAATGTTAAACAATAATTCAACATATGTGCACTGGGAAGATATGCAAGAAGCACAAAATCGAAACCACTGGAAGATGGTATGATCAGCAACCAGATAATTTACCTAAAATAACGATGTAACTATCCTCTGGGATATGCCAATTCAAACTGACAGGGAAATAAAAGTCAACAGACCTGATATTATCATAAAACACAATTCTAGAAGTGTATGCTTATCGACATAGCAGTCATTTCGATGAAAAATATCGAGAAATTGTCCAAATACAAGGACCTAAAGATCGAGATTAACAGGATGTGGGGAATGAAGACTGAGAATGTACCAATAGTAATCGGAGCTCTGAGTCTTTTGAGAAAAGGAATGGACAATTTTACTAACATTGTCCCAGGTAACATCAACATCCAAGTTGTCCAGACGATCGCCCTTGTAAGAACATCCCATATACTAAGTAAAGTGTTATCAATTAAATGACAATTCTCCTATAGTGCCTAAGGACCATAGTTTGGACCCGGCTTTACAAGATACAAAGCAGGAAACATGACATACACAAATGATAATAATAATAATAATAGCTTTATCTATGTAAAAAGTGTTTGATCTTAAGGATAGTTGCGTATGCAAATTACTAATTTCCTGGCCAGGGGGAATGAACAGAATGACAGGAGAGTTCCATATGATTTATACTAAGCGGTTTGATTAATTCCTCTTAGTAAATAATCAACTCGCGGAAAATTACAAGATGAACAGGAGTGCCATCATATTAACCACGTTTCAGTTTCATGCCTTCACGCGGGCAGTGTTTCATCCGATTTAACGTGTTCATTACAAAGACAGCCGTATTTTTTTTTTTCATTACAAGACAATTTTTTGTATATTTTTATATATGATTTTTTTTAAATATAACTTGAAGAAGGCAGACATACTGTCGAAATATTGTTTAACATTGTTTTTTTTTCTTTTCTTTTTCTTTTCTTAAATCACGCTATTCTCTTAACTGTTTGAAAATATCAATTACTCCACCGGTACACTAGCAACCGTAATAATGATTGTATCAAAGATGCTGCGTAAGGGGTGAGACGGTATGAGAATTGAAAAGAATAGAAATTTCATGATCCTTTTTCTAGGCAGTTAGAGACAATTGCTGCACCTAAGAGGTGGCTTTGCGTAAAAGATGTTTGCATAAAGACAGAAAAAGGCCATTCATATTTGCAGTAGAGGCCATCAGAATGTTGAAGTCAAGGCAAGTTGCAAGAAGAAAGCAAATGCAGAATTTATAGACAACCTGATAAGAGAGTTATCGGTAATTGTCTCAAGTTGGCACTGAAAGATTATATGACATGAGTGGATAGATAAGTGAATCCATTTAGAAGCATTCTGTAAATTTGGGGTTCACTGTGAAAGATCTGGTCGGTTGGTTGATTTTTAACGGAATATCAACACCTCTGTGGGTTATTTAATGCCGAAATGTAAATATTTTGAACACAATTTTATGGCCCCCAACTAAATATATTTTAAACGCAATTGTATGCGTTCAACAACAGATAAAATGTATTGTTGGTCATTTCGATTTAAAATGCATAGTTGGTTGGATGATGTTGTTTAACGGCATATCAACACCTATATGAGTTATTTAAAACCGAAATCTAAATATTTTGAACACAATTTTATGGCTTCAACTAAATATATTTTAAACGCAATTGTATGCCTTCAACTACAGATAAAATGTATTGTTGGTCATTTCGATTTAAAATGCATAGTTGGTTGGATGATGTTGTTTAGCGGTATATCAACACCTCTATGGGTTATTTAATGCCGAAATGTAAATATTTTGAACACAATTTTACGGCCCCCAACTAAATATATTTTGAACGTAGTTGTATGCCTTAAGCTATAGATAAAATTTATTGTATTGTCGGTATCTTTATATAAGAATATAAATTGAAGAAGGCAGACATACTGTCGAAATATTGTTTAACATTGTCAAACATTGTTTTTTTCTCTTCTTTTTCTTTTCTTAAATCACGCTTTCTTAACTGTTTGAAAATATTGGAAGAGTTACGACAATCAGTTTATTAATAATAATAGCAATAATAATGATATGAATACTAAAACTACTAATAATACTAATACGAACGATAGGTTTCTAAAAGTCAACGAAGAACGTGACCAAATTAAATCTGTTGCGCTCTGCTTTCGTTATGTGTAATTCGTTCTGCCTATTACGATGCAAAACATTCGATGGTCATGGAAGTGTCGTCCGGTGTCAGGCCAACATACGATGAGAGGGAGAGTCGAAGATGATTTGAGGCAGGGAAACAAGATTACATTTCAAAACGGGACGGCAAAGGCATTGATGGGTCGGCAAGGTTGCAGGGATGTCGCCTTACGAGATTGGATGATTGAGAAAGATGAGACGATTTGCAAGGGGATCCTGATTGCATTTGCGACGAGGTCCGTTGTAACTGTCCAAGGGTGTTGCCGTTAATTTAGGCACGAGTTTTTGGGGGCGGGGGCTGGGCCTGCTATTGGATTAGTCATAGGGAAATTTTTAAAAAAAGAAAAGACGAGGAAACAAGAGGAAAATGGAACAGGTAGAGGCGGGAAAAAGTCAGAAAAGAAAGGAAATGAAAGCAAAAAAAAAGATGGAGAAAAGGATGGGCGAAGAAAGTTTTAGGTATAAAAAAAGGAAGAAGAAAAAATTTAAAAAAGACAGAAAATATAGAAAAGAGAAATTAAAAGGGAAAAAAGCCTTAACACACACACGCACACATACACACACATATACACACACAAACACACATACACACACACGCACGCACGCACACACACACACACACACATATATATATATATATATATATATATATATATATATATATATCGGGTGTAACCCCAATATTTTCCAAATTATGTGAAACCAAAATTGTCCACTTAGAAAGATTAAGATTTGAACCGTTGTATCTTAGAAATGATTAAAAGTATCTTACTGGATTACTCTGAGGTTTTGGACATTACGTTGAGTAATAAGAAAATGTAAGCAAAAATAAAAGATAGAGAAATGGATGGGGGTAGAAGTTTTTAGCTATAGAAAGGAAGAAGAAAATAAAAAAAAACAGAAAAAATGTAACAGAGAGGTTGAAAGTGAAAAAAGCTCCAACACAAACATAGAGACATACACATACACACACACACACACACACACACACATACACACACACACACACACACACACACATATATATATATATATATATATATATATAAATTTCCAAGAGGATAGAATCCAGGTAGAACTCAATGTCCAGGACAGAGTAAGAATATAAAATAAAAAGGCTCAAAGACTAATATTCCATGGTTATAATTTATTACATTGAAATCGTAATCACGATCCAATTCATCAGACCTGATGAATTGAATCGTGATTACACACACACACACACACGCACACACACACACACACACACACACATATATATATATATATATATATAGTCTCCTGAAAAAATTAATTTTGGTTGAGCTCTCCGGGGAAGGAAGTGTGGGTTTGTAAACAGTGACTATTAAAGCTGATATAGCGTGACTCTTCGGCAAAAGCGAATTGAGTCCTGTCAGTCACTGTGTGTTTATTTAAAAATAAATACGCTAAAATTCACCTTTATCACTTCCGTAGAATTTCCGACTGACGCCAATTCAATTTCGATCCTAGCTAAAGACAACCGAATGTCTAGCCACACTGAAGAGCTGTGAAACAGCGAAACAGTCTGTCTGTGGATGACAATAATATATATATATATATATATATATATATATATATATATATATATATAGACAATATTAGTGGTGAATATACACATACATATGCAATTATATATACACATACATATATGTATAAAAATAATTCCAAGAGGATATGTTCCAGGTAGAACTCGATGTCCAGGACAGAGTAAGGATATAATAAAAAGACTTAAACACTAATATTCCATGGTCATAATTTATTCCATTGGAATCGTAAAAACGATCCAATACATCAGACCTACAGATTCAAAAAGAAAACGGAACAACGACTACGGGAAAAATTGGTGAGGGTATGTGTGATTGTGTGGGGGGACCCGTGATCTATATAGAGGGGTAATGCTTGGGCTCCCCAGGTTTTCAGATCAAAGTTGAGACGTTTCAAATTGTCTTTCAATTTGTCTTTGTAGGGTAAAAGTGGACGTCCAACCGAATGCTTGGAGTTTGGTAGTTGTCCATACAGCACCTTTTTTGGAAGCCTATGCTCATCCATTCTCACAACATGACCAGCCCACCTAAGTTGTATTTTTGCTAGAATGGTTTCAATGCCAGTGGTGTTGTTACATTTCTTCAGTATTGCAGTGTTCTTGACCCTGTCATCCCATTTTATATCACATATGGCACGAAAACTGCGCATGTGAAAGCATGCGGTACTCGGCCTAACTTTTGGCACCATAGAGAAGAGCTGAGAGAACGACTGATCTGTATATCTCAATCTTTACTCTGAGAGACACGTCTTTGATGTTCCATGACCTGCGTTTAAGTTTACGAATACTGTACTGGCTTTGGCATTTCTGGATTGGATTATATATACATATACATATATATATATATATATATATATATATATATGTATACTGAAAATATGTATATATATATATATATATATATATATATATATATATATATGAAGAAATATAGTCTTAAAGTGTGCTATATTTATGGAATAAAGTACTCAATATCAGAGATAGAGCGTGTGTAAATATAAAAGTGAACATAGAAGTCAACACTTAGAGGCGACAGTTTGTTTCATGCTAGATGGAATCGTCAGGCCTGACGATCGAATCTAGCATGAAACAGACTGTCGCCTCTAAGTGACTTCTATGTTCATTTATATATATATATATATATATATATATATATATATATAGATATATAGATATATATATATATATATATAAATATGAATAGTTATACTCTTCTGGAAAAACCTTAGGTGTTTTGGCTTGTAAATGAACAAACCAATACCCAAGGAAAAATAAGGAATAAAAAAAGAAAGAACTAAGAACATGAAATTGAAGTGAAAACAATCGTCCAGAATCCAAGCTCAGAGTCCAAAGAAAAAAACCTCCAAAACAAGTAAAGCAAAAGTAACTACGTAAAGTGCTCAATACGCTAAGTAGACCAAACCTATGAACTTAAAGAGCCTACCTAGGTTTCCCCTCGCGGATCGTCAGGGTACGTTTGCCCTGACAATGCGTGTAGGTGAAACCTAGGTAGGTTTACCTAGCTCTTTAAGTTCATAGTTTATTCTCTGTATCTAATTTAATCTTTTTTCTTCTCTCGTTTTTCGTGTTTTTCTTTCGTTCTTGCTTTCGGCTTTTTTCCTTTGCCCTTTTCTTTTTTTCGTTTTCCTTCTTTCGTTTTTCCTCTTGTCTTTTTCCTTAATCACTTTTTGTCCTTTTTCTTCTTCTTCTTCTTCTTCTTCTTTGAAATCCTTCACCAAAGTAAAACCTCACCATCATCTCTAAACTAGACTAGTTTATTTTTATATATCTTGTACTTCGGATTCGACCATTTTGCGGAATATTCTTTGATAATGTCTTATATTAGCAGAAAACACTCTCCAGGGAAATCAGAAAAATGCTCTGAAAAGAGGAAAGAATATTTTTTTTTAAATCTTAAACAAAACTCTTACACTGGTCTTCACGAAAACCTAAATAAATAACATTTATACCCATATATATATATATATATATATATATATATATATATATATACTAGCAGCATCTCCCGGCGTTGCCCGTGCTTGATTCAAAAATCGTACGACTCATAGAGCAATCGCTATCACTTGACTTAAAATATTTTTGCCCTTGCTTGCCTTTAAAGGAGTGCCCTTTGCCGTGCTGATGTTACTACATGCCTTACTTCTTGCCTATCTCACACTGCGAATTTTTTCTAAGCTCTATAATAAACATTAAATCTGTTACGAAAAAAAAACTAAACAAAATGAACACAAAACGATCAGCTTTAAAAAAGGACTCGTAACTGGAAAAACCGAATGAAAAAAGAATGTTAACAACAAATACTTTTTCACACCCAACCCAGTTCTGCGGAATCAGAATCAACGTTGAGTTTAAGCAAGCGAATGAGCCAATTGGAGTAAAGTGCCATGCAGATTTAAATTTTTCCCACTTGTGACGAATGCAGCTATCGATGTTTTTGCATGCTAGTTAACATTCGCGTCAGTCAGCTGTTGGCTCTCACGCTAGCCAATAGAATCTTCCTGCCTATTCGTGGCAGCCAGCTATAGGCTCTCACTCTGGTCAATAGAAAATGGCCGCAAACTACATGAAAACTGCCGTAGAAGCATGAAAAATCGATTATTTCCACTACCGATGAGAGTTGCGAAATGCAAAAACGGTCTTGGCCTTTTCTACTGACTTGGAGCATGTGCATGTAAATTTTGGTGCAAATTTGTCGAAAAATGCGGCGCGCGCACATCCTGCCTTTTATATATATATATATATATATATATATATATATATATATATATAGAGAGAGAGAGAGAGAGAGAGAGAGACATATATATATATATATATATATATATATATATATAATTTATAACAGAAGCCATTGGTTTATACCAACGGCTTCCCATACTTAATAATTCTCGTTTTTCACTCTCGCGTGATCATGTGTGACGTCACGAGATGCGATGCGATTTTCCCTTCCTTGTTTCGTAAATACGAGTTTGTCGTTACTTTGAGTTTATTTAAGCAGAAAGGGCGGACTATTATTGTAGTTTTGTCTCTGAGTTGTTTGATTTATTGAAATTGTCATCTTTGATAATGGCTTATATATATATATATATATATATATATATATATTGAATTGGACAGAGTCCGACAATTTATTTAAAGACATTTTTGATATGTTTAAAAAATATCAAAAATGTCTTTAAATAAATTGTCGGACTCTGTCCAATTCAAAATATATATGACGTCATTTGTTTACATTTGATACGCTAAGAGCAGATATGAATAGAAGAGATTCATGGAAGATTTAAGTTTAAAGATAGTAAAATCGACCTTGCTAACCAGACGCTTCTCTGTGGCCGAACGGTTAAGGCACGTCACGAGAAATGATGGTCCCGTATAGGATACAGGTTCGATTCTTGTAGGAGAACGAAAATTTTCTATGAAAATTTCTCGGACATTCACGCCGGTAAATGTTATTTAATACTGTTTATTATAAAAACAGAGCATTTACTTAAATACTTGTATCTATAAAAAAAAAACGAACGTTAAACATATCATAAATGTCTTTAAATAAATTGTCGGATGTGTCCAATTCAAAAATATATATATATATATATAATTAAAATACAATTGACGGGAGGCACATATAAATGATGATGGCATAGGATGAAATGCCAAATTATTTTTTCTTCTCGTAGCGTAATTTACAGTTGTATCCCACTGGTTGATTTTTTTTTTCGACTCAAATCTTGTTGGGCAATGAACACATGTTTCTGGGCTATTTTTCCACGCTGAATCTGAAAATCAAGTCCATTTTGCCGCATCACATCACATTTTCTCAGTACAGATCATTTTTACTTTGCTTAAAAAAATCCAAAATGCCTAATTCACAGAGATATACCATGGTTTAAATATGCGAGTGATATAGTTGAAACATTTTGTTTCATGTTAAAATGATTTATCATTCAAGAAAAAGTATCCAAATAAATTTCTATATGAATTCTAAGCTATTTCAGTTCAGATAAGCTTTGAACATTATTGATTTTATGAGAGATATCTCACTGGAAAATGTCCTTGTGCCCTCCATATTCTTAGCTTGTTAAAACTTTATGATTTGTGTTTCTTTACCTTTCAGAGAAGAAGCTCTTTAGAAGTCATTCAAGAACAGCCATTTTAGTTTTTATTAGTATTTTTCACGTGAAGCCTGAAACTATCATAAGATTTTATCATATCACTTGTATTTTTCATTCCTTTGTATCTTTGTTTGGATTCAAAAATTGATGGCACATGTTTGCCTTAATTTAATTATAGGTGATATTATTCTGAAAACTTTTTCTGAACTGAAAAATCTTTAAGTTATTAGGATACATTTCTTTTATGATAAGTTATTCTAACCTGAAAACGTCTAAGGTTGGTTCTACTTGGCCTTGGAAAATCACTGTTAAATTGGTATTTTGACCTATTTTAATAAAAATAGTAATTATCTGTACCGAGAAAACGTGATGTGATGTGAAAAAAATTGACTTGATTTTCAGATTAATCGTAAAAATATGTCGACCAGTGAGTGTAAAGAAGATATATTTTGCGTGTAAATGTAAAGTTTTATATATCTTAAAACATATAATATTTTAAAAACGTTCATAAGATCATATCAGAAGTTTCTCGTGTTGAAAGTCTAAGTCCTTTTGCTTATGACCTGAAATATCTTGATTTTATGAGAGATATCTTACTGGACAATGTCATTGTGCCCTCCCTGTTCTTAGTTTGTTAAAACTTTCTGATTTGTGTTTCATTGCTTTTCATAGAAGAAGCTCTTTCGAAGTTAGTCAAGAATAGGGATTTTAGTTTTTATTAGTATTTTTCACTTGAAGCCTGATACCATCATAGGATTTTAAATTATCACTTGAATATACGAAGTTCTGGTAATGCCATGCTGTCTCTGTATAACATACATAGGAATATCGATAAATGAGGGTTGTTAAGGTGTTAGGTGAGTGTATTTGAGACAAGCAAGATTACAATTTTCTTTATCAGCGTAGTACTGATAATATCTATTTTTCTTAAAATGCCTAATTCACAGGGATAAGCCACGGCTTAAATATGCGAGTGACATAGTTGAAATATTTTGTTTCATGTTAAAATGATTTATCATTCAAGAAAAAGTATCCAAATAACTTTCTATATGAAATCTAAGCTATTTCAGTTCACATAAGTTGATCTGAAAATGTCTGATTTTATGAGATATATCTCACTGGAAAATGTCCTTGTACCCTCCATGTTCTTAGCTTGTTAAAACTTTGTGGTTTGTGTTTCTACTCTACTTTTTATAGAAGTCATTGAAGAACAGCGATTTTAGTTTTTATTGGTACTTTTCACTTTAAGGCTGAATCATTGAATTTACAGAGTTCTGGTATTGTCATGCATAGGAAAATCGAACTTTCTGTTTAGTCACATCGATCTGCTTCCTAATAATCTTGAAGATTATAGTGATGAACAGGGAGAAAGGTTTCCTCAGGATCGGAAGATAATGGAAGAAAGATACAAAGACAGATGGGATGTTAACATGATAGCTGATTTCCGCTGGAGCATCAAAAGAGATCAACCTTTTCAAAAGTACCGTAGAGTTTCCAATAAGAGAAGATTTTTATATTTTTGGATGGACCAAAATGAATGTATTTTTCAGTCCTTTGTATCTTTGTTTGGATTCAAAAACTGATGACGCACATTTGCCTTAATTTAATTTTAGGTGAGATTTTTCTGAAAACTTTTTCTGAACTGAAAATGCTGAAAATGCATTTTTTAAGTTATTGAAAAACTTTTAAGGTTCGTTCTACTTGGCCCTGGTATATCACTGTATTCAAAAGAAAATAGAAATTATGTGTACTGAGAAAACGTGATGTGATAGGAAAAATGGACTTGTTTTTCAGTTTAAGCGAGAAAATATATCCCCAAAACGTATGTCCATTGCCCGACAACATTTGGGTGGAAAAGAAATGTCGACCGGTGTTATTAATAGGAATCAACAAAAGCAAAGAACATTATAAAAATTGCTGCCGCATATGGCCCGGATCTCTTGACATATAACTAGAGATCCTTGATTCACTTTAAGGCTGAATGACTTGAATTTACAGAGGTCTGGTATTGTCAGGCAGTCTCTGTAGGACATGCATAATCGAACTTTCTGTTTAGTCACCTCAATGATTCTTCCTAATAATCTTGGTGGTTATAGTGATGAACAGGGAGAGAGGTTTCATCAGGAAATGGAAGAACGATATTCAGCCAGATGGGATGTTATCATGATGGCTGATTTCTGCTGGAGCATCAAAGGGATCAACCTTTTCAAAAGTACCGTAGAGTTTTCAAGAAGAGAACATTTATATTTTTGGATGGACCAAAATGAATGTATTTTTCAGTCCTTTGTATCTTTGTTTGGATTCAAAAATTGATGACACACATTTGCCTTAATTTAATTTTAGGTGAGATTTTTCCGAAAACTTTTTCTGAACTGAAAATACCTTCTTTAAGTTATTGGGATACTTTCATAAGTTATTCAAACCATAAAGTATTTAAGGTTGGTTCTACATGTCCCTGGCATATCACTGTTAAATGGGTATTTTGAACTATTTAAAAAAAATAGAATTTATCTGTACTGAGAAAACGTGATTTGATCGGGAAAATGGACCTGGTTTTTTTTTCAGATTCAGCAAGAAAATATAGCGAAAAAACATATGCCCATTGTCCGACAAAATTGAGTCGAAAATAATGTCGACCAGTGTTATCAATAGGAGTCAATAAAAGCAAGGAACATTATAAAAATTTCTGCCACAAATGGCCCAGATGTCTTGCCATATAACTAGAGATCCTTGATAAAATCCAAAGAAGGTCTCATCAATTTACAGTTGAGTTGGCTAGCTGTAACCGTAAGTTCTATGCTAACAGTTTCTTCTCTCGCACTTCTTGCTTGTGGAACTCGCATCCAGTTCTATGTTTTCCAGTCCACTTTAATTTTACAAAATTAAATGCCATGACAATCGCTATCTGATGTCCTCTTGATTACTCTTCAATTCTTCCCACTCCTTAGTAATGTTTGTTTTCTAATTCTTCCACACACAGTAACCACTTGTGCCTTAGTGGCTTTACTACCTTACTTTGGCGGAAAAGGAAAGAGAATAAAATACCCGACTATTCATATATAAATTGTACACAAAGTATTACGGTTCATGCTACAGAAGAAATTATTTATGATATAACAACGAAAATATTTTTTATTGAACATTTATTAACTATATTTTCTAGCCATTTTCGAATAGCCTTGTACAAAAAAGAATCATTTATTTGCTATAAAATATGTCCAGGATGATGCAATATTTGACTACGGTGTGCCTACTTGTATGGCTTAGAAGATGGGGTCACATTATACCCGAGCTATATTTCAAAAAATCAGGTTTTTCACAAAAGAATTTCACGTGTTGCTCTAGGAGGCAGGTCCATGATAAAAGAGCTACCGTTGTCAGGCATGAACGAAAAGAAAAGTACGTTGTCTAAATCACCGTATCAGAAATTTTAAGGTAAGTCGTTTTTCTCACTATTTTGGGGTAGCTTTGTACAAAAAAGAACCATTTATTTGCAATAAAATATGTCCAGGATGATGCAATATTTTACTACGGTGTGCCTACTTGTATGGCTTAGAAGATGGGGTCACATTATACCCGAGCTATATTTCAAAAAATCAGGTTTTTCACAAAAGAATTTCACGTGTTGCTCTAGGAGGCAGGTCCATGATAAAAGAGCTACCGTTGTCAGGCATGAACGAAAAGAAAAATCTAAATCACCGTATCAGAAATGTTAAGGTAAGTCGTTTTTCTCACTATTTTGGGGTAGCTTTGTACAAAAAAGAAACATTTATTGGCTATAAAATATGTCCAGGATGATGCGATATTTAACTATGGTAGGTCTGCTTGTGTTAGTCAGCAGCTTTGGTCGCATTATACACAGGCTATTTAAAAACAATCAAGTTTTTCTCAAAAGATTCAGGTGCCGCATTTTACATGCAGTAGACTTATACACAAGTATATATGGTACTTTGTTAGTCTCTAAGAAGATGAGCTGTATTGAGCGCCAATAAAAGACAGCTTGATGCAATTTTGAAGCTGATGCCATCTTGAATCAAGAAAGGTCAGTGGAATTGCTATCGGAGTTTTGGCGGTGGGGAGCGGGTTTTTTTTGCGCTGGAGCATGTTAGGGTGGTAATTAGAAAAGAAAGGGAGGAAAATGAATAGGAGAAGAAAATTGGGGTCTAGTGGTGATGGTGTGAATCTACTTTGGCGAAGGATTTCACACATGAAGAAACTAAAAGAAGAAAAGAGACAAGAAGAAGAAGAAGAAGAAGAAGAAGAAGAAGAAGAAGAAGAAGAAGAAGAAGAAGAAGAAGAAGAAGAAGAAGAAGAAGAAGAAGAAGAAGAAGAAGAAGAAGAAGAAGAAGAAGAAGAAAGAAGAAGAAGAAGAAGAAGAAGAAGAAGAAGAAGAAGAAGAAGAAGAAGAAGAAGAAGAAGAAGAAGAAGAAGAAGAAGAAGAAGAAGAAGAAGAAGAAGAAGAAGAAGAAGAAGAAGAAGAAGAAGAGAAGAAGAAGAAGAAGAAGAAGAAGAAGAAGAAGAAGAAGAAGAAGAAGAAGAAGAAGAAGAAGAAGAAGAAGAAAGAAGAAGAAGAAGAAGAAGAAGAAGAAGAAGAAGAAGAAGAAGAAGAAGAAGAAGAAGAAGAAGAAGAAGAAGAAGAAGAAGAAGAAGAAGAAGAAGAAGAAGAAGAAGAAGAAGAAGAAGAAGAAGAAGAAGAAGAAGAGAAGAAAGAAGAAGAAGAAGAAGAAGAAGAAGAAGAAGAAGAAGAAGAGAAGAAGAAGAAGAAGAAGAAGAAGAAGAAGAAGAAGAAGAAGAAGAAGAAGAAGAAGAAGAAGAAGAAGAAGAAGAAGAAGAAGAAGAAGAAGAAGAAGAAGAAGAAGAAGAAGAAGAAAGAAGAAGAAGAAGAAGAAGAAGAGAAGAAGAAGAAGAAGAAGAAGAAGAAGAAGAAGAAGAAGAAGAAGAAGAAGAAGAAGAAGAAGAAGAAGAAGAAGAAGAAGAAGAAGAAGAAGAAGAAGAAGAAGAAGAAGAAGAAGAAGAAGAAGAAGAAGAAGAAGAAGAAGAAGAAGAAGAAGAAGAAGAAGAAGAAGAGAAGAAGAAGAAGAAGAAGAAGAAGAAGAAGGAGATAGATTAGAGAGTGAATTAAAAGAGAAAAATATGAAGATAAATTGGAAATAAATCGGGAGAAGAAGAAAATGGAAGAGGCGGAAAAGGAAAAAAGAAGAAAAGGACAAAAGGAAACGTCATGGAAATATATTAAAAATTATATTAAAAAGTCAAGAAGAACGATGAAGGAAAAATAAAACAAACACAGAAGAAGAAAGGTTAAAGTAGATGGAAATACAAAGAATATATGAAGGAGAAATTGAAATAAATAGAGAGAAGAAAGCGAAAAAGGCAAAGGCGAAAGAAGAGGAGGAGGAAGAAGAAGAATATACGAAGAATAATTTGAAATAAATAGAGAGAAGAAGAAAGCGAAAATGAGAAGACGAAAGAAGAAGAAGAATGTATCAAAGAGAAATTGAAATAAACAGAGAGAAGAAAAAAAGCGAAGAAGGCAAAGACGAAAGAAGAAGAAGAAGAAGAATATATGAAGGAGAATTTGAAATAAATAAAGACAAGAAGAAAGCGAAGAAGGCGAAGATGAAAGAAGAAGAGGAGTATGAATAAGAATATTTGAAGGAAAATTTGAAATAAATAAATAGAAGAAGAAAGCGAAGAAGGCGATGACAAAAAAGAAGAGGAAGAAGAAAAAGAAGAAGAATATATGAAGAAGAATGTGACATAAATAAAGAGAAGAAGAAAGCGAAGACGAAAGAAGAAGAATATATGAAGGAGAATTTGAAATAAATAAAGAGAAGGAGAAAGCGAAGAAGGCGAAGACGAAATAAGAAGAGGAGGAAGAAGAAAAATATATGAAGGAGAATTTTAAATAAATAAAGAGAAAAAGCGAAGGAGGCGAAGACGAAAGAAGAAGAGGAGGAAGAATAAGATTATATGAAGGAGAATTTCAAATAAATAGAGAGAAGAAAGCTAAGAGGAAAGAAGAAGACGAGAAAGAAGAAGAATATATGAAGGAGAATTTGAAATAAATAGAGAGAAGAAGAAAGCGAAAAAGGCGAAGACGAAAGAAGAAGTGGAGGAAGAAGAGGAGGTGGTGGAAGAAGAAGAAGAAAAAGAAGAAGAAGAAACAGAAGAAGAAGCAAAGAATAATGAAAAAGGAAAACCCGATGAAAATCTCTAAAGAAACAAGAAAAACGAAAGAAGAAATGAAGAATGCGTGAGGTAAAAAGAGGAAAAATATGAACATTTTACAGAAATGGAAAGGATGTGAGATGAGAAAAGAAAGAGAATTATGAAGAATGAAAGAAAAACAACAAAAATGACTGAATAAATGAATGAAACAGAAAAGCAAAGAAGAAAATAAGAAAAAGTGCTAAGGTAACTGTGCCAGAAATAAAGAAAAAAAACTATAGAATCTATTGAACACAAATAAAAATAACGAAAGAAAGAAAGAAAGTGAGAAAGAAAGAAAGTGAGAAAGAAAGAAAGTGAGAAAAGGAAGAGAGAAAATAAACGAAGACTAAGAATACGTAAAGATTGCGTAGAAAGAAAGAGAAAATAAGACGGCAAATGAAATAGGATAAAATAATAAAAAAGACAAGGAAAAAGAAGAAATTATCGTAAAGTATCAAAGACGATGGGGGGAACGTAATTGAATAATGGAGGATGAAAGAAGAAGAAGAAGAAGAAGAAGAAGAAGAAGAAGAAGAAGAAGAAGAAGAAGAAGAAGAAGAAGAAGAAGACATAATTCAGGAGAAGGAAATAAAATCGAAGGAATAATAGGGCTAAAATCACGAAGGAAAAAAGAAAACAATAAAGAGATAAAAGAGAAGAAATATCAGAACCATGAATGAAGGAGATAAAGAAAAATTGAAAAAAGAAATAAGATAGCAAAACCAGAAGGAAATAAAGACAAAATAAATGGAGAAAGAAGCAGAAAAAAAAGATGGAGTAAAAAAGATGAGGAAGCAGTAGAAATTGAGAAAAAAAGACGAAAAAGAAGAAATAAAGAAAAAAAGTAAAAACGAAGAACTAGTAGAAAATGAGAAAAAAGAAGAAGCAGCAGAAGACAGAACAAAAAGAAGAAAAAAGAAAGAAGAGTAAAAAAAAGAATCGGTAGAAAATGAGAAAAGAGAAGAAAAAAGAAAGAAGAGTAAAAAAGGAAGCAGTAGAAAATGAGAAAAAAAGAAGAAGAAAGAAAAGAAGGAAAAGGAGATAGAAGAAAAAGAAGGAAAACGAAAGACGAGTAAAAAAGAGCGATAGAAAATGAGAAAAGAGAAGAAAAAAGAAAGAAGAAAAGTAAAAAGAAGAACTAGTAGAAAATGAGAGAAAAGTAAAAAAGAAGAAGAAGAAGAAATAACAATAAAGAAAGAATAGGAAAAGAAGGAAATGAAGATAGAAGAAAAAGAAGGAAAACGAAAGACGAGTAAAAAAAGAGCGGTAGAAAATGAGAAAAGAGAAGAAAAAAGAAAGAAGAAAAATAAAAAAGAAGAACTTTTAGAAAATGAGAAGAAAAGAAGAGAAAAAGAAGAAAAAAGAAAGAAGAGTAAAAAGGAAGCAGTAGAAAATGAATAAAAAAGCAGAAGAAAACCAGAACGTCCATACTGATAAATATAATGAGACCAAAAGCGATAAGTCGGCCTGCGACAACCACCACCACCACCAACAACAACAACAACAATAACAAAACTACAAAGAAAGTAATTACAAGGAGAAAAGGGAACAAATGTTAATCATGGGTCGAGGCGGTGGGGGGGATTGATATGAACTGCCACGGACGGACTATTTAAATCTGTGACGGCAGCTTCCGTGTTATCGGTTCCAATCATCAGACAGATTGATTATTAGGTTAGAATGTCATCGAAACAAAGTGACGAATACAAACGATTTGGGTCGGAACATCGAGAGAAGGCGGCAAACAACGAAGTTAAATTTTCTTATGGACGCGAATAAAAGAAAATCATTCGGAATAAAAAGAGATATTTTAAAAAATCAAGAAATTAGCAATGAAGGAAAAGGTAATAATAATAATAATAATAATAATAATAATAATAATAATACACCGACTGAAGCAGCAAACTACTTAAAAAAGAATGCAAAGACAGAGGCAACCGACAAGATACAGAAACAATGGCAAGATAAACCGCTTCGTGGCCAATACTCTGCCCGTACCAAAGAAGCTGACATAGACAAACCCCGTACCCATCAATGGCTACGTAGTGCAGGGTTCAAAGCTGAAACTTAAGATTTTATCATTGCTGCACTTGTTAACTAGGAATTATCTAGCACATATACTAAAATATAGTGTTAGTCCAAAATACAGTTCCTGAGAACAAGTTGAGGTAGACAAAACCCGTACCCGTCAGTGGCTACGTAGTGCAGAGTTGAAAGCTGAACCTGAAGGTTTTATCCTTGCTGCACAGGACCAATGCTTGTTAACTGGGAATTATCAAGCACATTATACTAAAATATAGTGTTAGTCCAAAATACAGTTCCTGAGAACAAGTTGAGGTAGACAAAACCTGTACCCGTCAGTGGCTACGTAGTGCAGAGTTGAAAGCTGAAACTGAAGGTTTTATCCTTGCTGCAGAGGACCAATGTTTGTTAACTAGGAATTATCAAGCACATATACTAAAATTTTGTGTCAGCCCAAAACGCAGATTCTTTGCTAAATATCCAGAAGCAACTGATCATCTTGTATCAGTGTGCACCCACTGAGTATAAAGCCCGGCATGACAGAGTGGGCCAAATTACACTGGAAAATTTGCAACTTCTACGGGAAGGAAACTGAAAGTAACTGGTATGAACACCACCCAGACCCGGTTACGGAGATAGGACCTGTTACAATTCCACGGGACTACACAATACACACTGACAGAACAACCGCCCAGTCATTGTTATTAGGGACCACAAACAAAATAGTGCCTCCTTATTGATATGACAGCCCCTGCAGAAATCGAAATCTCACAAATTTGGCACATGGGAACATCCACAATCCCTGTTGTAGTTGGAGCCTTAGGATTGGTTGGAAAAGATTCCAGTAGACTAATTGAAGGGATTCCTGGAAGTCCATGCCTCAAAGAGATACAAAAAATTGTTCTCACAAGTACAGACCACACTTTACGAAGGGCTTTATCTATGTAATTTTTTTTTTATATTGGAACAACAATGTTGATTGCTAAACTGTCATTTAACTTGATAATTGAGTCCACTCGTACAGGGAAAACCCGCGTAAATAGCGAAAAATGGCAATTTTTACTGGTTTCTTTATTTTTCGTTGAACTTTCAACCAATTTTCATCAAACTTAACAATTGCTTTATAAATGTATCCTCTTTTACATCTCTGGTAGCACACTGACAAATTGAATTTCAAAAACTCCAAAATAATTGTCGTCTGAAGTGGGTCTTCATGTTGCCTGTTTTATTCCATCATGGCCTTGGCTAACTTCGATTAAATAAATATAGACTTCTTCTGTTATATCATTAACTGCATTCTCCCCGGAATCGATCCTCCAAATCTATAAATCGACCATTCGCCCTTGCATTGAGTATTGCTGCCATATATGGTCTGGAGCCCCTGCTGTTTGCCTCAGGGTTCTTGATAAGATCCAGAGACGGATATGCAATGTAATTGGCCCTGATCTGTCATCTCGTCTGCAGTCGCTCTCTCACAGACGCGACGTTGCTTCGCTCTGTCTTTTTTACAAATACTTTCACGGTAATTGCTCCGAGGAGCTGCTTTCGCTGGTTCCTAGGCCTCATGAATTTAAACGTCTCACGAGGCTGGCATCCCGTTCCCACCCATTCACCGTTGAAACTGTTAGATGTAGACGTCTCTTCTACTCCAATAGCTTCATGTCTCGCACATCTCGCCTGTGGAACTCCCTTCCTTATTCCTGTTTCTCTGACAAATACAATCTCCAACTATTTAAGTGTAACGTCAATCGACATCTCCAGCTGCCTTGATCTATCCACTTCCCTTCTCCACATCCTTTCACCTTTCATTCCTATCTGCTCTCGCTCCAAATCTTCTGTAACCCCCTTGCCTTGATCGATCCACTATCTTTCTCCACATCCTCTCCTTCACCACTCCTATCTGCTCTTCCTCCAAACCTTCTGTAACCCCTTGCGTGCTAGTGGCTTCCAGCCTTGCTTGGGGTGATAAGCTTAAAAAAAATTCAAAAAGTTTTTTAATGAAAGTACTTTAAAGTGAAGAAGATAGACTCTGTTATATCTAAATATGATGCTGTTTTTGCTTTATTCTAATTGAACGCTTTATCTGATCGACCAGCTAGGTATGGCTGCTAGTAATGATAATAATATGAGCATTTACAACTGCCATTAGCTTAATATAAAGCAAATGAAGACCATTTAGTATACGACCGTCTTGAATGACAAGCGCTTGGAAAGAAATCACCCTGACATCACACTTGTGTACAACAGCATTCATTCATGAATATTCAGAGAAGGAACCAAACAATAAAGTTAAATTTGAAAATGAAAGAATAAAAGAATATAATTCGTTATAAAAAGAAAAAATTCAAAAAGAAGAAATTAGCGTTGAAAGAAAGTATGAAAATTTTAATAATAATAATAATAATAATAATAATCTGTCTCTATTTCTGAGATGAGGTATTGTAACTATTTACACCATTCGGACTGTTGTCACCATGTTTATTGCCATATTCACGATGTTTCGACCATTGTACGTTCCGGCCTTCTTCGGGTGATATAAGTTGAGATTTCGAATCGAACCCTTTATTTAGTCCATGGGGTAGATTGTTATTATTCCTAAGAGTTGTGATTTCAATACCTGGCCACAAGAGTTGAGTTACTAAAGGGAATTAACTGAAACTAATATATCCAAAAAGGCATGGCACGTGGAACTAGAACAATCTACCATCTACAAGAGAAGAATCTGCAATGTTATTGGTCTTGACCCGGCATCTCTGCTTCAGTCACGCTTTTCTCCTAAGTGTTAATAATAATAATAATAATAATAATAATAATAATAATAATAATAATGACAAAATAAAAAATAAAAATAAAATAAATGAATAAATAAAAGTAGCCCGAGGAGGCCCGTCCCACTGAACGTGATACCCTATACTGGTATAGATATACTGTGGAGCCCATGAACCAGCCCCGACGTCTGGGTAAATACGAACTAATTATAATGCTGACACAACGAAAAATATTGATAAACCGCATCGGTCGTCACGCGGGTCAACAAGGACCCCAATCCCCAGTGAGGAACCAGACTGGGCTCGAAAAGTCTGCAGCTGGAACAAACTCTACCCAGTGAGAACTAGAGGAAAACCACGCCGAGAACAGTCCCCACAGAGGCGCTCTCTATATTCATTAAAAGACAATAACAAAGAATAATAAATAAATTGTCTAGGGAAGATTATATTCAAATAATGATACAGTTTTATACCGCTACGATAAATCCGACAACGACAACGACGATCACAGCTGCCTAAAATACCTGTTGAGAAAAGCACCCCCTCAAAGAGACTAAACATCGATGCCAACAAACTAGCCATTGTCAGGCGTGACATCATCAGGGAAAAAAAAGAATACCGGAAATACGACTCGAAAGCATCCGAGAAAACATCATAAATAGATTAAACGTTAACATCTGGAGGCTAAATTCCAACAACCCTGAGGTACACAAGCAAATGGGGGAAGATAATGACAAATATAAGAGAGAAATAGAGATGACAAAATATCCGATATAAATGGGAGAACAAAGAAAAAACCTTTCGAGGAAAGGCCGACAATTCCAAAAGTAAGAAAGAACCGTCAAGTGAAGAAAACCATCAATCTTGCTAATCAAGCAATTAGAGAAATAAGGGAAGAAATGGAAAGACCGATTAACCTGATAGAAATGAATCCTCTTATATACGTAGCCTTGGCAACGATCGCAGAAACAATAAGTCAAAAAGTAAAAACACAACTTAAACGAAATAGAAAAATAACAGTTTGGAAATTGTTGTGGAATTATTTCCCCCATAGAACTTGTAGTCGGACTAAATGCGTCCTAAATAGGTTAAACGTACAGAAACGTTAGGAACTTGTAATAAAGTGTTACGCAGAGTAATCGAGTTGTGGTCGCTGAACACTACTCCTTCTCTACTACTACTGACTCCTACTTATCATAGGTGGGAGAGTCTATTATCTAGACAAGGTGTCTTTCACTATAACAGAAATAAAAAATAAAAACCGAAATAAATAAACTACGAGGACAATTGTCACTTCTAAGTGAAGTAGACAAGGGTTCCAAAATGAAAGAAAGAAAAAGGAGGCAACTGAAACGAAGCCTTGACATAAAGAATAAGACTGACGTACCAAAAGTTAAAGAGAAGCTGAAAACAACAAGTTCAAGTGAAATCACAGAAAATCAGGCGTTATGAAGAAAGAAACAGATTCTTCTGGCAAAACAAGATCTTCAAAAAAGATGCAAAGAAACTATATCGACAACTGGAAAAAATAAAATAGAAATAAATAACCCAGCTAATATCCAGGAAGTTGAGGAGTTCTGGTGTAAGATGTGGGAAAGCTGTAAAATGCACAATGAAAGAGTTACATGCATCAAGCAACAGCAGGAACAACGCATACATGTAGAGTGCCAAAAATGGACGGATATCCATATTACTGAAACAATCGCTGCCATCTGCAAAAACAAAAACTAGAAAGCAACAGGAATATACCGAATAACCAATTTTTAATAAAAAAAAAAACTATTTAGCACCCACCAGAACCTTCCATGGGCTTACAATGATATGGATATAAACCCAGAAAAATGTCCCAAATGGCTCACGTGGGGAGTAACATAACTACTCCCCAAAACTGAAGAGACGCAAAACCCGAAGAAATATAGACCTATCACATGCCTGCCAGCAATGTACAGGATCCTCACTTCTGTCATAACCGAGAAGACATACAACTTCCTTGAGAAAAACAATTTACTGCCAGCAGAACAGAAGGGATTTAAAAGAGGAAGGTACGAGTGCAAAGCCCAACTAATTATCAATAAAACAATATTGGAAAAGGTGAAAACAAGGAAAAGAAACTTATGGATAGCTTGGGTCGACTACAGAAAGGCATTCGACAGTGTCCCACACTCACGGATAAAGAAGCGCATAAAAATATACAGAGAATGCTTCACAACGGTCAAATTCATCAAAGCCTGAAAGACTACACTAAATTTAAACCATACAAAGGGGTCAGTAACATCAAGACCAATCAACATCAAAAGCGGGATCTTCCAAGGAGATTCACGGTTACCATAACTTTTCTGCCTTGCATTAGCGCCACTCAGCTGCCTACTGAATAACATTAGCTACAGATACAAGTCACAGAATGGCAAACTGAATCATCTGATGATCTGAAAACGTTTGCCAAGGATGTCAGCCAGCAGAAAAACCTACACACCATTGTCAAAACATTCAGTGAAGACATTAGGATCGACTTCGGTAACGGCAAAGCCAACTTTGAACTAACAAAAACTACAGATTTAGACCTATGTATAAACAAGATTTAAAAAAATACTAGACTAAAATGGTATATACAAATACTTAGGAATTAAAAGGAGACAGAATACAACATACAGTTATGAAGAAAAAGATCCGAGAAGAATATTATAGGAGAGTGCATTTGACATTATAAGGGGAACTGTTACCATTGCTTTTCTGTCGTGCATTAGCGCAACTCAGCTGCCTACTGAACAACATTAACTACAGATACAAGTCACAGAATGGCAAACTGAATCATCTGATGATCTGAAAACGTTTGCCAAGGATGGCAACCAGAAAAACCTACTCACCCTTGTCAAAAACTTCAGCGAAGACATTCGGATGGAGTTCGGAATCGACAAATGTGCCAAAGTCAACTTCAAAGGCGGTAAACTTTCGAAAACTACAGATCTAGACCTTGATATCAACAAAAATATTAAGGAACTAAACCCAGATGGTATATACAAACACTTAGGAATTAATGAAGGAGACGGAATGCAACATTCAATTATGAAGAAAAAGATCCGAAAAGAATATTATAGAAGAGTGCGTTTTATACTAAAAGGCGAACTTAATGGTGGGGGGACAATAAAATGAAGGCTATCAACACCTTAGCTATATCCGTAGTAACATACAGCTTCAACATAACTAAATGGAAGTTGAATGATATTAAAAGATTGGACGCCAAGAACAGAAAATTGCTTACCCAAATGAGGATGCACCATCCGAAATCAGATGTTGATAGGCTGTACGTACCAACAACTTTAGGGGGTCGAGGTCTAACCCAACCTGAATTAACTACAACAATCGGATTGGAAGCCTACCTCACAAAAACCAATGACCCTTTCCTGCCCCCCAAGAAAACACCAAATCCACTTCATCAACAAAGAAGCGCACTCTTCAAGTAAAAGCTTAATATACCTGAAACCCTACGAACAAAAAACGAAGCGAATAGTATGTATGCCAAACGAGTAAAGCAGAAAGCTGGCCAAATGAAATTACAACCAAACTGGGAGGACAAGGCGTTGCAGGGCAAATACACGAAAAGAACGAAAGAATTAGATGTGGACCAACAGAAAACACATCAGTGGCTGAGAAGAATCGGGTTGAAAGCTAAGACAGAAGGCCTAGTTATTGCAGCTCAGGACCAATGCCTCGAAATCAGATCCTATCACTGTCACGTAATCAAGGATGGAACTCACCTGAAATACAGGATCTGCGGAAAATATGATGAAACCGTCGACCATAATATCTCAGAATGTCCGCAAATGCGAAAAATGGATATACCCGGAGACATAGCAAGATAGCAACATTGGTGCACTGAAAGATATGTGCACTGGACGCACAAAATCGAAACCACTGAGAGATGCTATGAACACCAAAACACTTACCCAAAATAACGATGTAACTATCCTCTGGGAAATGTCAATTCAAACTGACAGGGAAATTAAAAGCCACTACATCCGATATTATCACAAGAAATTTAGGAAGTGTATGCTTATTGACATAGTACCATCTGAGAAAAACACCCCATAAAAATTATCGAGACATTGTCCAAATACAATAATCTGGAGATCGAGATTAACAGGATGTGGGGAATGAAAACTTGAGACTGTAACAATAATAATCGGGGCTTTGGCCCTGCTGAGTAAAGGAATGGACAATTTTATTCACAGTGTCCCAAGTAACATTAACATACAAGTTGTCCAGAAGATCGCCCTATAGGAACATCCCATATACTAAGAAAAATGCTATCAATTTAATGACAATTCTCCGATAGGGCCTAAGGACCATAGTTTGGACCCGGCTCTACAGGATCCAAACAGGAAAGATAACGCACAAACAACAACAATAATAATAATAATAATAATAATTTGTCCAGAAGATCGCCCTACTAGGAACATCCCATATACTAAGAAAAGTGCTATCAATCAAAAGACAATTCTCCTACAGGGCCTAAGGACCATAGTTTGGACCCGGCTCTACAGGATACAAAGCAGGAAAAATAACACACAGACAATAATAAGATCCAGGGACGGATATGCAACGTAACTGGCCCTGATCTGGCATCTAGTCTGCAGTCGCTCTTTCACAGACGCGCCGTCGCATCCCTCTGTCTTTTTTTAAAAAATACTTTCATGGTAACTGCTCCGATGAGGAGCTTTCGCTGGTTCCAAAACTTCATGAATTTAAGCATTCTACTAGGCTGGCATCTCGCTCACACCCTTTCACTCTTGAAACTGTTAAATGTAGCCGTCTCTTCTACTCCAATAGCTTCATGTCTCGCACTTCTCGCCTGTGAAAATCCCTCCCCTCTTCCTGTTTCCCTGATAGCTATAATCTCCAACTATTCAAATGTAATGTCAATCGACGTCTCCAGATAACTTGATCTATCCCCTATCCTTCTCCTCATCCTTTCCTCTATCACTCCTATTTGCTCTCGCTCCAATTCTCTGTAACCCCTTGCGTGCTAGTGGCTTCCCGCCTTGCTTGGGGTGAAACGCTTAAAAAGAAAAAAAGTTCACATAACTTACATATTGAAACGTGAACACAGATTAGCATCGGCCAAAGATTATAATGTTCAATTTGCTGAACCCAATAAACGGGATAATAATCAAACTTTATAATAATCTGTAAAAAATTTTATGAAGTTTAATGTACCTAGTTTTAAGTATAGCTACAATAACTCCTGTGATTTCAGGCATTACTGTAAATCAGTTGGCAAATGTTTTCCGTGAACTGCAAAATCGTATTACTAATGATTGACGACATGTGGAAACTTAAATAAAATTTCGATAAAACCTTTAAAAATATAGATTTACTTCTTTCTAATCCTTTTTACAAATTATTTCTATCGCAAATACAAATAAAGTTATAAATTTTTTAAAGTGCACACGAACTTTATGGAAATCCTGTGTATATATATATATATATATATATATATATATATATATATATATATATATATGATGAAAATGTGGAAAAGACAAAGCAAAATCCGAATATGTGATGCTTGCGTCTATCAGGTGCCATGTAGAGATTGCAACTTGAGTTATGTAGGCGAGACAGGGAGGTCATTGAAATCTCGCATTTCCGAACATAAACGAGATATTCGCCTCGGTAATCTAAGTAGTGCTTTGATTGTACACATCTGATCACAATTTTGATTTCGACTCTGTGAAGATTTTAAAATATATCCACAATAAAAACCTTAGGCATATTTACGAAGCTGGCATGATAGCCACCTCACACACAATAAACACCCGACAAGGTTTCTTTAATATATCAAGTTTTCTAGCAAGATTAATGCTTGACAAACGTACCGATAAGCTATAGTTTTAAATAGGTCCCCCCCACTTTCCACTTAGGATAAAATCTCTTCGCTGGGAGCAGGTTTTCGTAGCGCCTCCCACGTGACGCCAACGTATCCGACTCCAAGAAAGAATACTCTGACTTTAGAATTTCAGTTTTTCTGTTTCTGACCAGTCCTGTATATATCGTCTCTTCATCTAACTTAAATCTAATATAAATGTCTCCATTAACCATGTCCTGAAGAAGGTCTATTTGACCGAAACGTCTGACGTCGACAGAATAACAAAAACAAAAACAAAATAAAAAAACAGTAAACTCACATATTCGGATTTTGCTTTGTCTTTTCCACATTTTCATCATACCGTCGGATCTACATCCACACATTTGCTTATATATATATATATATATATATATATATATATATATATATATATATATATATATATATATATATATATGTAAGCAAATGTGTGGACAAACAAACCCTGTTTCCAGCCGGGTTAAATCATAAATTAAACAATATAGATAGTAGCAACACATAACCCTACAAATCAAAACCTACCCACATTCCATACCCATAGAAAAAAGACAGGCTTACGAAGGTGTTGAGGCCTCACACCTATACACACACCCACACACAACATACTCACTCACTTTCCTAATGAGCCAAATGATAACACACACCCACAGCAATATACAAGCTAACACATATACTCACTCACTCCCTTAAAAACCAAATAACACACACACACACACACACACACACACACACTTACCAGAGACTAAACAACTAAATAACACACACACTAAACTAAATAACACAAACACACACACACAAACACACACACACAAACACACTTACCATCCCCTCCCCAAACACAAATAAACTGCTGAACTGACCGGAGGAAAAAAAAGGGAATATAGCTCTTATCTCAAATGACAACTTAAAAGAGACTGTTTGACCAACACAAGGAATGTTAAAAAGATAAATAAATAAACAATAAAAAAACAAATGAAAACTACAGACAAACGTTCGTTTTCTTCAACAAGACATTCATTTCTGTAGTTTACTGCTATAGCAAGCACAGACATTTTTTCTCTCCCGATGATGGCCATGTTGGTCGAAACTAGTCGAGGAATATAAATGAAATAATAATAATAAAAGCATAAGAATATTAATCTACAACCCAGTGTGTCTGAAGATTTTAATTGATTTTTCTAATAATTTTTATCGTTCAAAATATATATATATATATATATATATATATATATATATATATATATATATATACTGTTATGAATAATCAAGAGTGGTCTCCACTTTTTTGTTACTCTCCTCTTTGAGAGGGCTATTTCTCTTTACTGGGGCTGTAAAAGGTCACTATACGCCAACATTGTATTCTCACTTGAACAAGTTTAAAAGAAAAACAAAAGGAAAAATTAAAGTTAAATAAAATCAAAGGGGCTTAAATTAAAATTAAAAAGAAAAGAAAAATGTAATTTCAAATTAATTGCCTAAAAGTTTACATAGCTAACAAATTGAAACGCGAACACAGAATGCCATCGACCAAAGAAGAACAATTTGCTGGAGCCAATGAGAGTGCGATAATAATCAGACTTTATGGCATAGATCACCTCCGCCCCGACTATAAGTTAACGAAAAGGTCACTAAGGAATTCATTAAACAAAAAGAAAAAAAGCAATAAAAAAATAGAATAGATTTCACATTTGGGGTCATTTTTTTATTTTTTTTAAGCGTATCACCCCAAGCAAGGCTGGAGGCCACTATCACGCAAGGGGTTAAAGAAGGGTTGGAGGAAGAGCAGATAGGAGTGGTAAAGGAGAGGATGTGGAGAAAGAGAAAGACAGTGGGTCGATCAAGGCAAGGGGGTTACAGAAGATTTGGAGCGAGAGCAGATAGGAATGAAAGATGAAAGGATGTGGAGAAGGGAAGTGGATAGATCAAGGCAACTGGAGATGTCGAGTAACGCTACACTTAAACCGTTGGAGATTGTATTTGTCAGGGAAACAGTAATAGGGAAGGGAGTTCCATAGGCGAGATGTGCGAGACATGAAGCTATTGGAGTAGAAGAGACGTCTACATCTAACAGTTTCCACGGTGTAGGGGTGGGAGCGGGATGCCAACCTCGTGGGACCTTTAAATTCATGAGGCCTAGCTTACACTCCCCATAAAACGGGAGCTTAAAAAGTAAAATTCTCACTCAAAAGGTTGGCCGAATGAGCACACTAAGATTCCACCTGCAGCCATTCTATGAATGGGGGAAAGAGGGAAAAAGTATTATTATTATTTTATTTCCTTTGATTTCTGGTATGTACTCGTTTCTTTCCGGGTCCCACCCAGAGAGCTAAGGTGAAAAATGGCATCATGGCATTTTCCACTGAGCAATTTAAAAAAAAAAACACGCAAACATATTTTACATAGATAAAGCCTTCGTAAGGTGTGGTTTGTACTTGCGAGAAAAAACTTTTTGTATTGCTTTAAGGCATGAGCTACCAGGAATCCCTTCAATGAGTCTACTGGAATCTTTTCTAATCAATCCGAGGGCTCCAACTACAACTCGTATTATTGATGTCCTCATATGCCACATTTTTGATATTTCGATTTCAAGGTCCTTGTATTTTGATAGCTTTTTGAAGATCTTCAAAGATACATTGCAGTCTGCAGGGACTGCCATATCAATAAGGAGGCACTGTTTGTCTTTGCGGTCTCAAATCACGATGTCTAGGTAGTTAGCTTTGATTGTTACGTCTGTCTGTATTGTGCAGTCATTATTATTATTATTATTTTCTATTCGTAAACTGTCGTATCGCTGAGGGCGAAAAGATCAAATTTCAAATCTAAATCCTTAGTTCATTTAAAGTAATACATTTATTAGACAGTATATCCCTTTTAAATGAAGAAGGGGCCGTCAGAATTGCGTCAAAGGACCGGCTTATACTATTTTCCTATTACCTAGAGGTTGTTGCCAGTCAGAAACGGAATCTAATCTTAGTAACTAGATATATATTTCAATTTTATTCAAGTACTTTTCCCTGTACGCATGTATATTCTAATTTAAAGATAGAGCTAAAAATATCTATAAAAACACATACACACACATAGATAAAGACCTTTGTAAGATGTGGGCAGTACATGTGAGAACAATTTTTTTTCTATTTATTTAAAGCATGGGCTAACAGGAATCCTTTCACTGAGTCTATTGGAACCTTTTTCTAATCAATCCGAGGGCTCCAACTACAACTCGTATTGTTGATGTCCTCATACGCCACACTTTTGAGATTTCGATTTCAAGGTCCTTGTATTTTGATAGCTTTTTGAAGATCTTCAAAGATACATTGCAGTCTGCAGGGACTGCCATATCAATAAGGAGGCACTTTTTTGTTTGCCGTCTCTAATAATGATATCTGAGCGGTTAGCTTTGATTGTTCTGTCTGTGTGTATTGTGAAGTCCCATAAAATTGTTAAAAGTCATCATTATTATTATTATTATTTTTATTATTATTATTATTATTATTTTCTTCTATTTCTGTTGTATACCCGGTTCCCGACCGGGGTCCTAAGGTCAGAAAAGGCTTCATGACATTTTCCACTAAGAATTTTTATTAAAAAAAAGTAAGATCACACACGATTTAAATAGATACAGTTCTTCTTAAAGTGTGAGCTGAACTTATGAGTAAAATTTTCTGTATTTCTTTAAGGCATGGGCTACCAGAAATCCTTTCAGTGCGTCTATCGGAACTTTTTCCAATGAATCTGAGGGCTCCAACTACAGCTGGAATTATTGATGTCCTCATCGCCACATTTTTCAGATTTACATTTCAAGGTGCTTGTATTTTGATAGTTTTGATTTTTTTAATGATCTTTAAAGGTACATTACAATCTACAGGGACTTCAATTAATATTATTGTTATAATTTTTATTTCCTTTCATTTCTGGTGTGTATACATTTCTTTCCGGGTCCCGCCCAGAGACCTAAGGTTAGAAATGGCATCATGACACTTTCTACAGACAAAAAAACACACACATTTTAAATAGATAAAGCCCTTCGTAAAGCGTGGGCTGTACTTGTGAGAACAATTTTTTGTATTTCTTTGAGGTATAGGCTTCCAGCAATCCCTTCAAGTAGTCTACTGGAATCCGACCAGTCGTAGGGCTCCAACTACAGCAGGGATTGTTGATGTTCCTATGCGCCATATTTTTTAGATTTTGTGACACATTTTTATGATTATTACTGTTCTTCTTCTTCTTCTTCTTCTTCTTCTTCTTATTATTATTATTATTATTATTATTATTATTATTATTATTATTATTATTATTATTATTTAATGTGTTTGTTGAGGCTAGATTTCTTCTTCTTCTTCTTCTTCTTCTTCTTATTATTATTATTATTATTATTATTATTATTATTATTATTATTTAATGCGTTTGTTGAAGATAGATTTCTTCTTTTTCTTCTTTTTCTTCTTCTTATTATTTAATGCGTTTGTTGAGGATAGATTTCTTCTTTTTCTTCTTCTTCTTCTTCTTCTTATTATTATTATTAATATTATTATTATTATTTAATGCGTTTGTTGAGCATAGATTTCTTCTTTTTCTTCTTCTTTTCTTCTTCTTCTTATTATTTAATGCGTTTCTTGAGGATAGATTTCTTCTTTTCTTCTTCTTTTTCTTCTTCTTCTTATTATTTAATGCGTTTGTTGAGGCTAGATTTTTTCTTCTTCTTCTTCTCCTTCTTCTTCTTCTTCTTATTATTATTATTATTATTATTATTATTATTTAATGTGTTTGTTGAGGCTGGATTTTATGAAAACATTAGCGCAACATTGCGTTAAAAATCCTGTTTTATTCTGGCGTTATTTTGCGACATTACCATTCGTAACAAACGAACTGTATCCTTCATCAGATTTCACTCATTAATTGTTTGACTTCCTTCTTATCTTTTGTCTTTTTTTGTTCCCTTCCATATTTCACGGCAGCGTTCCCGCATTATTCGCATTCACGTCTGTATTATTAGGCGCGTCTCTCAATGCTACGAAACTTGTTCCTTTCAATCTGCCTGTCCGTCTGTGCGTGCGTGTGTGCATGGCTGTATATTTCCTCATAATTGGACAACTTTTCCACGTGGAAGAAGCGCTGTTGTTTGGCTTTTGTTTTTGCTTCTTTTTATTTTCTCTCCTCCCCAAAGTTTTCTTTCCATTTTCCTGTCCATAACTCAGCGGTAAGTCGAAATGTACCTCAGCAGGAATGGGCAGATAACTCTAATTAAAAAAAAAAGAATCGAAGGACGAAATGGTGGAAGAGCAAGACGAGGAGAGATGGAGAGAGAAGGATAGAGAAAGAGAGGGATAGAGAGAGATAGAGAGGGAAAACGAGAGAGAGAGAGTTGCCGTGAAATAGTTGCTGTCCGAGAAAGAAAAAGGTGAAAGAAATAGAAGGAAGCATGGCTGGGGTGCGGTTTACGAGTCACTGTCCTCCTCTAAGGAAAGCAAAAGAAAACATCAAAAATATAAAATAGAGGAGGATATGAAATACAAAGGCAAAGAAGAAGAACAAGAAAAGAACAGGAAAAAGAAGAGGAAGAAGAGAAAGAAAAAGAAGCGAAAGAAGAACAAGTGAAAGAAGAACAAAAAGAAGAGAAAGAAAAAGATGAACAAGAGGAAGAGAAAGAAGAGGAGGAAAAAGAAGAGAAAGAAGAAAAAGAACAAGAAAAAGAACACGAACAAGAAGAGAAAGAAGAAAAAAGAAGAAACGATGAAGACGAATAAGAAGAAGAAAAGAAAGAAGAAGAAGAAGAAGAAGAAGAAGAAGAAGAAGAAGAAGAAGAAGAAGAGGAAGTGGAAGAAGGAGAAAAGAAGAACAAGGAAAAATAACAAGAACGAGAAGAGAAAGAAGAAAAAGAGAAAAAGAACAGAAAGAAGAAGAAAAAGAAGAAGAGGAGAAAGAAGAAAAAAAGAAGAAACGAAGAAGAATAACAAAAAGAAAAAGAAGAGAAAGAAGAAGAAAAAGAAGAAGAAGGAAAAAGAACAAGAACAAAACGAGAAAGAAGGAGAGAAAAAAGAAGAGAAAGTAGAAGAAGAAAAAGAACAAGAAGAAGAGAAAGAAAAAAGAAGAAACGAACAAGACGAACAAGAAGAGAAAGAAGAAGAAGAGAAAGAAGAAGAAAAAGAACAAGGAAAAAGAACAAGAAAGAAGAAGAAAA
Source organism: Acanthosepion esculentum (assembly GCA_964036315.1). Taxonomy (NCBI): domain Eukaryota; kingdom Metazoa; phylum Mollusca; class Cephalopoda; order Sepiida; family Sepiidae; genus Acanthosepion; species Acanthosepion esculentum. The sequence goes on from OZ038516.1 coordinate 57,884,167, forward strand.
AAGAAGAGAAAGAAGAAGTGAAAGAAGAACAACAACAAGAATAAAAGAAAGAAGAACAAGAAGAAGAATAACAAAAAAGAACAAGAGAAAGAAAAGAAGAAAAAGAAGAAAAAGGGGAAGATGAATTAGAAGAAGAAGTAGAAGAAGAAGAAAAAGGAGAAGAACAAGGAAGAAGAAAAATAACAAGGAAGAAGAAGATAAAGTAGATGACAAAGAAAAATAACCAAAGGAAGAAAAAGAAAATAAAGAAGGCAAATAAGAAATAAAAGAAGATGACAAAGAAGAAGAAAAGGGAGAAAACAGAGGAAAACAAAGAAGACAAAGAAAAGAAAAAACAAATTAAACGAAGAAAATAAAAAAGTAGAAAATAAAGAAGATAAGGAAAAAGAAACGCCCAGCGGAAAAAAGAGAAGCTGAAAGAAAATTCACAAGAATGAAATTAATAAGAAGTAAAATGAAATAAAAATGAAAAAGAGAAGACAACGAAAAAGAAGACGTAAAAGATATAGAAAAAGAAGATAAAAAGAAGACAATAAACAAGACGAGAAGACAACGAAAAAGAAGACGTAAAAGATATAGAAAAAGAAGATAAAAAGAAGACAATAAACAAGATGAGAAAACAATTAAAAAGAAGAAGACGAAAAATATATTTAAAAAAAAGAAGGTACGGAAGATAAAAAAAAAGTGAAACACAAAAGTAGAATGAAAAAGGGGACAAAATGCTGTAAAAAACGAAGGCAAATAAAATAAAAAAAGAAAATGAAAAAGAGGAGAAGACAACGAAAAAGAAGAGGAGAAAGACAGAGACCAAGAAGTCAGATAAGAGAGAAAGAAGATAAAAATAACGCAAACGAGAATACAATGAAAGAGAAGAGAACAATAAGAGGAATAAAATAGACAAAAAGAGAAGGAAAAAGAAAAAGTCGAAAGAGTAATTAACAAAAAGAAGGCGAAGACAAGTCAGTGAATAAAGAAAGTGAGACAAATACGAAAGAAAATAAAGAATTGTAAGAAAACCAACAACAAAAAGGACGAAAGAGAAACGCTTTGAAGAATAAGAAAAAGAAGAGGAGAAAGAACAAAAACAAGAACAAGAGAAAGAAGTAGAGAAAGAAAAAGTTCATTTTTGTCTAGTAGCATATCAACCTCTATGGGTTATTAAAAACCGAAATCTAAATATTTTGAACAATTTTAGGTCCAAAATTATCCTATTAAAGTGATAATACCACAATGAAAAAAGGCCCCAAACTTGCTAAAAATAAAGTTCTATCGTCAAAATATTTATGTTATTTTTAGGAAGAAATTCCAAACTTTTTTTATTTATTATTTTATTCAATTTTTAATCCTTTCTATCAAGTTTGAAGTTTTCTTAAAAATCTTTCTTGCGTCAGCGGGTGGGCCAAAGATTAATATTAGCAATATTAGCATTTTTTGTTTCTTTTTTGTTTCTTTTTTGTTTCTTTTTGTTTCTTTTTTGTTTCTTTTTTCTTTTGGACGTCAAAAACATATTGTTTCGAAATTCTTGCAAAAATGAAATATTTGTTCGATTTAAATGAGATTTTCAGAAATGCATAATATTATTTTTATAAATATCTTTAGAAAATTTTGGTATTTTTTTACATTTGTTACCCCCACTTACTTAAGTAATTAAAATTCTAGACTCGTCATATTTATATTAGTTAAAAGCAAGACACCTGGGAGAATTAAAATCATCAACAGAAAACACCATTTAACGAAAATCTACTCTGAATCGTAAAATAAAAATTACAATAAAACTATGACATTATTTAATTAGAAAAGCTTTTAATTGCTTTTATAAATGAGATAAATTAAGGAGAATATTGTCTTAAGGGAAAAAATTGATGAATAATGAATTTTTGCAAGAATTATTTTTATTTTTTTAAATTTTAATTAGAAAAAATTATTAAATCTTTTAAAATTCTGTATTTATTTCAGCTTTTAGATTATATTATTATTAAGTGACAACTATATTTCAATCAGTTATGTGCCATGCGTGATACACGCTTAGGCGATCATGTATCTTTCGATACATGACTGACAAAGCAATTTTTCACGCAGTAGTTTGCCATTTCTTTCTGCCGTAGACCAGTTGACATTCAAGGCTATAGAACCAAGTCTGCCCTGCTATTTACCCTTAGCTGGGGGGGGGGGAGAAAAAGAGGATTCATATCTTTCCCAAGGGTATTAGCACGAAAGTGAATGTAATTCATTCGAATGGATTCCTCTATCCGAGCCGCTATCGATTACTCCACTCTCCTCCTAAGTCAGTTATGTACCATGCGGGATACACGCATGGGCGATCATGTATCTTTCCATACATGACTGACGATGCAGTTTTTTTTTCTCCCAGTAGGTTGCCATTTCTTTCTGCGGTAGACTAGTTGCCATCCAAGGCTATAGAACCCTGTCTGTTCTGCTATTTACCCATAGCTGGGGAAGGAGAAGAAGTGGATTCATGCCTTTCCCAAGGGTATTAGCACGTAAGTGAATGTAATGGATTCCTCATTCCGATCCGCTATCCATTACTCCACTGTCCTCCTAAGTCAGTCATTTGCCATGCGTAATGCACGCTTAAGCGATCATGTATCTTTTGATACATGACTGACGAGGCAGATTTTTTCCCGCGGTAGGTTGCTATTTCTTTCTGCGGTAGGCCAGTTGCCATCCAAGGATAGAAAACCAAGTCTGTCCTGCTATTTACCCATAGCTGGAGGGAGAAGAAGAGGATTAATATCTTTCCCAATATTATTAGAACGTAAGTGAATGTAATGGGTTCGACTGGAATTTGAACTCGGCTCTCCGATTTCTCAATCCGAGCCGCTATCCATTATTCCACCGTCCCTATATTTCATAATTGGGAAAGCTTATTAGAAATCATCAAACACCAATATTTTAAAAAGAATTTTGATTTTTTTTTTTCGTGTATATAACATTTCTAAAATTCAATAAAACATCAGATTACGTAGAATATTTTCCTAAATTTTTAAGATTACTGAATACTAATTATATAAAAATGGCGCTCATGTCTTTTCTTCAATTATGCTCTAAAGATAAAGTCTCATGTAGAACAACATTAGATCTGTCATCAGGCTGTCCAGACATCAAAACAGCTACTGTCGGGTTAAAAATGCATTTCTGTGATATTTTAAACTTAAAATAAATAATATTTGTTTCAAATCAGATTAATTACCGCATTTTCTGCCTTTCAAGACGCACTTCTTTCCTAAAATATCCTGAAAAATACGTGTACGTCTTCCAAGACGAATGTAAGGCAACGCCCATGCTCAAGTAAGCTTTGACGGTCACCTAATTGGCTTGACTGATAGCGACGTGAATTTGTATGATGAGTCATTACACTATAATGTTCACTATCTATCTAATTCAACCTTTTATATGATTTAACCTCAGCACTTAGCTACTATAAGTATTTACAAGACTATAAAGCTTCCTGGAGCCGAGCCACAATCTTAAACATGCTCTGCTTACTAGAAGCGTCGGGGGCCTTTCTGCTCGTGACTAGTATGTCATTGCCATACAAACAAAATCGGACGAGTGTTTAATGTAAACAATAAGTGGCGCCAGTAAGTGACGCATGGTGAATGTGTTTTATGAGAATGACTTTTTTTCTTAGAAATTTCTTTCCAATATTAGGGTGCATCTTCCAATCCGCAACGTCTTTTAAGCCGGAAAATACGGTAAACTTTAAATCAGTTTCAAATAAAGTTTCAAACAACTATATTTTATTTTTGGAAGGTTTTTCTAATAAAGATAATTACATTACCATGAAAAACGACTGAAAAAGCAAAACAAAACTCCTTCTAATCAATTTAAATTAGTTTTTGAAATAAAGTATGTTATTGATTGAAAATATTAAAAGTTAATCTATTTGGTTGAAATTAAAACTAAAATAAACTACTTTTAAAAAAATTCATTTTAAAACATTAATTTAAAAAATTCATTTTAAAAAATTCATTTTAAAAAATTCATTCTAAAAATTTCATTTAAAAAAATTCATTCTAAACTTATATTTTTTGTAGAGATCTCTAATTTTATGGCTTCAAGTAAATAGATTTTCAATACAATTTTATGCTTTTAACTACAGATAAAATGTACTGTTGGTCATTTTGCTTTAAAGTACTATTATTGGTACTTTTACGATAAATATGTATTGTTGGTAATTTTTTATATAAAATTGTATTGCCGGTAATTTAACTATAAAAATGTATTTTTACACTTTCATAGTGTATTTTTGTTTTGTTTTTTTGGTGGGGGGTAATATTTGCCTATAGCCGGGACCCTAACAGGTGCTACCAGACTGGGTTAGGTTCACGTGGGAAGAACAGCAATTAAGAGTTGTTTTCCCGAACAGAGGCCTTGCTGCCGGATGAGGTTTGTCGTCATCCCAAGGACTAGAAGGGTAGAAAAAAGGAATAGAAGAAGATGTCAAAGAAGATGATGGCGAAGAAGAAGTTAAGAAATGAAAAAAAGAAGAAACTGAAGAAAACGGAAAAACAAAGAAGGCAAAGAAAAATTAGAGAAGAAACAAAAAAGAAAAAAAAACAATTTAAAAAGGATGACAAAAAGTAGAAAATAAAAAAGACAAAGAAGAAACGTCCTGAAAAAAGTTAAAAAGAAGACGACGTTAAAAAAAGACTTACAAGATTAATAAGAAGTCAAAAAAAAGAGAGAAAAGAAAAGAAAAGAAAAAGAAGAGGAAAACATTAAGTAGATAATAAAAACAACAGATAATATGAAGACAATTTAAAGAAGAAGTAAACAAAGGAAAAGAAGAGATTACAGAAGAAGTAGAATTGAATAACAAATAAAAACGGAGAAAAAGAGGAAAAGGTAATGATCTTAAGTAGTAATTATAGAAGGAGGAGAAGAAGAAAAAGAAGAAGAAGTACAACAACAACAACAATATAATAAGGAAGATAAACGAAGAAGAGAAGAAATGATAAATAAGAAGAGAAGGAGAAAAAGATTATGAAAAACAACTTATTATCGAAGACGAACAAAGAAGAGAAAATGAGGAAGAAGAAAAAGGAGGAGAAAAAGAAGAAAAACAATATATTATCAAAAACAAACGAAGAAGAAAACAAGAAAAGAAATGAGAAAAAAGAGAACAACGCAATAACGAAGATAAACGAAAAAGAAAAGAAGAAAAGAAACGAAGAAGAAGAAGAAGAAGAAGAAGAAGAAGAAGAAGAAGAAGAAGAAGAAAACGAAAAAGAAGAAAAACAATATAGTAACAGAGACAAGCGAAGAAGAAACGGGGAAAAGGAATGAGAAAGAAAGAAAAAGAAAAACAAGAAAAAGAAAAAGAAAAACAACAATGCTATATGGAAAAAGAAAGAAGAGGAATTTAAGGAAAAAAAAACATAACGACAAGAGAAATAAAATGTAGAAAAAAGACAGTAACAATGTTAAAAGAGAATAAGAAAAAGAGAAAATAAAAGAACGAAAAAAAAGAATGCAGCAACAATACTAAAGAAATAGAAAGAAAGAAAGAAAGAAAGAAAGAAAGAAAGAAAGAAAGAAAGAAAGAAAGACAAAAATGAAGAAAGAAAGAGGAAGGGGAAATTAAAACGACAAAAATACTGAAGAAAGAAAGAAAGAAAGAAAGATAGATGAAGGGGAAATAAAAACGACAAAAATACTAAACAAAGAAAGAAAGAAAGAAAGAAAGAAAGAAAGAAAGAAAGAAAGAAAGAAAGAAAGAGAAAAATGAAAGAAACAAGAACAAGAATGCTACAGGGAAGAGAAAATCAAAGACGAAGAAGAAAAATACTAAAGTATGAGAACGAAGAAAGAAAAACAATTTAAAGAAAGAAAAAGAGAAAGGGAAAAAGAAGAAAATAAGGAGCAACAGTAATTTTGAAGAAAAGAAAGAGTAAACATTGAAGAAAAATTCAAAGACGAAGAAGAAAATTACTAAAGAAAGAGAACGAAGAAAGAAAACAATTTAAAGAAAGAAAAAAAGATAGGGAAAAAGAAGAAAATAAGGAGCAACAGTAATTTTGAAGAAAAGAAAAATTAGACAGGGAAGAAAAAATCAAAGGTGAAGAATAAAAATACTAAAGAAAGAGAAAGAGAAAAGACAAAGAAGGACAACAGTGTTATCGGAAGAATACGAGAAAAGAGAAACAAGAAATGCAATTTTCGACGACCGACAACAATAGGCGAAAGCGGGAAAATAAATAAATAAAAGTGAATAACGGAATTAAAAACTATTGCAATATGATAAAGTATGTTGCCGTCACTGGAGTTTGAACTCAGATCACCAGCGAGCAAACAGAATATTCCATTTCTAATAATTAGACGTCTTTCTTTCTATGTACCGTGTACTTCCAGGACGTGGGCGATAATGGCTCTCAACCTCCTTCTATCCCTTGCAGCTCTCAACAAGTTCCTTTTCTCTGCCACCTCCCCCAGACCACGTTCTGTCATCCACTTGCTTAACGCCTCTAGGTATGTCATGCGTTGTTTTCTCTTGTCTCTCTTTCTCTCTATTCGACCCGTGAGTATCAGATTCTCCAGGCCCTCTTTTCTCGTTATGCGTCTAAGGAACTTCAGCTGCCCCTTCCTGATGTTAAGTATAAGCCTCCGCCTTGCTTGCATCCTCTCTAAGACCTCATCCTTGCTCATACGCTCGGTCCATGATATCCTTAGCATCCTTCTGTAGAACCACATCTCGCCTCGAGTCTCTTCTTCATCTTTGAGGAAATCGTCCAACATTCGCTGCCTTAAAGAAGGACTGATGTCACGTAACAGCTCAGTACTCTTTTCTTTGTTACCAAAGAGATCCCCCTCTCTCGCAATACTCTGTCCAGCTTTTAGAATGCGTCATTGGCCATCCCAATACGCCTACGCATCTCAGTGTCGAATTTACCGTCCTCTGACAGAACGCTTCCCAGATATTTAGACTTACCGTAAAGGAAAGGTATACATGGGAATTAGCGTGGCGTCTAAGTGATTCTGATTCTCTATACTATCTTCTATACTATTTCTCTATACTAATCATTCTTCGGATTACTATTTAGTGGTTATTATTTGAACAAGTATTACTAGTGTGAGTATTATTTGAAGAAGTTACTATTAGTATCTGCGATTCCAATGTCTTGTCTACAACGAGAATTACGAATGTGATAACGAGCATTCGTTGACATCACAAAAATGACAACGAGTAAGAGTCTGACATCACAAAAAAAAACAATGAAGATGAACGCGAACAACAAGGCTAAAGAATGAGAAAAGATGAAGAAATGAAAGAGACGGGAGAAGAATAACAACAGTCTTAAAGATGACGAGAAAGAGGAAAGAGAAGATAGAAGAAAACAGCAATCTATATATATAAAACAGAGGATGCCTGTCTGTCTGCCTGTGTGATAACTTTTCATCCATCCAACCTATTCTGACCAAACTCGGTAGTACATTGTACAATTTAGGAGATAGATTCTTGGTGTAAAAACTCGATTTTTTAAAAAAAATCAATAATCGATAAAGTCGAGCAAAAATCGATAAATTCAACTTTTTCCTCCAATTTCGTTCAAACTCGGTATGTAGGTTACTTACATCACGACGAGCTCAACGATACCTTATTTTTTTTTTATTTCTACGCCACTGCGTTTAGCGAAAAACCGGGGAAAACGAAAAATCGATCTCAACACAAATCGATTTCAACACAAATTTTAAACTAAAAACTCCCTCAATTTTCAAGCAGTCTAATACAAATTTCACTCATTTGTAGCCAACAATAAGGTGACCGTTTCATTCTAATTGAACGTTTTTTCTGATCAACCATCGGAGTATGGCTGCTAGTGTTAAATAAAGAGAAAAAGAAAAGAAAAACAAAGAAGAAGAACCACAACAATGCTAAAGGAAGAAAAACGAGGAAAATAACGGACAACAATAATCGTATTTAGGAATGAAAAAGAGAAAGGGAAAAATGAAAAACGAAGAAAAAGTGGAATGACAGGAACAATGCTAAAAAAGATGAAGAGAAAGAGAAAAAACAAAAGAAGAATAATGGGAAAGAAAGAAAGAAAGAAAGAAAGAAAAAAGAAAGAAAGAAAGACGGCGAATAGTTACAAAGAAAGAAACAAACAAACAAAGAAAGAAAGAAACAAACAAACAAAGAATGCAAAACAGAAGGTTATTCGTCCGTCTTAAAGAGCATGGAGAAAGAAAGAAAGAAAGAAAGAAAGAAAGAAAGAAAGAAAGAAAGAAAGAAAGAAAGAAAGAAAGGAAAAACAAAAAGCTTAAAATTGTATCGCAGGAATAAAAAGAGAAAGAACTACAGCATGAATGGGAAGGAAAAGAAAATGGAGGAAAATAAGAGAACCCAAAACAATATTAAGAGGGAAAAAGGAAAAATGAAGAAAACAAGGAAAAGCGCAACAGTAAAAAAGACGTTAAGGAAATGCAAAGAGAAAAGAAAAGAGAAGAACAAACCACAAAGAAGGTTTTCATGAGGAACTGTTGAGAAAAGAGAAAAGAACTATTGAATGATAGTGAAAGAAAGAAAAGGAAGAGTAGAACGAGGAAAGAGAATAAAAGATGGGAAGGGGGAGTTGAAAAAAGCGAAGTTGGAAAATGCTTGAAACCTAATAAAAAGAAAGTGAGGAATGAAAAAGGGACTGAGAAAGAAAGAAAGAAAGAAAGAAAGACAGAAAACAGAAAAAGGAAAAAAGGAAAGAAAAAATAAGGAAAGGAAATTATACGAAAAATGAGAAAAACAGTGTAATACGAGTAAAAGAAAGAAAAAAGAAAGAAAGAAAACAGAAAAAAGAAAAGGAAATTAAAAAAGAAGGAAAGAAAGCGCATGAAAAGTGATAAAAACAGTGTAATACGAGTAAACGAAAGAAAGAAAGAAAGGAAACAGAAAAAGGAAAAAGAAAGGAAAAGAAATAAAGAAAGTGCGTGAAAAGTGAGATAAACAGTTTAATGTGAGTAAAAGAAAGAAAAAAGAAAGAAAACAGAAAAAAGAAAAGAAAAAGATGGAAAGAAAGTGCAAGAAAAATGAGAAAAACAGTGTAATACGAGTAAAAGAAAGAAAGAAAGAAAGAAAGAAAGTGCTAGAAATATGAGAAGAAACAGTGTAAAAGAAAGAAAGAAAGAAAGAAAGAAGGATTGTCGTGACAAAAGTAACAATCATGAAGACGAAGAACAAAACCAATAATAATAATAATAATAATGAGAGGAGGTTTTGAGCACGGAAACCTAGGAGAGCTTTTCTAGAAAACAATCGCTAATAGCCGTGAATCCTAGCCTTAGGGCCTCTTCCGAATCCTGTCTTCGTTTTCTCATTAAATCTGCCGCCGTGTGTTGCTTGAACGCGTCAAAGCGAAGATGACCAGAGAATATAACAAGATGTTTCTCACGGGCAGTGATTTTTAAAGAAGTCCAATATATCGAGCGGTGACCAAAGATGACGATGTCCATCCAACAACGTATTAGCCAACCGCACTGACGCCACCCCCGTCAGGCACCCCACTGCCACCATCTCATCAAAATAAATAAATAAATTTGTTATTCGAAGTTTTAAGAATTTAGATTATACTGTTAATATTATTGTTACTGACATCCTGTTTTACTGGTCTTTCTTCTTCTATGTCCCGTGTCTCTTCAGGACGTGGACGATCATGACACTCCACAGCTTCTTATCCGTGGTGGCCCTTAGCAGTGTTTCTCCCTTTGTTAAACCTGCTCTCTCGTTTAGACATATATTCACATAGGCTCGTCAGGTAGGTAGTCCAGTGGATTTCTCTGTCTCTGTGCGCTGTGAGGGTCAAATTCTCCAAGTCCTCTTTCCTCGTTATGTTGCCAAAAACTTTCAGCTGTCTCTCACTGATTTTGTGTAAAGTGTCCATTTTGATTCTATCTTTCGTAATACTTCTTCCTTGTTTAATCTCTTCGTTCATAGAATTCCCAGCATCCTTCTGTAGGAATACATTTCTGCTGCCTCCAGTTTTCTTCTCATCCGAGGAGAGATTGTCCAGCATTCGGTTTGGTTTGGTTTGGTTTGGTTTCGTTTGTTTTGTTTTACAGTATATCAACCTCAATGGGTTAATGCCGACAAGATTTTTATTGCTGCTAATTTTTATTCTTTTCAAAAAATATATTGCTGGTAAAAAATTTTTTTCAAAAATACATTGTTGGTAATATTTTTTTCCAAAAATGTATTGCTGGTAATGTTTTTTTCAAACCTGTATTGTTAGTAATATTTTCTCCAAAAATGTATTGCTGGTAATATTTTTTCTAAAAATGTATTGCTGGTAATATTTTTTCTAAAAATGTATTGTTGGTAATATTTTTTACAAATTTATATTGCTGGTAATATTTTTTCTAAAAATGTATTGCTGGTAATATTTTTTCTAAAAATGTATTGCTGGTAATATTTTTTTCCAAAAATGTATTGCTGGTAATATTTTTTCCAAAAATATATTGCTGGTAATATTTTTTCCCAAAAATGTATTGCTGGTAATATGTTTTCAAAACTGTATTGTTGGTAATATTTTTTCCAAAAATGTATTGCTGGTAATATTTTTTTCCAAAAATATATTTCTGGTAATATTTTTTCAAAAAATGTATTGCTGGTAATATTTTTTCGAAAATGTATTGCTGGTAATATTTTTTTCCAAAAATGTATTGCTGGTAATATTTTTTTCCAAAAATATATTGCTGGTAATATTTTTTCAAAAAATGTATTGCTGGTAATATTTTTTTCCAAAATTATATTGCTGGTAATATTTTTTCCAAAAATGTATTGCTGGTAATATTTTTTCGAAAATGTATTGCTGGTAATATTTTTTCAAAATTGTATTGCTGGTAATAATTATTTTCTTCAAAAATTAATTACTGGGAATAAGTCTTTACAAAAAAATCTATTGCTGGTATCAAAATGTATTTTTACATTTTCGTGGTGTTTTGACCCCAATTTAGAGGTTAACCATCTCCCCATAGCTGGGATCCTAACAGGTGCTACCATCTCTGGTCAGGGTGGGCCTGGCAACACCAGCAATTAAGAAGTGGCTCCATGCTTCTTAAAACATTCTTTCTAAATATTTACAAAATACAGTTTAAATAGTTTTTATACATTTGAATTTCCAAAATGATAACTATTTTTTTCGGATTCTCATCTTTCAGGATTTTAAATTTCGGGATTCTGATCTTTCGGGAATTTATAAATTCAGGATTTCAAATTTCGGGAATTTAATTTTCAGGATTTCGTCATTCGGGATTTTAAGATTTGGTTTTATGATCGGCATTTCGTAACATCATAAAATACAGGCTGAAATTTAAAATTCCAAAATATGAAATCCTGAATGTATCAACATCGCGAAAGATCAGAATCCCGAAATTTAAAATCCCGAAAGATCAGAATCCCGGAATTTAAAATCCCTTAAGATCAGAAACTTGAAATTTAAAATCCCGAAAGATCAGAATGCTGAAATTTAAATTCCCGAAAGATCACAATCCCGAAATTTAAAATCCCGAAAGATCACAATCCCGGAATTTAAAATACTGAAAGATCAGAATCCCGAAATTTAAAATTGTCTTTCGGGAATTTAAATTTTGGGATTCTGATCTTTCGGGAATTCATAAATTCGGGATTTCAAATTTCAGGATTTCGATATTCAGGATTTTAAGATTTGGGATTATGATCGGCACTCCGTAACATCATACAATACATTAACATTTAGGCAAACTTGGACATGTGTGCCCTCAAAAAACGGGGTGGCAAAAGGAAGAGTTTTTCTATGTCCACGCTTTTTATCCGTGTTTGGTGAGAAATCTTAGGAATAACTTTGATGTTCCTATATATACATGGTGGGTGGAAAGTAACTAGACATTAATAAAGACACCTGTCTTCAGGTGCTCGAAAATAACGTGTGGCCTACGGTGTCTGTCTGGGATAACAATGGTAAACTGATATTCATGCAGGATAGAGCTTCAACCCATTTTGCTCTTACTGCGCGTGAGGGGTTAACCAACATTTTCCAGAACGTTGCATGAAACGACGCGGAAGAAGTCCAGATCTCATTTTCTACCTGTGGGGTTATAGAAAACAGAAGGTGTACAAGAAAAACCTCGCACACTGGAGGACTTAGAAACACGTAATTCAGGAGGTTATCAATATCACAAAATACATACTTGAGAAGATTGTTGGTTCCATCCGTGGCCGTTTGAAGAAATTGGTTGAGGTCACCGGTGCTTACTTTGAAGTATCAAGATTTACTTTCATTTCCCCATGTAATAAAGAACATGTACGATTTGTTTCGTCCTGGGTATGACGATAAACTACATCTGCGTCCTGGGTAAGACGATAAACTACATCCGCGTCTTGGGTATGACGATAAACTACATCCGCGTCCTGGGTATGACGATAAACTACATCCGCTTCTGGATATGACGATAAACTACATCCGCGTCCTGGGTATGACGATAAACTACATCGGTGTCCTGTGTAAGACGATAAACTACATCGGCGTCCTGGGTAAGACGATAAACTACATCCGCGTCCTGGGTAAGACGATAAACTACATCCGCGTCCTGGGTATGACGATAAACTACATCCGCGTCCTGGGTAAGACGATAAACTACATCGGCGTCCTGGGTAAGACGATAAACTACATCCGCGTCCTGGGTATGACGATAAACTACATCCGCGTCCTGGGTAAGACGATAAACTACATCGGCGTCCTGGGTAAGACGATAAACTACGTCCGACAGCAAGGACTCTGATCAGGAGGTTTTGAGGAGCATAGAATCACCTCTTAATTGCTAGTGTTCCCAGGTCCACCCTGACCCGGGGTGGTAGCACCTGTTAGGGTCCCAGCTATGAGGAAATAGTTAACACCCAAACTTGTGTAAAAATAGGTTTGTAAAAAAAAATTATTACCAGCAATGATTTTTTAAGGAAAAATTATTATCAGCAATACTTAAAAAAAAAGTACCAGCAATACAAACAGTTATACATTCTTTGAAAAAAATATGACCCGCTATAGATTTATTCAAGGAAAAATATTTTGAAGATATTACCAGCAATAAAAATTTTGTCGGCATTAAATAACCCATTAAGGGTGATATGCCGTAAAACAAACCAAACGAAACCAAACCAAAAGTACTAATCAACAACGGCTTCCCTAACCACTTTATAGACCACCAAATTAGACTATTTCTCACTAAATTAAGTAATAACGATAGTGTACACACAGTCAAAAATCACATACACATTTATTACAAAAACCAAATGCATGAGAATTACAAACAAGACGAATCTTCACTAAGACACATTATAAAGAAATACACGACCCCAATTGACCCGAATAAAAAAATCAAATTAATTATCTACTATAAAAAATTTAAGACAGCTAATCTTATCCTCAAAAATAACAACACACCAGCTCAGTCAAAATTACAAAGAACGAACATTATCTATGAGTTCAAATGCCCCTTAAGGAACTGTGTTCCTGATCAAACAGGACTCATGAATAATTACATCGGTTACACAACTACATGCTTATCTAGACGTCTTACGTTACACCTATCTGACCACAGCTCCATTAGAACGCATTTAAACACGCACACAAATTTACCGGACTCCATTAGAAACACACTAGTAAAAAACACAAATATAATAACTGTATCCACCTGTAAAAAAAAGATTAAATGTAATCGAGGGTTTAATATTAAAAAAGAAAAAGCCAACTCTTAACAATATTAACTACGAACAAAGCCAGAATGTGCTCACCGTATTCGGAAATTAAAAAACATCCCTACTACACACTAAGACATACACATAATGCACACACTCAATTAAGCTGAAAAATCGAATCATCCTTGATAATGGCTAAATGTATAGCCGAAAGCGCTCGGAAACATAAAACATTTGGACAGTTCTTACACACCCTTTATCCTGTAAAGAACGCCCTTGTTCGAACACAAGAAAAAATTAAATAAAAGCTCAATTGTAGGACTTTGTCTGTCGTTTTTAATGAAACATGCATATATATATATATATATATATATATATATATATATATGTATATATATATATATATATATATATATATATATATATATATATATATATAAAACACTAATATTATATATATATATATATATATATATATATATATAAATCACTAATATTATATATATATATATATATATATATATATATATATATATATATATATATATATATATATATATATATATAAAGGGTGTTCCAAAAGTCTTGGGAACATTTTGACATTGAATATCTCGAAAACTATTAAGGATATAAAAACGCGCCTGACATATTCTGAAAGAATTTAATCTCAAGTTTTCCATGGAATGTTCAATGTGAGCAGCGTTGGTCACACGGCACACATCAAGCCGATAGTCCAATTCATGCCAAACGCGTTCCAGCATTGCGTTATCAATATTTGCAACAGCTTCCGTTATTGGGGCTTTCAGTTCATCCACGTATTTTGGAAGGGGAGGCTAATAGACCAGTCTTTTCACAAACCTCCACAAAAAGAAATCGCAGGGTGTGAGATCTGGAGACCTGGAAAATGCACATTGAACAAGTGTCCATGATTCAGTTTTTGCGAATTCAAGGACGCAAAACGCCTTTTCTGGTTGAGTGAACGCCATTACTGGATCTGAAAAAATTATTAGCATTACAAAAAACTTAATGAATTTAGTTTTAAAATGCTACCAGTTTCATCTTGCTACCATTCATAGTTCAGCAGACAGGATGACTTGAAATGTGCCCAAGACTTCTGGGACAATATATATATATATATATATATATATATATATATATATATATATATATATATATATATATTTGAATTGGACATAGTCCGACAATTTATTAAAGACATTTTTGATATGTTTAACGTTCTTTTTATATTTTTGATATGTTTAACGTTCTAAATTCTTTGTATCTATAAAAAGAACGTTAAACATATCAAAAATGTTTTTTTTATATATATATATATATATATATGAAGAAATATAGTTTTAAGGTGTGCTATATTTATGGGATAAAGTGCTCGATATCAGAGATAGAGCGTATGTAAATATAAATATAAAGGGGAACATTGAAGTCAATACTCAGAGGCGACAGGCTGTTTCATGCTGGACGCAATCGTCAGGCTGCCTATGAGTGATGACTTCAATGTTCACGTTTATATATATATATATATATATATATATATATATATATATATATATGCTTTAAAAATCTGGAGGCCAGTTTCAGCCTTAAGGTATCCTAAGGTGATTTTTATCAATCGACCTCTTAAAGCTTTGGTGCTTTGTTGCTTTTTTGCTTTTTTGTTTTGTTTTTGATTTTTAAAATCTAATGAACCCTATTTTATTATTTTCAAAAATAAATAAACACGCAAGGTTGTGTGTAATAGAAAGGAAGAAGGAGGCTGTAGAAGAAGAAGAAGAAGAAGAAGAAGAAGAAGAAGAAGAAGAAGAAGAAGAAGAAGAAGAAGAAGAAGAAGAGCAAGGGTATTGTAAATGTATAAGTATTCGTGGAGTAATTGAAATGTACCGTACTATTTTTTTTAGTTTTGAAAATAATATAGTGTTCATTAGTATGTTTTAAAAAAAAAGTAAAGCGTTAAGAGGACATTTGATTAAAATTGCCTGAGGAGGCCGTAAGGTTGAAACCAAGGTAGCGGATTCAACTGACCTCCGAATTTTTAAAGTTAAAAGATCTACATGTTATTTTTAATTTTATTTCATTTACACATTTATTGATCACTTTTTAATACCACTGTTTCCTGGTCCAATTCAATTCTGACCATAAAGTTGTAGAGTGCCATAATCGCCACTGCCTGAAGGAACATAACAGATAAAAAAAGAGAAAATAACCCATCTCTGTTCATAACAAAAAAAATTCTTTCTTCCACTTATCCATCACTCTATAAACTTCATCTTTTCTCTTTGCAATTCTCGGTTTGAGCGATGAACTCTTCGGCCTTCTTAGTACTGATCGAATTTCCTTAATCTATTGATGTTTTTTTTTTTTACCTTCCTTTATTATAATTATTGAGAGAGTGGGGTTGGGAGAACAACACGCCGACAAAGTGACGCTAAGTTACAAATAAAACGATCACGTAGATTAGAGTTGTAGAAACACCATATGTATCATATTTTTACAGTGGTGTTCTCCCTGTCTAAGGTGAGGGAGCCAATCGAGGTAAAGGGTTAAAGAGTAAGACGCCCAGTTTATGCGGATAGGGGGTGAAGATAACGGTTAACCCTAGACTTGAACGGGTTAAGATTGTAGTGATCGGGGAAGCATCCTCTTGGGAGTCGCTATCACAAGGCAACAGTTCGTGGAAAGAAGTTACTCGAGTAAAACGAGGGGTATATGAAGGGAATGAAGGTGGTTCGCTACAATATCTGCGGCATGACGCGAAGGTTAGGACTGGTGGAACTAATGAATGTCGTTCATCTGAACACTCATCATGAAAAGAGCGAATAAACAGAAAGATTCTTGCAACTTTTCGTCTGTAGGAAAGTGGTTGTAGAGTGGAAAATAGTTTGTCACCCACAAGGACGCGTAGACGCTTTTGGACTCTATCGAGAGTAGAAAGTGAAGATTGAACATTGAAGTATGGTAGGAGTACTTCATTTTTCGGCTAGACCTGGCTCTTGTAAAAGTTCAGGATGGCGGGAGGAGTCGGGTACTTGTTGGAATGGTCCAGGGAATATTGCTTTCCTCCAGAATCAAACCTTCTTCTTAGTAGCATCAACAGATAACAAGCAAATCCTGAATCGTATCACAGATTAGATACGGCATATATCAAATGAAATTATCAGATAATTCCCTGAAGGAAAGCGATGCATCAATCCTACGGGGCATTAGATTTTAAAATGACAACACGAGAAAAATAAAACAGAATAAAGGAATCGCGTATTTCCCCAAGAGTAAGGCGATAATGCCACTAAGATGCAAAGGGTTAATGGATGTGAAAGAGAATGAGAAGACTTTACCGATGAGAAGTGAGGAAAAGGACAATAAAAGAACAGGTTTCAGGAAGATAGAAGATGGCGATAATGCCACTAAGACGCAAGGGTTTACTGGGAGTGAAATAGAATGAGAAGACTTTAGTGAGGAGAAAGGACAATAAAAGAACAGGTTTCAAGAAGACAGAAATGGCGATAATGCCACTATGACGCAAGAGGTTACTGGGAGTGAAATAGAATGAGAAGACTTTAGTGAGGAGAAAGGACAATAAAAGAACAGGTTTCAAGAAGACAGAAGGATGGCGATAATGCCACTAAGACGCAAGGGTTACTGGGAGTGAAAGAAAATGAGGAGACTTTAGCGAGAAGAAAGGACAATAAAAGAACAGATTTCAGGAAGATAGAAGATGGCGATAATGCCACTAAGACGCTAGAGGCTACTGGGAGTGAAAGAGAATGAGAAGACTTTAGTGAGGAGAAAGGACAATAAAAGAACAGGTTTCAGGAAGACAGAAGATGGATTCTTGATAAGATCCTGAGACGGATATGCAATGTAATTGGCCCTGATCTGTCATCTCGTCTGCAGTCGCTCTCTGACAGACGCACCGTTACCTCGCTGTGTCTTTTTTACAAATACTTTCAAGGTAATTTCTCCGATGAGATGTTTTCGCTGGTTCCCAGGCCTCATGAATTTACCCGTGCTACGAGGCTGGCATCCCGTTCCCACCCCTTCACCGTTGAAACTGTTAGATGTAGACGTCTCTTCTACTCCAATAGCTTCATGTCTCGCACATCTCGCCTGTGGAACTCCATTCCTTATTCCTGTTTCCCTGACAAATATAATCTCCAACTATTTAAGTGTAACGTCAATCGACATCTCCAGTTGCCTTGATCTATCCACTTCCCTTCTTCACATCCTCTCCCCTTTCATTCCTATCTGCTCTCGCTCCAAATCTTCTGTAACCCCTTGCTTTGATCGATCCACTATCTTTCTCCACATCCTCTCCTTTACCACTCCTATCTTCTCTTCCTCCAAACCTTCTGTAACCCCTTGCATGCTAGTGTCTTCCAGCCTTGCTTGGGGTGAAAAGCTTTTAAAAAAAAGACACAGGGGAGCGAACGAGAAGGAGAAGAGTCTAGTGAGTAGAAATAAAAGAACAGGTTTCAGGAAGACGGAAGGTGACGATTGATGTTGCATTTACATTTTTGAAGATTGTAGGTGGCAGGGAAGAAAGTAATCGGAAGAGAGTTCCACATGCAAGAAGTGCGAGAAAACAGACTTCCGGTAGGCTTAAATTTACGCAGTCGGTGTACCCAGGAGGAAAGCTCACTTGAACAATTTCCATGAAAATATTGCTAGAAAAGACAGAGGGAAGCCAAGTCACGGCAGTGAGAAATTGACTGAAGTCGAGATGCCATGTTAGGATCAATAACATTGCAGACCCTTCTTTGAATTTTTTTAAAGAATCTCAAGATATATTGCCGGGGTATCAGACCAGATATGACAGCAATGTTTAATGGACTGTTGTGAGACCAATACTTCCCTACATCATGGACTCTCCCAGTACTATATTATTATGTGAATGGTAGTATCATGTGAGGGAGTAGCACCAGTAATGCGTAGCCGCGTACGATACCAATATCGGACACCACTCGATAGTAAGCTCTGCTTACACTATTCTTTGTAACTTTTCTGTTTAATATATCTTTCTTACATCTAACCCGTGTTCCGTGTTTTCCTTCCGTGGCCCCTACTTCGGGTCCACATCATGGACGAATGAAGAATTTTAAGTGTGCAAAATGGATTCTGTTTTGCACGACACAGTGAACCAACTTTCCTATCAGTAAACCGAGAAATGTATTTACTATAATCAGTTCACTTCCTATCAGGAGAAAACGTGAGGCCAAGAAGGTGAAATGTATTTCTCTCCTGGCGGTGAGCATCAGCCATGCTGATGGAAGACAGAAATGTTCTCTGTTGTGATTAAATGATAGCAGATTTGTTTTGGGGCGTTAAGATTTACAAGACATCCCTTCTTCAGTTAACCATTGACTAGTTTCTTTTCGTGAGCAGCTATCAGTTTTACTTTGTTTGACCTGTCAGACTTTCTATTAAAATATGAGTAAATAACTGTCATCAGTATAACAATGTAGATCCAAGGATAGAAACCTGGGGGAATACCAGTATTAAAATGAAATAATCTGGGACCGTGTCTGTCCAAATCGATTTTCATTATACGATTTGTTAAAAACAATTGCATTAAGTGAAATATTCGTCCAGAGAAACCATAGTACTTAGCTTGTGGAGAAGGCCAAGATGCCAAACCAGAGCACTTGAGTTTGTGAAGATGGCCAAGATGCCAAACCCTATCACTTGGGCTTGTGAAGAGGGCCAAGATGCCAAACCATATCACTTGAGGTTGTGAAGATGGCCAAGATGCCAAACCATATCACTTGAGGTTGTGAAGATGGCCAAGATGCCAAACCAGATCACTTGAGGTTGTGAAGATGGCCAAGATGCCAAACCAGATCACTTGAGGTTGTGAAGATGGCCAAGATGCCAAACCAGATCACTTGAGGTTGTGAAGATGGCCAAGATGCCAAACCATATCACTAGAGGTTGTGGAGGAGGCGAACATGCAAAACTAGACCAATTGAGCTTCCGAAGATGGCCAAGATGCCAAACCATATCACTTGAGGTTGTGAAGATGGCCAAGATGCCAAACCATATCACTTGAGGTTGTGAAGATGGCCAAGATGCCAAACCAGATCACTTGAGGTTGTGAAGATGGCCAAGATGCCAAACCAGATCTCTTGAGGTTGTGGAGGAGGCGAACATGCTAAACTAGACCAATTGAGCTTCCGGAGATGGCTAAGATGCGAAACCAGATCACATGAGGTTTCGAGAAGGGCAAGATGTCAAACCAGAGCACTTGAGATTGTGGAGCAAATAGAAAGAAAGAAGCAATAAAAAGATAGACATCGAGAAAATAGATAAAAAGGAAGACAGATAGAAACAAACAATAAAAAGACAGACGTTTAGAAAGTAGAAAAGAAAGAAAGAAAAGAAAGAAAAGAAAGAAAGAAAGAAAGAAGCAATAGAAGATAGATCTTCAGAAAATAGAAAAAAAGAAAAGAAAGACAGTAAAAGTATGAAAGAAAGAAAGAAATAAAGAAAGAAGCAATAAAAAGATAGATGTTCAGAAAATAGATAAAAGAAAGAAAGAATGAAAAAAGGAAGAAAAATAGAGGCAATAAAATAGACGTTCTGAAAATAGAAAAAAGAAAGAAAGAAAAGAAAAGAAAAAAGAAAAAGTAAAAGAAGAAAGTGCTAGCATTCAATAGCAGAAGAATGGAAAAACAATCTCAAGATTAAATAAAAGAAGAATAACTGATGTTGAAGAAGAAAAATAAGTGAAAACTTAAGAAGAAAGAAAGACAGAAAAAAGAAAGAAAGGAAAAAGAAGAAAGAAAAAGTGCTAGACATTCATAAGACAAGCGAATATTATGAAAGAAAGAAAGAAAGAAAGAAAGAAAGAAAAAGCAAGACATTCATAAGAAAGAGAATAGAAAGAAAGAAAGAAAAACAGAAAGAAAGAAATTTAAGAAAGAAAGAAAGAAAGAAAGAGGATAGAAAAAAGAAAGAAGGAAAGAAAGAAGAAAGGAAAAAAGTAATAAAAAGAGCAAGACATTCATTAGAAAGGAGAATATTAAGAAAGAAAGAAAGACAGAAAGAAAGAAAGAAAGAAAGAAAGAAAGAGCATAGAAAAAAGAAAGAAAAAAAGAAAGAAGAAAAGAAAAAGAAGTAATAAAAAGAGCAAGACATTCATAAGAAAGAGAATAGAAAGAAAGAAAGAAAGAAAGAAAGAAACAAAGAAAGACAGAAAGAAAGAAAGAAATTTAAGAAAGAAAGAAAGAAAGAAAGAGGATAGAAAAAAGAAAGAAGGAAAGAAAGAAGAAAGGAAAAAAGTAATAAAAAGAGCAAGACATTCATTAGAAAGGAGAATATTAAGAAAGAAAGAAAGAAAGAAAGAAAGAAAGACAGAAAGAAAGAACGAAAGAGCATAGAAAAAAAAGAAGAAAAGAAAGAAGAAAGGAAAAAAGTAATAAAAAGAGCAAGACATTCA
Source organism: Acanthosepion esculentum (assembly GCA_964036315.1). NCBI lineage: Eukaryota > Metazoa > Mollusca > Cephalopoda > Sepiida > Sepiidae > Acanthosepion > Acanthosepion esculentum. The sequence continues at coordinate 57,905,298 of OZ038516.1, forward strand.
TTAGAAAGGAGAATATTAAGAAAGAAAGAAAGAAAGAAGGAAAGACAGAAAGAAAGAACGAAAGAGCATAGAAAAAAAAGAAGAAAAGAAAGAAGAAAGGAAAAAGAAGTAATAAAAAGAGCAAGAGATTCATTAGAAAGAGAATAGAAAGAAAGGAAAGAAATAAAGAAAAAAGAAAGAAAGAAATCTACCTATTAAAAAAAAAAGACAAAAATACAAAGGCAAGAAACTTATGCGCACGACTATCTTTGACCGATGTGAGCGGAACCTTGTGTGCACGAGGGGAGGTGAGTCTCGTGGGGATGGCGGAGGGGGTCTGGATTATTTTTTTTCTTCTACTTGATGAGTCAAAACGGAGGAACGGTTCTCGAGTGCAGTCAACCATTGGCGGCCATGTTGAGCGACAGGACAGCCTGGAAGGGAGACCCAGTTGCATACGGTGCGAAACACAATGTCCGTGTGTGTTTGTGTAGCCAGGTGTGCTTGCGCCCCGGTGAGACCTATTCGCAAAATTTTCACAATCTCGACAAAAGACCCTCTTCCGTATTCGAATTGCTCTTTCTCCTTTCATTCTCTTACACTCTTTACATCTCTAGATTTCATTCAGTCCGTTCCTGTTTCGAAGAGAGGTGCGCAGTCTCATCCTATCGATAAAATTAACTGAAATTTCACTCTCGCCAGTCTGCTTTTCTTTCCTTTTTCTCGCTCTCTCTTCTTATCCATGCAAATTTGTTTATATTTTCCCGTTTGAATCAAACTCTCTATATCTATCTATCTAGATAGCTAGCTAGTAATCTCAGTCTGTTCATATCTACGGATCTATCTATCTATCTATCTATCTATCTATCTATCTATCTAGCGAGCTATATCAGACTGTTCTTATCTATCTATCTATCTATCTTCTGTTCATTTCTATCGATTTATCTATCTCTGTTATAATCTATCTATCTATCTATCTATCTATCTCTCTCTCTCTCTCTCTCTCTATATATATATATATATATATATATATATATATATATATATATATATATATATATATATATAAATAATTATACTCGTCTGGAAAAACTTTAGGTGTTTTGGCTTGTAAATGAACAAGCCAATACCCAAGGAAAAATAAGGATGAAAAAGAAAGAACTAAGAACATGTAATTGAGGCGAAAACAATCGTCCAGAATCCAAGCTCAGAGTTCAAAGAAAAAAAACCCTCCAAAACGAGTAAAGCAAAAGTAACTAAGTAAAATGCTCAATACACTAAGTAGAGTAAATCTAACTATGAACCTAAATAGCTAGGCAAACCTACCTAGGTTTCACATACACGGACCGTCAGGATATGCTGGCCAGCTTACCCTGACAATCAGCGTAGGTGAAACCTAGATAGGTTTGCCTGGTTCTTTAGGTTCATAGTTATATATATATATATATATATATATATATATATATATATATATATATATATATATATATATATATATATATATATATATATATATATATATATATATTTGTTCGTATAAATCTTAATCTGTTTCTTTCTGTCTGACTCAGTCTGGTCATATTTATGTATCTATGTTCGTATTATCTCAATATGCTTCAAGCTAGCTAGCTAGCTAGCAGTTCATATCTACAAATATAGTTAGCTAGCGACCTATATCAGTCTATTCTTATCTAGCTATCTATCTTTGTTCGTATATATCTTAATCTCTTTCTATCTATATGTCAGTTCATATCTTCAGATCAATCTATCCAGCTCGCTAGCTACATGAGTCTGTTCTTATCTATCTATCTATCTATCTCAGCCTCTTCTTTTCTATATATCAATATATATATAAAGCTATCTCAGCCTCCGAGAATATATATATATATATATATATATATATATATATATATATATATTTAGTTTACGAAAAACTAGATAATCCGTATGGGTAGACCCAAGGAGGACAAAATCCAGAGAGCTCAATGTAAATCAGATCTAATAGTTTAAATAAAAATAAAAACAGACTACTTTAAAGTTCCATGTAATAAATTATTGCACCACAGACCGCGGATCATCAGACTTTACTTCCAAAGGTTGAAACGAAAAATGAAAAGAAATTTACACATTTTTGACAGGAAGTACTAAGCATATGTAAATTAACGAAGTGAGGGGGGAGAGAGACATGATTGAGTTAGATGTAATTTAAACTTTCTATTCTTTCAAATTTAATATTGTTTGAGGAAGTCCAGACATTGACACATTTAATCGGTTAACTTAACGGAAGTTATATATTGATATAGAAGGGGGAGAGGAGAAAAAAGAGATAAAGGGGAAAAAGAGAGAAAGAAGTCATGAGAGAAAGTGTCACTAACTTTCTTTGGAATGAAAGACCTTTCATTCCAAAGAAAGTTAGTGACGTTTATATCTTCTTACCTTTTCCATGCCTGTTGCAGTCTGTTCCAATCTATATCATATCTATCTGTTTCATCATATATATATATATATATATATATATATATATATATATATATATATATATATATATATATATATATATAGGCAGCATATTTTCATTCGAACAGGTTTGGTCAAATAATTTGGACATACCATGTCGATTAGTTTTGTTGAGATCCTTTCAAGTTCGCGGATTCATTTTTTGGTAGATTTAGGAAATTGAGTAAGAAAAATACAGAAAAAAACGAACAGTTGAAATGTTTTAAATTCACAGAAACATATATACATACTTACAGACAACTTAAGCCCTTGAAGATCGTCTCAGATGAGATTGAAAGTACTTGGGAAAATAAAAACTATTGCAAAGAAAATTTTGGTATTTTTCTTACACAATGTTTCAATATATATATATATATATATATATATATATATATATATATATATATATATATATATATTATAATTTTACTCCCGTTTGTTGTGCACTGTTGCTAACGATTCAAACTAAAATCATGAACAAAATCGATTTCGGCATTTCGCTGAAGAGTATTCCCATCCCAAGCAAACGGGAGTGCCTTCAAAATCTAGTCACAAAAATTGAAGTTTTGAGTAAAATTGTTTTGTCTATATGATAAAATTATAAAAAATAAATAATTATCGCTCTGCTATCGGTATCGAGCCCTTTTTTATTAATGCTGTGAACGTTAGAATTTATATATTACTTTCGTTCTCATCACATCGGATATATATATATATATATATATATATATATATATATATATATATATATACAGGGTGGTCCAAAAGTCGATGGACAGTAAATAATTACATTTATTTTGAGATTACATATACATACAATTATATTGACTAACACAATTATTACATTGACAATTAAATTTTATTGTGAACAATAATAAAAAAGCCCTTAAATTTTATTGTGAACAATAATACAAAAGCCCTTAAATTTTATTGTGAACAATAATACAAAATTCCTTAAATTTTATTGTGAACAATAATAAAAAAAACCCTTAAATTTTATTGTGAACAATAATAAAAAAGCCCTTAAATTTTATTGTGAACAATAATAGAAAAGCCCTTAAATTTTATTGTGAACAATAATAAAAAAGCCCTTAAATTTCATTGTGAACAATAATACAAAAGCCCTTAAATTTCATCAACGCAGGTGCTCAAACTCTTTTCCATCACAATTTACACAGCTTTGAAGTTACCTCTAACGCTTCGACAAACTTTTTTGCACAAGTCTTTTTGGGTATTAATTTCTTGAAATGCATCTCTTATGTAATTTTTCAAATCACCGACTCTTTTTGGTTTTCAACTATAAACTTTGTCTTTGAGTACTCCCCAAAAGAAGAAATCCATTGGGGTCAAGTCTGGTGAACCTGCCGGCCAATCAATTGGACCTCTTCGGCCAATCCATTTCTCAGGAAATGTTTCATCAAGACACTCATTTATAATAATATAACCGATACATAAAACTATTCCACATACAGTCCACCTACTTTTGGACCACCCTAAATCTATAGTGATTTTCTACGCGCTGCTTAGATGTGGCAGTAGGCCGAAAATATGGAGCACCCAGTGAGGATTGAACTCACTACTCAACCATGGTTCCCACCATATATATATATATATATATATATATATATATATATATATATATATATATATATATATATATATATATATATATATATATATAAACATATATATATATATATATATATCAAAGTACAGTGAGAACAAATGGCATATAATTTCCTTGTACGTAACATTAAATTTAAAAGAGGGCTCATTACAGAGTAGAGATAAATATTATTATTTATTTTATTCATTATTAATATTATTATTAATATTATTTATTGGTTAATCCACAAACCTATTTTTTTAAAGTATTCTGCTTTTGAAATTAAATTAATCTTTCGCTCGAATGGAAACCTTTATTTAGTCCACCGAGATAGATTGTTCTAGTTCTACGTGCCATGCCTCTTCCGGATGTCTCAGTTATTTCCCTTTAACTCAGCTCTCCAAGTTTTGGTTCACCACTGTTGTGGCATTGTACTGAACTGACAACTCTTTGGGTCTAGTCACTGGATGTAACAAACGTTTTTATCCACTGGGCCATGTGTCCTGTTTGGACGAAATAAAGGGTTCGGATCGAAATTCCAGGGACCTAATTTCAACCCAAGCGAATACAATAAAGCCTATTAGATGCAAAAGTTTACCGAGTGTTAGAGAATATGAGAATCAAACATTATTAAGGAGACAGAGCAATAAAAGAAATCGTTTTAAGAAGACAGATGATAATGGCTGGCATTGCATTTAAATCAAAGATCAAAGTTGACTGGAAAACAAAAGGCCGAAGAAGAGTTCCATAAGAGAGAGATGTGATAGAATAAAGTATCATAGTTAGCATAAAAATTACGATTACATCTAGCCATTTCAACTGTAACTTAGATTCAACATATATATATATATATATATATATATATATATATATATATATATAATATGGATAAAAAACTGAAAAAAAAATTGGGTGTTTTTTAGCGAAAGTATTTATTTATATGTTTTTATATATATTTAATATTTCAGACCACCTCGGTCCTTCCTCAGAAATATTAAATATATATAAAAACATATAAATAAATACTTTCGCAAAAAAACACCCAATTTTTTTTCAGTTGTTTTATCCATATTATATACATATCAAGAAAGTATACGTGGCTTCTCATTATGCTATATATATATATATATATATATATATATATATATATATATATATATATATATATATATATATATATATATATATATATATATATATATATATCTCACAGCAATAAACGTATGAAGCTTGATATTACTAGACATATTAAAAACGGGCGAAGCAACCGGTTTCGCTCCCGCTCATCAGGCTTTCAACGGAAGATTTAATTTAAATTAAAAACACAGAAAATGTACAATAAAAGAAAATGTGGAGGAGGAGGGGAAAAAATTCTTTTATTGTACATATTCTGTGTTTTTAATTTAAATTAAATCTCCCGTTGAAAGCCTGAAGAGCGGGAGCGAAACCGGTTGATTCGCCCGTTTTTAATATGTCTAGTAATATCAAGCTTCATACGTTTATTGCTGTGATAAAATTTTGTACCTTCAAAAATATCTTTATATATATATATATATATATTATAAAGAGTTAATCATACCTTGAATCAATTAGCAATATTAATGCAATTATTGGCGAAATCCCTTCGCTAGTAGACATAATTATAAGCATTATACTACTAATAATCCACTGAATGATGAGATCCTTATGTATAAAATGGATATGGTGTATTTTTTAATTCAGCTAGTACTTTCAAATGCTTCATGAATTCATCTTCAGGTTGTAATTTTTCCTTTAGTATCAAAACTGGAAGACGAAATAAATGTTTTTTCCGACCGAAAGATGTTTTTAACAATGAGCTATTTATTAACGGCTATGTAGTTTTGTAGCGTTCAAATATTACAAGTGAGAATTTTTTGAATTTTGTAATTTCGTAAATCGACGAATTTTATATATATATATATATATATATATATATATATATATATATATTTTAAAAAACAGAGAAACCGCAAAAGTTTTTAGTTGTAAAGTGGATTTTTAAAATTATGCATTATTAAGCTTTATTTTCCATAATTTTCCTATACGTATTTCTGGTCTCCCGACCTTCATCAGGCAAAGAGTGGATATTTCCACATAACATAAAGGAATTAATTTTTCCTGTGTTTTTTAATGTTAAATATTCTCGATATTAGACATTCTCTTTGCCTGATGAAGGACGCGAGACCAGAAAAACATGTAGCAAAATTATGGAAAATAAAGCATAATATATTTTGTAAAAACTCCACATTACAACCAAAAACGTTTGCGGTTTCTCTCTTCTTTTTAATATTCACACTTTTCTCTCGTTGGAACTACTATAACCTCTTCCTTTCATTCATATATATATATATATATATATATATATATATATATATATATATATATATATATATGCCAGAGTGATACCAGAAAATTTAAAATCAGTTTTATTGACTGGGAGACGAAAGAAAACAGCGAAAAGCACCAGCAAATGTTCCTGTTGCTATGTCCCTATGGCACAATATATGGACATGTATGCAGGTCACAAGTCGGATTGATGTGTTACTTACGACAAAACATAAAAAAGCAGAATGAAGTTTTCAGTCTTCACACGCCAAAAGGAACGCGAGGGTCCATCATATATATATATATATATATATATATATATATATATATATATATATATATATATATATATATATAATATTAGTGGTAAAAATATATAATTATATATACATACATACATACACATACATATATATATGTATAAAAAATAATTCCAGGAGGATAGAATCCAGGTAGAACTCAATATCCAGGACAGAGTAAGGATATAATAAAAAGACTTAAACACTAATATTCCATGGTCATAATTTATTCCATTGGAATCGTAAATACGATCCAATTCATCAGACCTACAAATTCAAAAAGAAAACAGAAAAAACATCTCCGGGAATAAAAAATAAAAATTAGTGAAAGTGGATGTATGAGAGTATGGGACGAATGCTAGAGTAAATGAATGCTATAGGGAGGGGTAACAGACGAAAGAAGAACAGGAAGGTCTAAAGATGAAGGAGGGATTAAAATTTAACACAGAGAAATTTTAAATAGGGGAGTCAAAGACGGTTTAAGTGAGAGAAATATGAATATTTTCAAATGTCTAATACATTAAAGATACACCGGAAAAGAGTATACATTTTGTGGTGACACACTACACACAAATTACGATATAATCTTAAAGCTCAGAAGATGAGAGAGGGAGAGGAAAAGAAAAGGGGTGGGGAGAGACGGGGTGGGAGAACTAAAACCGAAGGGCATTTATAAAAGGGCCACCGTGTAATCAAGAAAGTTTGACAAAGGTAATATCGACTACAGGTTACAAATCTAATATAAACATATAAAAATAAAGATTATCTAATCCACCAAGGGCCTGTATTTCTATGTTCAAAAACACATACGTATACACACATACACAATAACATATATATATATATATATATATATATATATATATATATATATATATATATATATGGCGGTGTGAGTGTTTGTGTGCATGTACATGTGTGTATGTTTAAATATATACGTCTGTTATTTACATTATTCGGGATATTGTCCTCTTCTTTGTCTCCATATTTATTACAACGCTTCGGCCGTTGTACACTCCGGCCTTCTTCAGGTGGGTAGAATGTCGAACTGAACCCTTTATTTCGTTCATAGGGGTAGACTGTTCTAGTTCCACGTGCCATGTTTAATGGATGTCATTTATCAGTCATCTCCTGTTAATTTCCCTCTGAATGTTCTCCACTGCCTTTGCCGGGTATTGAACAAACACTCTTTAAGTCTTGTCACTGGATCTAACTAACGCCTTTATCCACTGTGTCATGTGTCCTTGAGGAACTAGAACAGTGCAACGGCCGAAACGTTGTAATAAATATGGCGACAAAGATGAGGACAATAGTCCGAATAATGTACATAATACCTCATCTCAGAAATATAGACAGATACTGAAAGGCCGAAACGTTCTAATAAATATGGCGACAAAGATGAGGACAATAGTCCGAATAATGTAAATAATGTACATAATACCTCATCTCAGAAATATAGACAGATACTGAAAGGCCGAAACGTTCTAATAAATATGGCGACAAAGATGAGGACAATAGTCCGAATAATGTAAATAATGTACATAATACCTCATCTCAGAAATATAGACAGATACTGAAGGGCCGAAACGTTGTAATGAATATGACGACAAAGATGAGGACAATAGTCCGAATAATGTAAATAGGGTACATAATACCTCATCTCAGAAATATAGACAGATACTGAAAGGCCGAAACGTTGTAATAAATATGGCGACAAAGATGAGGACAATAGTCCGAATAATGTAAATAATGTACATAATACCTCATCTCAGAAATATAGACAGATACTGAAAGGCCGAAACGTTGTAATAAATATGGCGACAAAGATGAGGACAATAGTCCGAATAATGTAAATAATGTACATAATACCCCATCTCAGAAATATAGACATATACATCTGTGTTCATGTGTGTGTTTTTGAAGAATATGACAAATGAAAAACTGTTTCATTGAATTTAGGTTACGCGCTTCGCCCTCCTAGGCATCATCACATCAAAAACAAAGAAAGAAATGTGTGTGTCTGTGTGATTTATTGAAAAATATAGATATTTTATGTTCATTAAGTTGGATCTTTCTCAAAACTATCTGCCGCGTATGTATGAAATTTTCCAAAATCATTATCCTTATTCGAAGATTCGACAACCGCAAGCAGAATACTCAACAGCAAAATTTGTTAGATTAAATTCTGAACCGTTGTAAATGGCTAGTAATTTTAAGCAGTAAATTCGACCTTGTCAAACGAACGCTCCTCTGTGACAAAATCGGTTAAAGTTACGTCAAGCTAAATGACGGTTCCGTACAGGATACAGGTACGAATCCTGTCGGAGAACGAAAATTTTCTATGAAAATTTCTCGGACATTCAGGCCGGTAAATGTTATTTAATACTGTTTATTATAAAAAACAGAGCATTTGCTTAAATACTTGTATCTATAAAAAGAACGTTAAACATATCATAAATGTCTTTAAATAAATTGTCGGACTTTGTCCAATTCTAAAATATATGACGTCATTTGTTTACATTTGATACGCTAGAGCAGATATGAATAGAAGAGATTCATGGAAGATTTAAGTTTAAAGATAGTAAAATCGACATTGCTAACCAGACGCTGCTCTGTGGCCGAAAGGTTAAGGCACATCACGTGAACTGATGGTTCCGTATAGGATACAGGTTCGATTCCTGTCGGAGAGCGAAAATTTTCTATGAAAATTTCTCGGACGTTCAATGTTATTTAATACTGTTTATTAAAAACAGAGCATTTACTTAAATACTTGTATCTATAAATGTCTTTAAAAAGGAAAGAACAGTAAGATATAAAATCCGGTGTTCTTATAGATATTTTTATTTTTACACAATAGTGCTCAATGTAAATTTAAATTTACAGAGCATTAATATTATAAATTAATAGATTTAAAATATGGTTTTACCGCTACACAGTGATAACCATGTTTCAGAAATGGAAGCTAAAGCCCCTGAATTTAATTTTGTTATTAAACCAAAGACATTAGTTCCATTTCCTCATCAAGCGAATTTATATATATATATGTGTATATATATATATACCGGGTGTAACAACCAAATTTCTGTACGTATATATTCAACTATCCCATCGAATTCGATGTTTGTGGGTCAAGCAGCTCAGCTCCTAGGAACCGATAGCCAGACACCAGGACACATGTGAATTGCAGAACCAACCACACTTTTTGAAGAGCCGAATACAGAGACCTGGTGTCCTACGTGCCACAAGGTCCCCAAACGATCCTTCGCAGGTTTTGAATCCCAAGTTGTCCTTCTCCTAGACCAGTTGCCATCCAAGGCTATAGAAGCCAGTCTGTCCTGCTACTTACCCATAGCTGGAGAGAGAAGAGGATTCCTACCTTTCGCAAGGGTATTAGCACGGAAGTGAATGTCATGGATTCGATTGGAATTCAAACACACACACACACACACACATATATATATATATATATATATATATATAGTAAGGTTCACGCTGTACAAGTACCGTGGGGCACTCGAGGTAGAGGGATACGTTAAGGGATAATTTATATGGATATTTGAGGAAGATGATTGTTAACTTTAGACTTGAACAGGTTAAGATTGCAGTGATCGGGGGGACATTCTCTTGGGAGTCTGTTCCACAGGGCAGTGGTTCTCGGGAAGAAGCTGTTCGAGAGGAACTTAATTCTCACCGATAGAATACGGAGGTAATGAGGGTGGCTTGCTATTATGTAAGTAGAAGGTTAGACCTGGTGGAACCAAGGAATGTAGTTCGTCCGAGCGCTTTCCATGGAAGTAGCGACAGAGCAGCGAGAGACTCGACACATCCCGCCTGTGAGAGACAGAGGTTGGAGAATGGAAACTAATTCTTCTCCAACAAGGATCCGGAGACGCCTTTGGACTCTTTCGAGGCTGGAAAGTGAGGGCCGGGAAGCTTCTGCCCAAATATGGTAACAGCTCTCCATCTATCTCTTATACAGTTAGAGGATAGCATGAGTAATCAACGGATGATTTTAGCGATGGGTCGTATATAAGAGTTCCACTTGAGGTCGGGTGTGAGTTTGAGGCACAATATTCTTTCAAGGCAAGGAGCCACCTCGGGGGGACATCCGTTCATTGTTCATCGTGACTGACGGTAGTTCGGGGTATGATCGACGGTGATGGAATGTAACTAGTTTAGTTTTAGAGGCACTGAACGTAACTAGCCAGTTTTTTTTTCCACACTGGGAAGCTAGTCTTAGATCGGAAGAGGTCAGCTGCCAATCTTCAATCGTCAAGAGTTCAGAGGTACGCCAGTATATCAGCGTATCATTGGTTTAGATGTTTACAGATGATCGGAGGATATTCTTAGATCATATATGTACCTCAGAAAGAGGGTTGGTCCGAGAAGTAACCATGTGGGACGGCTGCTTTGACCGATATATATATGTATAGTTCCATCAGCATGATTGTTGCTAACCTCTAGGAAAGTGAGACGTTGCGCCTTCTCGGGTAATCTTTCTAGGCTCACATGAGGTGGAGAGACTATATTGAAACCATTACTAAGTCAGCTTCTAAGAAAGTCTCGGATAAGATAATCAGAATCTATTATATATATATATATCTATAAGTCTACCATTCGTACATGCTGAAAATATTGCTGCCGCATATGGTCCGGTGCCCCTGCTATTTACATTGATCTCCTTAGTAAAATCCAAAGACAAATCAGCAATATTATCAGTCCTGATCTGGCGACTCGGCTTCAATCACTTTCCACTACCGTAAGGTTGGCTCGCTGTATCTTTTTTCTATAAATACTTTCGTGGTAATTGTTAGGCTGATCTCTTCACTATGGTACCTAGACTTCCTAAACGCATGCGCAGTACTAAACTGACACTAATATCTCACGAATTTATTGTTGAGCTGGCTAGATGTAGCCGTACATTCTATGCTAACAGCTTCTTTTCTCACACTTCTCGCTTGTAGGAACTCTCTTCCTACTCCATGCTTTCCAGCCAACGTTAGTTTGGTTTGGTTTGGTTGTTTTGATTTACGATATATCAACCTCAATGGGTTATTTAATGCCGACAAAATTTTTATTGCTGGTAATGGTATTTCTGGGAATATTTTTCCTTGAAGAAATCTATAGCTGGTCATATTTTTTTTCAAAGAATGTATAGCTGTTTGTATTGCTCGTAGTTTTTTAAAATATTGCTGATAATAATTTTTTCCCTCAAAAACTATTCGTGGTAATATTTTGTTTATTACAAAGTATTTCTGGTATTAAAACCTATTTTAAGTTAGGGTGTCAACTATTTGCCCATAGCTGGGACCCTAACAGGTGCTACCACCCCGGGTCAGGGTGAACCTGCAATTAAGAGATGATTCCACGCTCCTCAAAACCTCCTGATCAGAGGCCTTGCTGCTGGGCGTAGTTTATCGTCATACCCAGGACGGTCAACGTTAGTCTTCAAAAATTTCACGCTCATTAATAATATTTTTCTAACCCCTTGTGTCTGAGTGGCTTTTCTGCCTTACTTTGGTTGAAACCGATTAAAAAATTATACATATATATATATATATATATATATATATATATATATATATATATATATATATATATATATATATATATATGCACCTGAAAAATTTATTTCGGTTGAGTTCTCTGGGGAGGAAGTGTGGGTTTGTAAACAGTGACTATTACGGCTAATAATGCAAGACTCTTCGGTAAATCGAATCGAGTTCTTTCAGTCACTCTTTATCTAAAAATAAATGCGCTTAAATTCACCTTCATCTCTGCCGTGCGCCAACGGCTTAGTAGTAGAAATCCCGACTGGCGCCAATTCAGTCGGGTTTCGATCCTAGCTAGAGACAACCGTTCGTCTAGTCACACTGATGAGCTGTGATACAGCGAAGCAGTCTGTCTGTGGATGACTATATATATATATATATATATATATATATATATATATATATATATATATATATATATAAATATAAATATAAAAGTGAACATAGAAGTCAACACTTAGAGGCGACGGTCTGTTTCATGCTAGTGCAATCGTCAGGAAACGGTTGCCTGACGATTGCACTAGCATGAAACAGACTGTCGCCTCTAAGTGTTGACTTCTCTGTTCACTTTTATATTTACACACGCTCTATCTCTGATATTGAGCATTTTATCCCATAAATATAGCACACTTTTGCTGCCATATATGGTCTGGGGCCCCTGTTGTTCGCCTCGGGGTTCTTGATAAGATCCAGAGACGGATAAGCAATGTGATTGGCCCTGATCTGTCATCTCGTCTGCAGTCGCTCTCTCACAGACGCGATGTTGCCTCGCTCTGCCTTTTTTACAAGTACTTCCACGGTAATTGCTCTGAGGAGTTGCGTTCGCTTGTCCCCAGGCCTCGTGAATTTAAACGCCTCACCAGGCTGGCATCCCGCTCCCACCCATACACCATGGAAACTGTTAGATGAAGACGTCTCTTCTACTCCAATAGCTTCATGTCTCGCACATCTCGCCTATGGAACTTCCTTCCCTATTACTGTTTCCCTGACAAATACAATCTCCAACGGTTTAAGTGTAGCGTCAATCGACATCTCCAGTTGCCTTGATCTATCCACTTCCCTTCTCCACATCCTTTCATCTTTCATTCCTATCTGCTCTCGCTCCGGATCTTTTGTGGCCCCCTTGCCTTGATCGATCCACTGTCTTTCTCTTTCTCCCTTGCCACTCCTATCTGCTCTTCCTCCAACCCTTCTTTAACCCCTTGCGTGATAGTGGCCTCCGGTCTTGATTGGGGTGATATGATTAAAAAAAATAATAAAAAATATATATATATAAAAACTACAAAAGAACTCAAAATTCATCGCTACATTTAAGTATTGTATTAATATGTAAGCTTACCTTTAAAATGTTCAAAGATAATTCATCTATCGGCACTTAATTTAAAGACAATTTGATGTACGTAGGTCCTTACTTTCTCTACAAACAATTATTTTTTTTTATTTCATGGGTGACTTTCGCTGGATTTCGCAATTAATTTCGATTATTCTCAAATTTATTTCCAAGTTATAAAAATTGTTATCGTACAAAAACTTCGTCGCAAAAAACACGTAAAAAATCGCCGAAAACAATCGCAGTGATAAAAACTTGTGAACCCAAATTTCAGGATTGCGGGTTTGGATCCGACCAGGAATGGTTTAAATATGCTGACGGAGTCTGTCTGATTCCAAAATGGTATGATATGTAGGGCTACGGCCTCTAGGGGTAAAGTTGAAAAACTGTGAAAGGGTGACACACTGACATTAACATTTATTCATATAGATATATACTCGTTGCGATGGATAAATTATCATCGTACAAAAAACTTCGTCGAAAAATATGACGAAAAAAATCGCCGAAAACAATCGCAGAATGGTAAATGGTATGATATGTAAGGCTACGGCCTCTTGGAGTAAAGTTGAAAAAGTGTGACACGGGGACACACTGACATTCGCATTATATATATATATATAAGACATTTTTATGTTTATACATTCTTTTTATAGATACAAATATTTAAGTAAATGCTCTGTTTATAATAAACAGTATTAAACAACATTTACCGGCCTGAATGCCCGAGAAATTTTCATAGGAAATAATCGTTCTCTGACAGGATACGAACTTGTATCCTATACGGAACCGTCATATAGACTGGCGTGCTCTTAACCGATCGAGTCACAGAGAATCGTTCGGTTAGCAAGATCGAATTTACTGCTTATAAACTTCAATCTTCCATGAATCTCTCACGTACATTGATATCTGCTCATGGCATATCAAATGTAAACAAATGCCAGCCTCGTATGACGCTTGAATTCATGGAGCCTGGGAACCAGCGATAGCAGCTCATCGGAGCAATTACCATGGAAGTATTTGTAAAAGAGACAGAGAGAGGCGACGGTGCGTCTGTGAGAGAGAGAGAGAGACTGCAGACGAGAAGCCAGATCAGGGCCAATTACATTGCATACCCGTCTCTGGATCTTATCAAGAACCTTGAGGCA
>OZ038516.1:57922550-57932550 GCA_964036315.1 Acanthosepion esculentum
TCAGTCTCTTCATTATCTATCTATCTATCTCAGTCTGTACGTATCTATCTATCTATCTATCTATCTATCTCAGTCTCTTCATTCTCTATCTATCTATCTATCTCAGTCTCTTCATTATCTATCTATCTATCTATCTCAGTCTCTTCATTATCTATCTATCTATCTCAGTCTCTTCATTATCTAATTATCTATCTATCTCAGTCTCTTCATTATCTATCTATCTATCTATCTATCTATCTATCTCAGTCTGTTCGTATCTATCTATCTATCTATCTATCTATGTCAGTCTCTTCATTATCTATCTATCTATCTATCTCAGTCTCTTCATTATATATATCTATCTATCTCAGTCTCTTCATTATCTATCTATCTATCTATCTTTATATCTTGCTATCTATCTACTTTTATCTGTCTACTTTTATCTATCTTAGTCGGTTCATATCTATCAGTCGTTCATAACTATCTATCTTGCTATGTATCTCTCTTAGTCGTTCATATCTATCTTGCTATTTATTTATGTATCTAATTATCTATTTATCTAGCTTAGTCATTCATATCTATCAATCTTGCTGTTAGTCGGTTCATATCTATTAGTCGTTCATATCTATCTATCTTAGACTATTCTCATCTGTCTGTCTATCTATCTATCTATTTATCTACCTTGCTATCTACTTATCTATCTTAGTCGTTCATATCTATCAATCTTGCTTAGCCGTTATATCTATCAGTAGTTCATATCTATCTATCTATCTATCTATCTATCTTGCTATCTACATATATATCTATCTTGCTATCTATTTATCTATCTACTTATCTATCTTAGTCGTTCATATCTATCAATATTGCTATCTTAGTCGTTATATCTATCTATCTAGCTAGCTAGCTATATATTTATCTATCTACTCATCTGTTTATCTATGTTAATCGTTCATATCTATCAATCTTGCTTAGCCGTTATATCTATCGGTAGTTCATATCTATCTATCTATCTATCTATCTTGCTATCTATATATCTATCTATCTTGCTATCTATTTATCTATCTACTTATCTATCTTAGTCGTTCATATATATCAATCTTGCTATCTTAGTCGGTTCATATCTATCAGTTGTTCATGTCTATCTATCTTTCTATGTATCTATCTTAGTCGTTTATATCTATCTATCTGTTTCAGTCGGTTTATATCTCTCTATCTTGCTATGTATCTATCTCTGGACAATTGGATAAGCGACGAGAAGTCAGGTAGAAAGGTGAGAGCTATCAAAATCTGTAATGTGCCTATGTCAAGTGTATAAGGGCCCCGGGGTCAAGTGGTTGTCATGGTAACAAAGGATATACGTATTCCGGCCTGGCTGAAAGACCTTTGCCTTCTTTGAGGAGCACCTTTGTCTAACTCTCACTGCAGGATGACCCCAAGGGTTAGGCTGTTTTAGCAGTAACAGAACGTACACACACACACACACACACACACACACACACACACACACACACACACAAACAAACAAACAAACAAACAAACAAATGAAATGGCCGGTAAATGTTGTTAATATTGTTTATTATAAACAAAGCATTTACTTAAATATTTGTATCTATGAAAAGAACGTATAAACATAAAAATCTCTTAAAATATATATATATGTGTGTGTGTGTGTGTGTTTGTACATATATATATATATATATATATATATATATATATATATATATATATATATATATATATATTATATATACATATTTATATGAATAGACACACACACACATATATATATTGTGCGCGTGTGTGTTTCTTCATTGATAGAGATGAACAAACTGAAAGAGGGGAATAGAAGTGAATAGATAGATAGATAGATATGAAGGGACTGAGATAGATAGATAGATAGATAGATAGATAGATAGATAGATAGATAGATAGATAGAGAGAGAGAGAGATAGATATGGGCAAACAGAGATAGATAGATAGATAGATAGATAGATAGATATGAACAAACTGAGATAGATAGATAGATAGATAGATAGATAGATAGATAGATAGATAGATATGGACAAACTGAGATAGATAGATAGATAGATAGATAGATAGATAGATAGATAGATAGATAGATAGATATGGACAAACTGAGATAGATAGATAGATAGATAGATAGATAGATAGATAGATAGATAGATAGATAGATAGATAGTGTGAAAGAAAGAGAAATGCGAACAGATTGAAATCATCAGCGAAAGGAAGTGAGAAAAATGTTCAACCTGTGATTCAGGGCGAGACAGATAGATAGATGGATAAATTTGAGAGAGTGGGGGAGAGAACGAAGAAAAATAAAAAGATTTAGATAGGCAGAGAGATAGATAGTATGAAAGAGAGAGATGAACAGACTGAGAGAGAGAGAGAGTGATCGATCGCCGGTTCGATAGAGATGACCACAGATAAATAGATACCAAATTCAATACGTCCACATAAGAAAAATATATATATATAATTATATATTTGCTACGTTTAATACAATTATATCAGTACAAACTGTACGGGGTGAGGGATTCGGAAAAGTTACCGGCCCCGCCCACATCCCAAAATCAGCCCAGATTATCAAACATGAGATTTTATTTTTAATCTTTTCTTTTTCGGACGAAGTAATTACCAGCACTTACTCGTATATTTTACTTCTGTATCGTATCATAACATCCAGCTACCATTGAACCTGTTAATTGCCTGAGCAATTCGTAAGTTAATGAACAGATATTAATCATTACTATTATGGAAAATTGATCGGTACATTTATGTGCCATTTATTTAATAGAAATTATATAATAAACAATAATATTATTAGGTTGTCACGCATGAAATGACGTATTTTTGATTGGCTGTTTAATCCAGTCGTCTAACGAAGTAACCTCCTTGGTATATAAAAAAAATCTTGACTTATTCCTGACTTTTTCTTTGCAGTTAAAAGGGAAATAACTGAGACATCCGGATGAGGCACGGCGCGTGGAACTAGAACAATCTATCCGGGTGGGCGAAATAAAGGGTTCGTTTCTAAATTCCAATCACCTGAAGAAGGCTGGCGCGTACCACGACCGAAATGTTGTGAATATGGACAAGAAAACACTTAGGTATAATTATAAAAGGCATGAATCCATCTTCCTCCCTTTAGCTATGAGTTATATATAAGTGTGGGTAACTCATAAAAGGTTAACGTTCAGGGTTGAATCAGACCAGGAAACAGACGAATTAAAAAGTGCTCAGTATGTGTGTGAAAAAAAGTAAAATCAAATTAAATTAAAATTAACATCTAGAGAGTTTAAGCGGATTCAACTGATCTCCCGATTTTTAATATATATATATATATATATATATATATATATATATATATATATATACCCGATGCAACGTTCAAAATATTAATCCCAAATAGGGCTCGATACCGATATTAAAGCGATGATTATTTTAATATATATATATATATATATATATATATATAGCAGAATTCAAAATCCAGACAGGTTCACTACAGTCACTTAGGTATAATTATAAAAGGCATGAATCCATCTTCCTCCCTTTAGCTATGAGTTATATATAAGTGTGTGTAACTCATAAAAGGTTAAAGGTCGGGGTTGAATCAGACCAGGAAACAGTCGAATTAAAAAGTGCTCAGTATATGTGGGAAAAAAAGTAAAATCAAATTAAATTAAAAATAAAATCTAGAGCTTTTAAGCGGATTCAACTTATCTCCCAATTTTTTATATGTATATATATATATATATATATATATATATATATATATATATATATATATATATATATATATTAAAAACAACAGATATTTTTTGCTGATTAATTTTAATAATCCAATTTTCAAAATTACAAAATTCAATAAAAAATGTCATGAAATTTGGTCCAAGCTTTTGACATTAAGTCATCATGAGGGCAGGTAAAGACATTTGGTGAGTTTCAAAGAACACGAAGAAATTCTCATTATTTTACACTCCCAGTAACCTCTTGCAACCTAGCGACGTCATCTGCATCTTCTGTCTTCCTAAACCCTGTCCTTTGTTGACTTTTTCCTCTCTTCTTCTCACTAAAGTCTTCTCATTCTCTTTCACTCTTCTTTTATTGTCCTTTCTCTACACTAAGCTCTTCTCATTCTCTTTCACTCCCAGTAACCCCTTGCGTCTTAGTGGCATTATCGCCATCTTCTGTCTTCCTGAAATCTGTTCCTTTATTGTCCTTTCTCATCACTAAAGTCTTCTCATTATCTTTCACTCCCGCTAACCCCCTTGCGTCTTAGTGGCATTATCGCCATCATCTGTCATCCTGAATCCTGTTTCATTATTATCCTTTTCCTCACTTCTCCTCACTTAAGTCTTCTCATTCTCTTTCAGTCCCTGAAACACCTTCCTAGAGGCTGGAGTGCGAGAGAAATGTGAATGATGTTCCCAAACAAAAAAATACCCTCCCTACAATTAAGCACGGTGGTAGGAGAATTCTGTTTGGGGCATTTTTTGCTTCTTCTGGACCAGGAGAACTAGTGGGAGTACAGGGTATCACAGATAAAGGGCTGTATTTGGATATTCTTAAAAATAATATGAAACAAAGTGCAGGAAAGCTGTGTTTGGGGCGTCACTGCACTTTCCAGCAGGACAATGAACTGAAACACAAGGCACGAATTGTTATAAAATACTTAGATGACAGCAAAATTAAAGTAACCCGAACAAAGTCCTGACCTAAAACCATTGAAAGGTTTATGGGTATATTTGAAGAAAACGAAAAAGAAAGAACTCCTTTGAATTTGATGGAACTAAAAGCCAATGAAGAATTGAGCCAAATACCTATCAATGTGAGTAGTGATCTTGTAAGGAACTATGAAAACTGATTAAAGGCAATAATCAAGAACAAAGGTCAAGCAATTGATTATTGAGACAAGAGAGCCAATAATTTTGTCCTATGTTATATGTTTTATGCAGGTTTCTATATTATTGTTTGACATTAAAATAAAATAAAAAATTGTGAGCATCAATGCACATTCTTTCAAATCCATTATTTGTGAAAATTTTAATTTCAAAATTTTAATTTGAAAATTTTGATTTGAAAATTTTAATTTCAAAATTTTAATTTGAACTATCCATGAAAATTTGAATATTAGGATGACTCCTTGCTGCCAAAATATATCTTTCAAATATATATAACCTAACACCAATAAATAGTATAAAAATAACGAAAATGAGGAAAATTGCTGAAACCTTCTGAGGAGTGGACTGTTAGAATACAAAAAGGCTCACCTCCAAAACTCTGGAGCTGAACATATCAACCAACTGCCAAATTTCATATTTCCATTAATCACACATACAGACATGAGATATATATATATATATATATATATATATATATATATATATATATATATATATATATATATATATATATATTATAACATAATCTACTATTTATTCTGCACAATATGTCCCAATAGTGTATATATTTGTGAATCTGGAAATAATTTTAGATTTCGCTTCAACAATCATAAACTAACCATACGTCAAAACAATCCTTATTCCCCCATAGCTGAACACTTTAATCAATTAAGACACTCATTAAACAAACAAACCAACACTTAATAATATTAACTTTGAACATGGACATAATATCTTGACCGTGTTTTGAAACAAAAAAAAAATGAACCACTTTATAAAACATACATATAACAAACTATTTCTATTTCTAATTCTAACAGTTTGAAAGTATTACAGATTCATTTATAAATATGGAAGGGTGATGAATAATTATATATATATATATATATATATACTGCGTAAATGCAAAGCTCTTCAGTAAAATGAATGGAGCACTATTGCTGCTTGGCGTTTGTTTATGTTTATAAAAACAATACTCTAGATTTGGCTGGTTCGTTCTGTCGAGTAAAGATGGCTCAGTGGTAGAAGCTCTGACTGACAGCAAATCGGTTGGGTTTCGATCTGGGCTTGAAGCATTCAGTTGTCTAGTCGCATTGAGGAGCTGCGAAACAGTACATTCTGAGAATGGCATTAGTTTTTTATTCATATATATATATATATATATATATATATTGTATATTTAGGCAGAAATCCTTCGTCTATGCATGTTTCATTAAAAACGACAGACAAGGTACTATGATTGAACTTTTTATTTAATTTTTCTTGTGTTCGAACAAGAGCTTTTTTTACAGGACAAATGGTGTGTAGGAACTGTCCAAATGTTTTATTTTTCCGAGCGCTTTCGGCTATACCTTTAGCCATTATCAAGGATGATTCGATTTTTCAGCTTAATTGAGTGTGTACATTATGTGTATGTCTTAGAGTGTAGTAGAGATGTTTTTAATTCCCGAATAAGGTGAGCACATTGTGGCTTTGTTCGTAGTTAATATTGGTAAGATTTTGTTTTTTCTTTTTTATGTAGAGTTTGATAATAAAAAACATGCATATATATATATATATATATATATATATATATATATATATATATATATATATATATATATATATAAAGGGGTAATCATACAAAGAAATAATTAGGGAAAAAATACATTTATTTTGTTTTTATTGAAATTAAGTTGGAATAAACGTTAACATCAAATGCAGCCCTGAACTTCCTGACAACGTAGATACATTTTATACTTTGTCATGAAGTTCAGAACAACATTTGATCTTAACATTGAACACCATCACTTGATAAGACACCAGAAGTGTTTAACCAAAATGGCTATTTTTGTCGTGATTTTATAACTGTTGTGGTAGGATCCACCTAATTTGCATAGTGGAGTACCGACTATATAAATATGGTTGGTACCGGGAAGACAGGGAGTCGAATCAAGAGATTCACTAGAGACTCTGCCCGACTGCGACTTAGTCAACACATTCTCCAGGAACGGTCTTCCCAGGAATATACAAAAGACTATATGTAAATATTGTGTACACTTTCTTGTTTCAATACATTTTGTTCTAAGTACATTTTGTGTTGCATTATTATTCCATGCATTAGTCAAGTTTCAACAATAACATATTTATGTTATACTTTACGAATAAGTTAAATAATGATATATATATATATATATATATATATATATATATATATATATATATATATATATATATATATCATAAATGGTTAATCATACAAAGAATTAATTAGTAATGTTAATGTAATTAATGGCGAAATCTCTTCGCTAACAAGATTAATAAGGCATTAACTTACTAACAATTCAATGAATAACGTATACAAGAAAACAATCAAAATTTCGTGGATTTACCACATTAATAAATTCAAAGAAAATTCTCACTTGAATTATTTAAACTAGAACTCTAGCACGTTCCAAAATTATATACCTGCCAATAAATAACAGTTTTTAATATTTCTGTCTACAATACATTTATTTAGTTTTAGACCCGGGGTGGTACCCCTTGTTAGGGTCCCAGCTATGGGCAACTAGTGAATCCCCAAACAAAAACAAAACAATGAAAATATGAACATATTTCTAGAATAAAAATACCAGTAATACATTTTTATATAAAAAAAATTACCAACAATACCTATTTATAATAAAATTACCAACAATATACTTTATCTTTAGTTGAAGCCATAAAATTGTTCAAAATATTTAGATTTTGGCATTAAATAACCCATAGAGGTGTTGATATGCCACCAAACAAAATCAACCAACGAATTAAAAGATTACAACGAGGAACCCAGCAAATACATTGGTGTGCAAATGTACTTATCGTAAAATGACCAACAATACATTTTTTAAGAAAAAAAAAACTGATGACATAAGGAAGATCATTGATGAAAATAAGGAACATTATAGTTCAAAGGATAGCGCCCTTATTCATATGAAATTTTATTGTAGAATTACCAAAAATACATTTTATCTGTAGTTGAAGCCATAAAATTGTGTTCAAAATATTTAGATTTCGGTCTTAAATAACCCATAGAGGTGTTGATATGCCGCCAAACAAAATCAACCATCCAAAAAACATGAAAGAACTCTTTTATGACATTAATCCATATAATATTCTGCAATTTCTTAAAGAAATCAAACTATATACGCAAATATAACTTCAACAAAACTACAAAGTAAAACACACATATCACCGTCCCTCTAGGAATTATGGCCACACAAACAGCAACCAAAATTAAAATCAACCAACCAACAAAACCTATTTATAGTAGAATTATCAAGAATACATTTTATAGCAAAATGACCAACCATATATTTTATCTGGAGTATACATTTTTAGAGTAAAAATACCAGCAATACTAGTCCTAGGATGACGATATACTACATCCGGCAGCCAAGCCTCTGATCGGAAAATAGGAAAATTTGAGGAACGTGGAACCACCTCTTAATTGTTTTTGTTCCCAGGTTCACTATAAAAAAAACAACTTACCAACAATACCTATTTATAGTAAAATTACCAGCAGTATATCTTATCTATAGTTGAAGCCATAAAATTGTGTTCAAAATATTTAGATTTCGGCCTTAAATAACCCATAGAGGTGTTGATATGCCGCCAAACAAAATCAACCATCCAAAAAACATGAAAGAACTCTTTTATGACATTAATCCATATAATATTCTGCAATTTCTTAAAGAAATCAAACTATATACGCAAATATAACTTCAACAAAACTACAAAGTAAAACACATATATCACTGCACCTCTAAACATTTTGGCCACACATACACGAACATACACAAAACCTGTGTATCATACTTTTACTCTGGAAGCATAAAATTATGAAGAAAATACCTGTAGTTGAAAGCATTAAAATTACGAACAAAACATTTAGATTTCGGCATTAAATAACCCATAAAGGTGTTGATACACCGCTAAACAAAATTAACCAACCAACAATTCTAATTTTTATTTTATGGTGAAATTACCAACAATACCTAATTGTAGCATATATCTAATTCAAGCCATGCAATTGTATTCAAAATATTTAGATTTCGACATTAAATAACCCATAGAGGTGTTGATATGCCGTTAAATCAAATCACCAACCAATTGTAAGTAATCAGTTCTCAAAGATAACAGAGTTCGCCTAATAGGTCCAAAATATCAATCATAGGCCTATAAATATATTAATATTCCAGTGTTTGTGGGGGGCGCCCAAGTCTGATTGATTAATTTGTTTTTACGGTTTATCAACCTGTTGAAGGTTTTTTAAAAGCCAGATTTTTTTTAGATTGTAAGAATGATTTTAGTGATACAAATCTTACAAACTTAACCCATAGCCAGGAGGCTAAGGAGTGGAGTCATGCCTTTCTAAAGGGTATTTGTGCGTAAGGAAATACATCGAACCCAACTGGATTTGGAACTCGGCTCTCCGATTAACAAATCCCGACTCGTTATCCATTACATCATCACCACACATCCAAGCTTACAACAGCTGGTATTCCCAAGCAGTCGCTCATCTAGGTTCGACGTTGCTTAACTTCGGTTATCGGACGGGAACCGGTATTTCAACGTGATATGACCGTAATTCCCCGCGCATACGTACATGAATGCGTCAATGCTTAGCAACACAAATCGTCGCATCAAAACCCCATATTTACCGGTCAGAAAATTGGGCAGGTCGAAAAGGTCTTTTGACGGCTGGTTGAATTGATTCGAAGAAGAAAACGAAAAAAAAAAAATGTTCTTTCTGGCCTGAAGGGTAAGCATTATTGAAAAGGTCGTTAAATCATTAAAAATAATTGTTAAAGAAAAAAAGTCAGGACGAGGGGTAGCGAAAAAGCGATGGTAGTATGGCGACGGCGGAAATAGGTGGGGTGTCGATGGAGGTGTTTGTTGTGAATTGAATGACGGGTTGGTGAAGTGGGGATCTAAGTTTTTCCGTCGTATCTCTACCTGGAGTTGTGCGCGTGTACGTGCATGCGACCTGACTGGTCTTCCCTTCGCACGCATGCGTGAGCGTATTCATGGGCACGCGCGCGGACGAACAGATACAAGGAATGCGATCAGGATGG
>OZ038516.1:57937550-57965050 GCA_964036315.1 Acanthosepion esculentum
TCTTTCTTTATTCCTGTTTCCCTGACAAATATAATCTCCAACTATTTAAGTGTAACGTCAGTCGACATCTCCAGTTGCCTTGATCTATCCACTTCCCTTCTCCACATCCTTTCACCTTTCATTCCTATCTGCTCTCGCTCCAAATCTTCTGTAACCCCCTTGCCTTGATCGATCCGCTATCTTTCTCCATATCCTCTCCTTTACCACTCCTATCTGCTCTTCCTCCAAGCCTTCTGTAACCTCTTGCGTGCTAGTGGCTTCCAGCCTTGCTTGGGGTGATAAGCTTAAAAAAAAATTTCAATGTCATCAATGAAATATTTGACTGTTTTCTGGAGGCTTTCCAGCTCACTGCCATTCCGAGTATACACCTTTAAGTCATCCATGTAAAATAGATGACTTATTTTCTTTTGATTTATCTTATAGCCATATTCTGTCCTGTTAAGTTCGTTGGTTGAGGCTATTAGGAATATACAAATTAGTAAGGTAGATAAAGAGTCACCTTGAAATATTCTTCTGTTGATGTTCATTTCATTAGACTTATAAACTCCATTTATATGATTCAGCTGAAGTGTTGTTTTCCATATCAACATAATTTGTTTGATGAAATTGAGGGCGAATATTGATACCTTGTACACACAGGGTGTCCATAAAGTTCGTGTGCACTTTTAAAAAAAATATAACATTATTTGTATTTGCGACAGAAATAATCTGTAAAAAATGTTATAAAGTTCAATGTACCTAGTTTTAAGTATTGTTTTAAGTATTACTTCTTTCTAATCCTTTTTTAAGACGGTATATATATATATATATATATATATATATATATATATATATATATATATATTCCTTTTTATCTATCCAGTTCTGTTTTCATGCATCTACCTCGGTTCATTTCTACCTATCTGTCTATGCATCTTAGTCCGTTATTATTTCTTTGTGTCTGTCTATCTCTCTCTCTCTGTTTCTATCTATCTCTCTCTCTCTCTCTCTCTCTCTCTATATATATATATATATATATATATATATATATATATATATATATATATATATATATATATATATATTATATATATATAGGGTGTCCATAAAGTTCGGGTGCACTTTTAAAAAATATAACTTTATTTGTATTTGCAATAGAAATAATCTGTAAAAAATGTTATAAAGTTTAATGTACCTAGTTTTAAGTATAGCTAAAATAACTAATGTGATTCAGGCATTACTGTAAATCAGTTGCCAAATGTTTTCTGTGAACGGCAAAATCGTATTACCCTTTGTATTGTTAATGATGGAGGACATGTGCAAATTTAAATAAAACTTCAATAAAACCTTAAAAAATATAGATTGTGTAGTCCCATAGAATTGTAACAGGTCCTATCTCCGTAACCGGGTCAGGGTGGTGTTCGTACCAGTTTCTTTCAGTTTCCTTCCCGTAGAAGTTGCATATTTTCCAGTACAGATATTGGCCCACTCTGTCATGTCAGGTTTTTATATTCAGTGGGTGCCAATATCGTGCAACCTGATACAAGATGATCAATCGTTTCTGGATATTTATCACAGAATCTCCATTGTTTCTGAATCGTTCGGTTGCATTTGTCTTTGCTTTCTTTTTTATGTATTTTACAGCTTCATTCGGTGTATTGTGCTTTACTTGTATTTCTGCATCCATTATTATTATTATTATTTTTATTTCCTTTTATATCTGGCGTTTACACATTTCTTTCCGGGTCCCGCCCGGGAACCTAAGGTTAGAAATGGCATCATGACAGTTTCCACTGCAAAAAATAAAAATAAAAAAATAAAAATAAAATAAAATGAAATAAAAAAATAATTACATAGATAAAGCCCTTGTGTGGGCTGTACTTGTCAGAACAGTTTTTTGTATCACTTTGAGGCATGGTCTTTATTATTATTATTATTATTATTATTATTATTATTATTATTATTATTATTATTATTATATTCCATCTCACACTCTTCAGTTAGCATTTTATTCATTACAATTATCTATTTTCCAACCACTAAGAACATCTCTTTAATTCTTATATAAGCGATAAAATAAGGAAATCCCCCCATCGTACATTCAGGTTCAATCAATAAAATTTCCTTAAATGGGAAAGGTTTTGAAAATTGGAAAAAAAATTAAATAAATAGTTAATAATAATAATAACTCCGTAACTCTCCGTGATAATTCCTAGTTAACAAGCATTGGTCCAGTGCAGCAAGGATAAAACCTTCAGTTTCAGCTTTCAACTCTGCCACTGATATGTACGTGTTTTGTCTACGTCAACTTGTTCACGGAATCTGCATTTTGGGCTAACACTATATTTTAGTATATGTGCTTGATAATTCCTAGTTAACAAGCATTGGTCCTGTGCAGCAAGTCTGCAGGGGCTGCCATATCAATAAGGAGGCTCTATTTTGTTTGTGGTCTCTCATAACAATGTCTGGGCGGTTGGCTTTGATTGTTCTCTCAGTATGTATTGTGTAATCCCATAGAAGAGGTCAGGGCACCTCGAGGTGGTGTAATGGTTAGCAAGCTTGTCTCGCTAGAACAATTATGACTGAGTAGTGAGTTCGATCCTCACTGGGTTCCCTATACTTTCGGCCTTGTGCCACATCTAAGCTACGCTTGGAAAATCACTATTTGGGCACCTCGATGTGGTGGAAAATCACTATTTGGGCACCTCGATGTGGTGTAATAGCTAGCAAGCTTGTCTCGCTAGAACAATTGCGATTTGTAGTGAGTTCAATCCTCACTGGGTACCCCATACTTTCGGCCTCATGCCACATCTGAGCCACGCTTGCAAAGTCACTATATGGGCACCTCGAGGCGGTGTAATGGTTAGTAAGCTTGTCTCGCTAAAACGATTACGACAGAGTAGTGAGTTCGATCCCCACTGGATGCTCCTTACGTTCGTGCCTTGTGCCACATCTAAGCTACGCTTGGAAAATCACTAGAATTTTAACAGGTTCTATCTCCGTGACCGGGTCAGGGTGGTGTTCATACCAGTTTCTTTCAGTTTCCTTCCCGTAAAAGTTGCATATTTTCCAGTGCAGATATTGGCCCACTCTGTCCTGCCGGGTTTTATATTCAATGGGTACCAATATCATGCAACCTGTTACAAGATGATCAATTGTTTCTGGATATTTATCACAGAATCTGCATTTTGGGCAAACACTATATTTTAGTATATGTGCTTGATGATTCCTAGTTAACAAGCATTGGTCCTGTGCAGCAAGAATAAAACCTTCAGTTTCAGCTTTCAACCATGCACTACGTAGCCACTGATGGGTACGGGTTTTGTCTACGTCAACTTTTTCACAGAATCTGCATTTTGGGCTAACACTATATTTTAGTATACGTGCTTGATAATTTCTAGTTCAAAGAATTGGTCCTGTGCAGCAATGATAAAACCTTCAGTTTCAGCTTTCAACCCTGCACTACGTAGCCACTGATGGGTACGGGTTTTGTCTACGTCAGCTTGTTTGGTACGGGCAGAGTATTGGCCATGAAGCTGTTTATCTTGCCATTATTTCCGTATCTGGTCGGTTGCATTTGCCATTTTTTAGTTTTTTGCAGATGCATTTATTGTATTATGCTTCAGATGCGTTTCTTCACTCACTTGAAAATTTGAACTTGTTGGCTTCCTTTATTATTATTATTTTTATTTCCTTTGATTTCTGGCGTTTCACATTTCTTCCCCGGTCCCGTCCAGGGACCTGAGGTTAGAAATGGCATCATGACACTTTCCACTGACAAAAAAAATATTTTACAAAGATAAAGCCCTTTGTAAAGTGTGGGCTGTACTTCTAGGAACAATTTTTTCCATTTCTTTGAGATATGGGCTTCCAAGAATCCCTTCAACTAATCTGCTAGGGCTCCAACTACAACAGGGATTGTTGATGTCCCCATGTGCCACATTTTTGAGATTTCTATTTCAAGGTCCTTGTATTTTGACAGCTTTTTGAATATATTCAAAGATACATTGCAGTCTGTAGGGACTGCCATATCAATAAGGAGGAACCTTTTTTTGTGTGCCATCTCTAATAACAATGCCTGGGCAGTTAGCTTTGATTGTACTGTCAATGTATATTGTGTAGTCCCATAGAAATGTAACAGGTCCTATCCCCTTAACTGGGTCTGAGTGTTGTTCAGATCAATTTCTTTCAGTTTCCTTGCCGTAGAAGTTGCAAATTTTCCAGTGCAGATATTGGCCCACTCTGTCCTGCCGGGTTTTATATTCAGTGGGTTCCAATATCGTGCAATCTGATACATGATGATCAATTGTTTCTGGATATTTATCACAGAATCTGCATTTTGGGCTAACACTATATTTTAGTATATGTGCTTGATAATTATTATTACTATCATTATTAGTAGTAGTAGTAGTAATATTAGTATTAGTATTATTATATTACCATAAGTGGTTCCAAGCATAGCTGCCACCTGCAAATTATTAATATTTATTTATATTTTTGCTATTAGTTGCTACTTATTATCGGCTATGGCATTATTTTATAGTTTTTAGGCTTCCGTATTTGAATTATTTGCTATTATAATTAATTTTATGGTGACACCCCGGTGCCGTCCCGCGCCCTCGGCGTTACGAATATCATTAAACTTTAGCTGTTATTGTTCTGTTGTCACTGTAGTTTCATGCGGTGTGTTTCCTCAGGCCAAGTTGTGCGTCCACTCCCTCCGGTTCATTTTCCCAAGACATTCATTTGGGCGCGAAAAGTTCATATTTGGTCATTATGAAGATACGAATTAATGACGATTTAAAGGTGTAATGAATATCTTAAAGCGTTGATTTGTTTTCCGTGAAAGCAGGTGATAGTGTCTGATTATTAAAAGGGGTGTGATGGAGGATGCAAGGCGGGAAAAAAAAGAAAAAGGTGGAAGAAGGAGACAAAAGAAAGAAAGAAAGAAAAAAGGGTTAAAAAATTAAAAAAAGAAAGTTTAAATGAAAGGAAGAAAACGAAAGAAAGAGAAAAGAAAAAAGAAAAAGAAAGAAAGAAGAAAGGAAAGAAAGAATGAAAAAGGGAAATAAAAACGAAATCGAAAAAAGAAATGGGAAAAAAAACAAATAAAGAAAAGAAAGAAAAGGAATTAAAAAATTAAATGAGACAGAAAAATATAAACAAGCGAGTTAAGACAGTTATTTGGAAGAAAGAAAGAAAGAAAGAAAAATGGAAACAAAATCGAAAAAAGCAAAAAGCAAAATAAACAAATGAAAGAAAAAGAATAAAAAGGGAAACAAAAATGAACCAAAGAGTTAAGAAGGCGCTTTCAAAGAAAGAAAGAAAGAAAGAAAGAAACTAAAAGAGACAAAAGGGGAAAATTTTAAAAAAAGAAAGATAGAAAGCAAATGAAAAGCAAACGAAAGAAAGAAAAAAAGAAAGACAAAAGAATGAAAGAGGAAAGTAAAGTGACAAAGAAAGCAATGCAATTAAGAGAGATTAAATGAAATAGAAAAATATTAACGAAAGAGAAAGAAAGAAGAAGAAACGAAGAAAAAAGAAAAAGAAAGAGAAAAAAAGAAACAAATTCGAAAAAAGGAAAAGAGAAAGAAAGAAAGAAAAGGAATTAAAAGATATTTAAGGAAACAGAAAAATGTGAGCGAAAAAGTTAAGAGAGCTATTTGAAAGAAAGAAAAAGAGAAAGAAAAAGAGAAAGAATTCATAAAAAGTAAAAGTAAAAACAAAGAAAAGAAAGAAAAAGTATAAAAAAAGATTAAAGGAAACAAAAATATCAACGAAAGATTTAAGAAAGCACTTTCAACGATATGAAGAAAGAAAGAAAGTGCTTCAATGATATGAAGAAAGAAAGAGAGCGCTTCAATGATATCAAGAAAGAAAGAAAGAAAGAAAGAAAGAAAGCGCTTCAATGATATGAAGAAAGAAAGAAAGAAAGCGCTTCAATGATATGAAGAAAGAAAGAAAGAAAGAAAGAAAGAAAGTGCTTCAATGATATGAAGAAAGAAAGAAAGAAAGAAAGAAAGCGCTTCAATGATATGAAGAAAGAAAGAAAGAGAGCGCTTCAATGATATGAAGAAAGAAAGAAAGAAAGAAAGAAAGTGCTTCAATGATATAAAGAAAGAAAGAAAGAGAGCGCTTCAATGATATGAAGAAAGAAAGAAAGAAAGAAAGAAAGCGCTTCAATGATATGAAGAAAGAAAGAAAGAAAGAAAGAAAGCGCTTCAATGATATGAAGAAAGAAAGAAATAAAGAAAGCGCTTCAATGATATGAAGAAAGAAAGAAAGAAAGAAAGAAAGCGCTTCAATGATATGAAGAAAGAAAGAAAGAAAGAAAGCGCTTCAATGATATGAAGAAAGAAAGAAAGAGAGCGCTTCAATGATATGAAGAAAGAAAGAAAGAAAGAAAGTGCTTCAATGATATGAAGAAAGAAAGAAAGAGAGCGCTTCAATGATATGAAGAAAGAAAGAAAGAAAGAAAGAAAGAAAGAAAGCGCTTCAATGATATGAAGAAAGAAAGAAAGAAAGAAAGCGCTTCAATGATATGAAGAAAGAAAGAAAGAAAGAAAGCGCTTCAATGATATGAAGAAAGAAAGAAAGAAAGAAAGCGCTTCAATGATATGAAGAAAGAAAGAAAGAGAGCGCTTCAATGATATGAAGAAAGAAAGAAAGAAAGAAAGTGCTTCAATGATATGAAGAAAGAAAGAAAGAGAGCGCTTCAATGATATGAAGAAAGAAAGAAAGAAAGAAAGCGCTTCAATGATATGAAGAAAGAAAGAAAGAAAGAAAGCGCTTCAATGATATGAAGACAGAAAGAAAGAAAGAAAGCGCTTCAATGATATGAAGAAAGAAAGAAAGAAAGAAAGAAAGAAAGTGCTTCAATGATATGAAGAAAGAAAGAAAGCGCTTCAATGATATGAAGAAAGAAAGAAAGAAAGAAAGAAAGCGCTTCAATGATATGAAGAAAGAAAGAAAGAAAGAAAGAAAGCGCTTCAATGATATGAAGAAAGAAAGAAAGAAAGAAAGAAAGCGCTTCAATGATATGAAGAAAGAAAGAAAGAGAGCGCTTCAATGATATGAAGAAAGAAAGAAAGAAAGAAAGCGCTTCAATGATATGAAGAAAGAAAGAAAGAAAGAAAGAAAGTGCTTCAATGATATGAAGAAAGAAAGAAAGAAAGCGCTTCAATGATATGAAGAAAGAAAGAAATAGAGCGCTTCAATGATATGAAGAAAGAAAGAAAGAAAGAAAGAAAGTGCTTCCATGATATAAAGAAAGAAAGAAAGAGAGCGCTACAATGATATGAAGAAAGAAAGAAAGAAAGAAAGAAAGAAAGAAAGAAAGCGCTTCAATGATATTAAGAAAGAAAGAAAGAAAGAAAGCGCTTCAATGATATGAAGAAAGAAAGAAAGAAAGAAAGCGCTTCAATGATATGAAGAAAGAAAGAAAGAAAGAAAGCGCGTCAATGATATGAAGAAAGAAAGAAAGAGAGCGCTTCAATGATATGAAGAAAGAAAGAAAGAAAGAAAGTGCGTCAATGATATGAAGAAAGAAAGAAAGAGAGCGCTTCAATGATATGAAGAAAGAAAGAAAGAAAGAAAGCGCTTCAATGATATGAAGAAAGAAAGAAAGAAAGAAAGCGCTTCAATGATATGAAGACAGAAAGAAAGAAAGAAAGCGCTTCAATGATATGAAGAAAGAAAGAAAGAAAGAAAGAAAGCGCTTCAATGATATGAAGAAAGAAAGAAAGAAAGCTCTTCAATGACATGAAGAAAGAAAGAAAGAAAGGGCTTCAATTATATGAAGAAAGAAAGAAAGAAAGAAAGAAAGCGCTTCAATGATATGAAGAAAGAAAGAAAGAGAGCGCTTCAATGATATGAAGAAAGAAAGAAAGAAAGAAAGAAAGCGCTTCAATGATATGAAGAAAGAAAGAAAGAAAGAAAGAAAGAAAGCGCTTCAATGATATGAAGAAAGAAAGAAAGAAAGAAAGCGCTTCAATGATATGAAGAAAGAAAGAAAGAAAGAAAGCGCTTCAATGATATGAAGAAAGAAAGAAAGAAAGAAAGCGCCTCAATGATACGAAGAAAGAAAGAAAGAAAGAAAGCGCTTCAATGATATGAAGAAAGAAAGAAAGAGAGCGCTTCAATGATATGAAGAAAGAAAGAAAGAAAGAAAGAAAGTGCTTCAATGATATGAAGAAAGAAAGAAAGAGAGCGCTTCAATGATATGAAGAAAGAAAGAAAGAAAGAAAGCGCTTCAATGATATGAAGAAAGAAAGAAAGAAAGAAAGCGCTTCAATGATATGAAGACAGAAAGAAAGAAAGAAAGCGCTTCAATGATATGAAGAAAGAAAGAAAGAAAGAAAGAAAGTGCTTCAATGATATGAAGAAAGAAAGAAAGCGCTTCAATGATATGAAGAAAGAAAGAAAGAAAGAAAGAAAGCGCTTCAATGATATGAAGAAAGAAAGAAATAGAGCGCTTCAATGATATGAAGAAAGAAAGAAAGAAAGAAAGAAAGTGCTTCCATGATATAAAGAAAGAAAGAAAGAGAGCGCTACAATGATATGAAGAAAGAAAGAAAGAAAGAAAGAAAGAAAGAAAGCGCTTCAATGATATTAAGAAAGAAAGAAAGAAAGAAAGCGCTTCAATGATATGAAGAAAGAAAGAAAGAAAGAAAGCGCTTCAATGATATGAAGAAAGAAAGAAAGAAAGAAAGCGCGTCAATGATATGAAGAAAGAAAGAAAGAGAGCGCTTCAATGATATGAAGAAAGAAAGAAAGAAAGAAAGTGCGTCAATGATATGAAGAAAGAAAGAAAGAGAGCGCTTCAATGATATGAAGAAAGAAAGAAAGAAAGAAAGCGCTTCAATGATATGAAGAAAGAAAGAAAGAAAGAAAGCGCTTCAATGATATGAAGACAGAAAGAAAGAAAGAAAGCGCTTCAATGATATGAAGAAAGAAAGAAAGAAAGAAAGAAAGCGCTTCAATGATATGAAGAAAGAAAGAAAGAAAGCTCTTCAATGACATGAAGAAAGAAAGAAAGAAAGGGCTTCAATTATATGAAGAAAGAAAGAAAGAAAGAAAGAAAGCGCTTCAATGATATGAAGAAAGAAAGAAAGAGAGCGCTTCAATGATATGAAGAAAGAAAGAAAGAAAGAAAGAAAGCGCTTCAATGATATGAAGAAAGAAAGAAAGAAAGAAAGAAAGAAAGCGCTTCAATGATATGAAGAAAGAAAGAAAGAAAGAAAGCGCTTCAATGATATGAAGAAAGAAAGAAAGAAAGAAAGCGCTTCAATGATATGAAGAAAGAAAGAAAGAAAGCGCCTCAATGATACGAAGAAAGAAAGAAAGAAAGAAAGCGCTTCAATGATATGAAGAAAGAAAGAAAGAGAGCGCTTCAATGATATGAAGAAAGAAAGAAAGAAAGAAAGAAAGTGCTTCAATGATATGAAGAAAGAAAGAAAGAGAGCGCTTCAATGATATGAAGAAAGAAAGAAAGAAAGAAAGCGCTTCAATGATATGAAGAAAGAAAGAAAGAAAGAAAGCGCTTCAATGATATGAAGACAGAAAGAAAGAAAGAAAGCGCTTCAATGATATGAAGAAAGAAAGAAAGAAAGAAAGAAAGTGCTTCAATGATATGAAGAAAGAAAGAAAGCGCTTCAATGATATGAAGAAAGAAAGAAAGAAAGAAAGAAAGCGCTTCAATGATATGAAGAAAGAAAGAAAGAAAGAAAGAAAGCGCTTCAATGATATGAAGAAAGAAAGAAAGAAAGAAAGAAAGCGCTTCAATGATATGAAGAAAGAAAGAAAGAGAGCGCTTCAATGATATGAAGAAAGAAAGAAAGAAAGAAAGCGCTTCAATGATATGAAGAAAGAAAGAAAGAAAGAAAGAAAGTGCTTCAATGATATGAAGAAAGAAAGAAAGAAAGCGCTTCAATGATATGAAGAAAGAAAGAAATAGAGCGCTTCAATGATATGAAGAAAGAAAGAAAGAAAGAAAGAAAGTGCTTCCATGATATAAAGAAAGAAAGAAAGAGAGCGCTACAATGATATGAAGAAAGAAAGAAAGAAAGAAAGAAAGCGCTTCAATGATATTAAGAAAGAAAGAAAGAAAGAAAGCGCTTCAATGATATGAAGAAAGAAAGAAAGAAAGAAAGCGCTTCAATGATATGAAGAAAGAAAGAAAGAAAGAAAGAAAGCGCTTCAATGATATGAAGAAAGAAAGAAAGAAAGAAAGCGCGTCAATGATATGAAGAAAGAAAGAAAGAGAGCGCTTCAATGATATGAAGAAAGAAAGAAAGAAAGAAAGTGCGTCAATGATATGAAGAAAGAAAGAAAGAGAGCGCTTCAATGATATGAAGAAAGAAAGAAAGAAAGAAAGCGCTTCAATGATATGAAGAAAGAAAGAAAGAAAGAAAGCGCTTCAATGATATGAAGACAGAAAGAAAGAAAGAAAGCGCTTCAATGATATGAAGAAAGAAAGAAAGAAAGAAAGAAAGCGCTTCAATGATATGAAGAAAGAAAGAAAGAAAGCGCTTCAATGACATGAAGAAAGAAAGAAAGAAAGGGCTTCAATTATATGAAGAAAGAAAGAAAGAAAGAAAGAAAGCGCTTCAATGATATGAAGAAAGAAAGAAAGAGAGCGCTTCAATGATATGAAGAAAGAAAGAAAGAAAGAAAGAAAGCGCTTCAATGATATGAAGAAAGAAAGAAAGAAAGAAAGAAAGCGCTTCAATGATATGAAGAAAGAAAGAAAGAAAGAAAGCGCTTCAATGATATGAAGAAAGAAAGAAAGAAAGAAAGCGCTTCAATGATATGAAGAAAGAAAGAAAGAGAGCGCTTCAATGATATGAAGAAAGAAAGAAAGAGAGCGCTTCAATGATATGAAGAAAGAAAGAAAGAAAGAAAGCGCTTCAATGATATGAAGAAAGAAAGAAAGAAAGAAAGCGCTTCAATGATATGAAGAAAGAAAGAAAGAGAGCGCTTCAATGATATGAAGAAAGAAAGAAAGAAAGAAAGCGCTTCAATGATATGAAGAAAGAAAGAAAGAGAGCGCTTCAATGATATGAAGAAAGAAAGAAAGAAAGAAAGCGCTTCAATGATATGAAGAAAGAAAGAAAGAAAGAAAGCGCTTCAATGATATGAAGAAAGAAAGAAAGAAAGAAAGAAAGCGCTTCAATGATATGAAGAAAGAAAGAAAGAAAGAAAGCGATTCAATGATATGAAGAAAGAAAGAAAGAGAGCGCTTCAATGATATGAAGAAAGAAAGAAAGAAAGAAAGCGTTTCAATGATATGAAGAAAGAAAGAAAGAAAGAAAGCGCTTCAATGATATGAAGAAAGAAAGAAAGTGCTTCAATGATATGAAGAAAGAAAGAAAGAAAGAAAGCGCTTCAATGATATGAAGAAAGAAAGAAAGAAAGAAAGAAAGTGCTTCAATGATATGAAGAAAGAAAGAAAGAAAGAAAGCGCTTCAATGATATGAAGAAAGAAAGAAAGAGAGCGCTTCAATGATATGAAGAAAGAAAGAAAGAAAGAAAGAAAGAAAGTGCTTCAATGATATGAAGAAAGAAAGAAAGTGCTTCAATGATATGAAGAAAGAAAGAAAGAGGGCGCTTCAATGATATGAAGAAAGAAAGAAAGAAAGAAAGCGCTTCAATGATATGAAGAAAGAAAGAAAGAAAGAAAGCGCTTCAATGATATGAAGACAGAAAGAAAGAAAGAAAGCGCTTCAATGATATGAAGAAAGAAAGAAAGAAAGAAAGAAAGTGCTTCAATGATATGAAGAAAGAAAGAAAGAAAGAAAGAAAGCGCTTCAATGATATGAAGAAAGAAAGAGAGCGCTTCAATGATATGAAGAAAGAAAGAAAGAAAGAAAGCAAGCGCTTCAATGATATGAAGAAAGAAAGAAAGAAAGAAAGAAAGCGCTTCAATGATATGAAGAAAGAAAGAAAGAAAGAAAGAAAGAAAGCGCTTCAATGATATGAAGAAAAAAAGAAAGAGAGCGCTTCAATGATATGAAGAAAGAAAGAAAGAAAGAAAGAAAGAAAGCGCTTCAATGATATGAAGAAAGAAAGAAAGAAAGAAAGAAAGTGCTTCAATGATATGAAGAAAGAAAGAAAGAAAGAAAGAAAGCGCTTCAATGATATGAAGAAAGAAAGAAAGAGAGCGCTTCAATGATATGAAGAAAGAAAGAAAGAAAGAAAGAAAGAAAGTGCTTCAATGATATAAAGAAAGAAAGAAAGAGAGCGCTTCAATGATATGAAGAAAGAAAGAAAGAAAGAAAGAAAGAAAGCGCTTCAATGATATGAAGAAAGAAAGAAAGAAAGAAAGAAAGAGCTTCAATGATATGAAGAAAGAAAGAAAGAAAGAAAGAAAGAAAGCGCTTCAATGATATGAAGAAAGAAAGAAAGAAAGAAAGAAAGCGCTTCAATGATATGAAGAAAGAAAGAAAGAAAGAAAGCGCTTCAATGATATGAAGAAAGAAAGAAAGAGAGCGGATCAATGATATGAAGAAAGAAAGAAAGAAAGAAAGAAAGTGCTTCAATGATATGAAGAAAGAAAGAAAGAGAGCGCTTCAATGATATGAAGAAAGAAAGAAAGAAAGAAAGAAAGCGCTTCAATGATATGAAGAAAGAAAGAAAGAAAGAAAGAAAGCGCTTCAATGATATGAAGACAGAAAGAAAGAAAGAAAGAAAGCGCTTCAATGATATGAAGAAAGAAAGAAAGAAAGCGCTTCAATGACATGAAGAAAGAAAGAAAGTGCTTCAATGATATGAAGAATGAAAGAAAGAAAGAAAGAAGGCGCTTCAATGATATGAAGAAAGAAAGAAAGAGAGCGCTTCAATGATATGAAGAAAGAAAGAAAGAAAGAAAGCGCTTCAATGATATGAAGAAAGAAAGAAAGAAAGAAAGCGCTTCAATGATATGAAGAAAGAAAGAAAGAAAGAAAGAAAGCGCTTCAATGATATGAAGAAAGAAAGAAAGAGAGCGCTTCAATGATATGAAGAAAGAAGGAAAGAAAGAAAGTGCTTCAATGATATGAAGAAAGAAAGAAAGAGAGCGCTTCAATGATATGAAGAAAGAAAGAAAGAAAGAAAGCGCTTCAATGATATGAAGAAAGAAAGAAAGCGCTTCAATGATATGAAGAAAGAAAGAAAGAAAGAAAGTGCTTCAATGATATGAAGAAAGAAAGAAAGAAAGAAAGCGCTTCAATGATATGAAGAAAGAAAGAAAGAAAGAAAGAAAGTGCTTCAATGATATGAAGAAAGAAAGAAAGAAAGAAAGCGCTTCAATGATATGAAGAAAGAAAGAAAGAGAGCGCTTCAATGATATGAAGAAAGAAAGAAAGAAAGAAAGAAAGTGCTTCAATGATATGAAGAAAGAAAGAAAGAGAGCGCTTCAATGATATGAAGAAAGAAAGAAAGAAAGAAAGAAAGCGCTTCAATGATATGAAGAAAGAAAGAAAGAAAGAAAGCGCTTCAATGATATGAAGACAGAAAGAAAGAAAGAAAGCGCTTCAATGATATGAAGAAAGAAAGAATGAAAGAAAGAAAGCGCTTTAATGATATGAAGAAAGAAAGAAAGAAAGAAAGCGCTTCAATGATATGAAGAAAGAAAGAAAGAAAGTGCTTCAATGATATGAAGAAAGAAAGCGCTTCAATGATATGAAGAAAGAAAGAAAGAGAGCGCTTCAATGATATGAAGAAAGAAAGAAAGAAAGAAAGAAAGAAAGCGCTTCAATGATATGAAGAAAGAAAGAAAGAAAGAAAGAAAGAAAGCGCTTCAATGATATGAAGAAAGAAAGAAAGAAAGAAAGCGCTTCAATGATATGAAGAAAGAAAGAAAGAGATCGCTTCAATGATATGAAGAAAGAAAGAGAGAAAGAAAGAAAGCGCTTCAATGATATGAAGAAAGAAAGAAAGAAAGAAAGTGCTTCAATGATATGAAGAAAGAAAGAAAGAAAGAAAGCGCTTCAATGATATGAAGAAAGAAAGAAAGAGAGCGCTTCAATGATATGAAGAAAGAAAGAAAGAAAGAAAGTGCTTCAATGATATGAAGAAAGAAAGAAAGAGAGCGCTTCAATGATATGAAGAAAGAAAGAAAGAAAGCGCTTCAATGATATGAAGAAAGAAAGAAAGAAAGCGCTTCAATGATATGAAGAAAGAAAGAAAGAAAGAAAGTGCTTCAATGATATGAAGAAAGAAAGAAAGAAAGAAAGCGCTTCAATGATATGAAGAAAGAAAGAAAGCGCTTCAATGATATGAAGAAAGAAAGAAAGAAAGAAGGCGCTTCAATGATATGAAGAGAGAAAGAAAGAAAGAAAGCGCTTCAATGATATGAAGAAAGAAAGAAAGAAAGAAAGCGCTTCAATGATATGAAGAGAGAAAGAAAGAAAGCGCTTCAATGATATGAAGAAAGAAAGAAAGAAAGCGCTTCAAGGATATGAAGAAAGAAAGAAAGAAAGCGCTTCAATGATATGAAGAGAGAAAGAAAGAAAGCGCTTCAATGATATGAAGAAAGAAAGAAAGAAAGCGCTTCAAGGATATGAAGAAAGAAAGCGCTTCAATGATATGAAGAAAGAAAGAAAGAAAGAAAGCGCTTCAATGATATGAAGAAAGAAAGAAAGAAAGAAAGCGCTTCAATGATATGAAGAGAGAAAGAAAGAAAGCGCTTCAATGATATGAAGAAAGAAAGAAAGAAAGAAAGAAAGAAAGCGCTTCAATGATATGAAGAAAGAAAGAAAGAAAGAAAGCGCTTTAATGATATGAAGAAAGAAAGAAAGAGAGCGCTTCAATGATATGAAGAAAGAAAGAAAGAAAGAAAGAAAGCGCTTCAATGATATGAAGAAAGAAAGAAAGAAAGAAAGAAAGTGCTTCAATGATATGAAGGAAGAAAGAAAGAAAGAAAGAAAGCGCTTCAATGATATGAAGAAAGAAAGAAAGAGAGCGCTTCAATGATATGAAGAAAGAAAGAAAGAAAGAAAGAAAGTGCTTCAATGATATGAAGAAAGAAAGAAAGAGAGCGCTTCAATGATATGAAGAAAGAAAGAAAGAAAGCGCTTCAATGATATGAAGAAAGAAAGAAAGCGCTTCAATGATATAAAGAAAGAAAGAAAGAAAGTGCTTCAATGATATGAAGAAAGAAAGAAAGAAAGAAAGCGCTTCAATGATATGAAGAGAGAAAGAAAGAAAGCGCTTCAATGATATGAAGAAAGAAAGAAAGAAAGCGCTTCAAGGATATGAAGAAAGAAAGAAAGCGCTTCAATGATATGAAGAGAGAAAGAAAGAAAGCGCTTCAATGATATGAAGAAAGAAAGAAAGAAAGCGCTTCAAGGATATGAAGAAAGAAAGAAAGAAAGCGCTTCAATGATATGAAGAAAGAAAGAAAGAAAGAAAGAAAGCGCTTCAATGATATGAAGAAAGAAAGAAAGAAAGAAAGCGCTTCAATGATATGAAGAAAGAAAGAAAGCGCTTCAATGATATGAAGAGAGAAAGAAAGAAAGCGCTTCAATGATATGAAGAAAGAAAGAAAGAAAGCGCTTCAATGATATGAAGAAAGAAAGAAAGAAAGCGCTTCAATGATATGAAGAAAGAAAGAAAGAAAGAAAGCGCTTCAATGATATGAAGAAAGAAAGAAAGAAAGAAAGCGCTTCAATGATATGAAGAATGAAAGAAAGAAAGAAAGTGCTTCAATGATATGAAGAAAGAAAGAAAGAGAGCGCTTCAATGATATGAAGAAAGAAAGAAAGAAAGAAAGAAAGAAAGCGCTTCAATGATATGAAGAAAGAAAGAAAGAAAGAAAGCGCTTCAATGATATGAAGAAAGAAAGAAAGAAAGAAAGCGCTTCAATGATATGAAGAAAGAAAGAAAGAGAGCGCTTCAATGATATGAAGAAAGAAAGAAAGAAAGAAAGAAAGTGCTTCAAT
This sequence comes from Acanthosepion esculentum, assembly GCA_964036315.1. Taxonomy (NCBI): domain Eukaryota; kingdom Metazoa; phylum Mollusca; class Cephalopoda; order Sepiida; family Sepiidae; genus Acanthosepion; species Acanthosepion esculentum. Next base: position 57,953,450 of record OZ038516.1, read on the forward strand.
GATATGAAGAAAGAAAGAAAGAGAGCGCTTCAATGATATGAAGAAAGAAAGAAAGAAAGAAAGCGCTTCAATGATATGAAGAAAGAAAGAAAGCGCTTCAATGATATGAAGAAAGAAAGAAAGAAAGAAAGTGCTTCAATGATATGAAGAAAGAAAGAAAGAAAGAAAGCGCTTCAATGATATGAAGAAAGAAAGAAAGAAAGAAAGAAAGTGCTTCAATGATATGAAGAAAGAAAGAAAGAAAGAAAGCGCTTCAATGATATGAAGAAAGAAAGAAAGAGAGCGCTTCAATGATATGAAGAAAGAAAGAAAGAAAGAAAGAAAGTGCTTCAATGATATGAAGAAAGAAAGAAAGAGAGCGCTTCAATGATATGAAGAAAGAAAGAAAGAAAGAAAGAAAGAAAGCGCTTCAATGATATGAAGAAAGAAAGAAAGAAAGAAAGCGCTTCAATGATATGAAGACAGAAAGAAAGAAAGAAAGCGCTTCAATGATATGAAGAAAGAAAGAATGAAAGAAAGAAAGCGCTTTAATGATATGAAGAAAGAAAGAAAGAAAGAAAGCGCTTCACTGATATGAAGAAAGAAAGAAAGAAAGTGCTTCAATGATATGAAGAAAGAAAGCGCTTCAATGATATGAAGAAAGAAAGAAAGAGAGCGCTTCAATGATATGAAGAAAGAAAGAAAGAAAGAAAGAAAGAAAGCGCTTCAATGATATGAAGAAAGAAAGAAAGAAAGAAAGAAAGCGCTTCAATGATATGAAGAAAGAAAGAAAGAAAGAAAGCGCTTCAATGATATGAAGAAAGAAAGAAAGAGATCGCTTCAATGATATGAAGAAAGAAAGAAAGAAAGAAAGAAAGCGCCTCAATGATATGAAGAAAGAAAGAATGAAAGTGCTTCAATGATATGAAGAAAGAAAGAAAGAAAGAAAGCGCTTCAATGATATGAAGAAAGAAAGAAAGAGAGCGCTTCAATGATATGAAGAAAGAAAGAAAGAAAGAAAGTGCTTCAATGATATGAAGAAAGAAAGAAAGAGAGCGCTTCAATGATATGAAGAAAGAAAGAAAGAAAGCGCTTCAATGATATGAAGAAAGAAAGAAAGAAAGAAAGAAAGTGCTTCAATGATATGAAGAAAGAAAGAAAGAAAGAAAGCGCTTCAATGATATGAAGAAAGAAAGAAAGCGCTTCAATGATATGAAGAAAGAAAGAAAGAAAGAAAGCGCTTCAATGATATGAAGAGAGAAAGAAAGAAAGAAAGCGCTTCAATGATATGAAGAAAGAAAGAAAGAAAGAAAGCGCTTCAATGATATGAAGAAAGAAAGAAAGAAAGCGCTTCAATGATATGAAGAAAGAAAGAAAGAAAGCGCTTCAAGGATATGAAGAAAGAAAGAAAGAAAGCGCTTCAATGATATGAAGAGAGAAAGAAAGAAAGCGCTTCAATGATATGAAGAAAGAAAGAAAGAAAGCGCTTCAAGGATATGAAGAAAGAAAGCGCTTCAATGATATGAAGAAAGAAAGAAAGAAAGAAAGCGCTTCAATGATATGAAGAAAGAAAGAAAGAAAGAAAGCGCTTCAATGATATGAAGAAAGAAAGAAAGCGCTTCAATGATATGAAGAGAGAAAGAAAGAAAGCGCTTCAATGATATGAAGAAAGAAAGAAAGAAAGAAAGAAAGAAAGAAAGCGCTTCAATGATATGAAGAAAGAAAGAAAGAAAGAAAGCGCTTTAATGATATGAAGAAAGAAAGAAAGAGAGCGCTTCAATGATATGAAGAAAGAAAGAAAGAAAGAAAGAAAGAAAGAAAGCGCTTCAATGATATGAAGAAAGAAAGAAAGAAAGAAAGAAAGTGCTTCAATGATATGAAGGAAGAAAGAAAGAGAGCGCTTCAATGATATGAAGAAAGAAAGAAAGAGAGCGCTTCAATGATATGAAGAAAGAAAGAAAGAAAGAAAGAAAGTGCTTCAATGATATGAAGAAAGAAAGAAAGAGAGCGCTTCAATGATATGAAGAAAGAAAGAAAGAAAGCGCTTCAATGATATGAAGAAAGAAAGAAAGAAAGCGCTTCAATGATATAAAGAAAGAAAGAAAGAAAGAAAGTGCTTCAATGATATGAAGAAAGAAAGAAAGAAAGAAAGCGCTTCAATGATATGAAGAGAGAAAGAAAGAAAGCGCTTCAATGATATGAAGAAAGAAAGAAAGAAAGCGCTTCAAGGATATGAAGAAAGAAAGAAAGAAAGCGTTTCAATGATATGAAGAGAGAAAGAAAGAAAGCGCTTCAATGATATGAAGAAAGAAAGAAAGAAAGCGCTTCAAGGATATGAAGAAAGAAAGAAAGAAAGCGCTTCAATGATATGAAGAAAGAAAGAAAGAAAGAAAGAAAGAAAGAAAGCGCTTCAATGATATGAAGAAAGAAAGAAAGAAAGAAAGCGCTTCAATGATATGAAGAAAGAAAGAAAGCGCTTCAATGATATGAAGAGAGAAAGAAAGAAAGCGCTTCAATGATATGAAGAAAGAAAGAAAGAAAGCGCTTCAATGATATGAAGAAAGAAAGAAAGAAAGCGCTTCAATGATATGAAGAAAGAAAGAAAGAAAGAAAGCGCTTCAATGATATGAAGAAAGAAAGAAAGAAAGAAAGCGCTTCAATGATATGAAGAATGAAAGAAAGAAAGAAAGTGCTTCAATGATATGAAGAAAGAAAGAAAGAGAGCGCTTCAATGATATGAAGAAAGAAAGAAAGAAAGAAAGAAAGAAAGCGCTTCAATGATATGAAGAAAGAAAGAAAGAAAGAAAGCGCTTCAATGATATGAAGAAAGAAAGAAAGAAAGAAAGCGCTTCAATGATATGAAGAAAGAAAGAAAGAAAGAAAGCGCTTCAATGATATGAAGAAAGAAAGAAAGAAAGAAAGCGCTTCAATGATATGAAGAATGAAAGAAAGAAAGAAAGTGCTTCAATGATATGAAGAAAGAAAGAAAGAGAGCGCTTCAATGATATGAAGAAAGAAAGAAAGAAAGAAAGAAAGAAAGCGCTTCAATGATATGAAGAAAGAAAGAAAGAAAGAAAGCGCTTCAATGATATGAAGAAAGAAAGAAAGAAAGAAAGCGCTTCAATGATATGAAGAAAGAAAGAAAGAGAGCGCTTCAATGATATGAAGAAAGAAAGAAAGAAAGAAAGAAAGTGCTTCAATGATATGAAGAAAGAAAGAAAGAGAGCGCTTCAATGATATGAAGAAAGAAAGAAAGAAAGAAAGCGCTTCAATGATATGAAGAAAGAAAGAAAGCGCTTCAATGATATGAAGAAAGAAAGAAAGAAAGAAAGTGCTTCAATGATATGAAGAAAGAAAGAAAGAAAGAAAGCGCTTCAATGATATGAAGAAAGAAAGAAAGAAAGAAAGAAAGTGCTTCAATGATATGAAGAAAGAAAGAAAGAAAGAAAGCGCTTCAATGATATGAAGAAAGAAAGAAAGAGAGCGCTTCAATGATATGAAGAAAGAAAGAAAGAAAGAAAGAAAGTGCTTCAATGATATGAAGAAAGAAAGAAAGAGAGCGCTTCAATGATATGAAGAAAGAAAGAAAGAAAGAAAGAAAGAAAGCGCTTCAATGATATGAAGAAAGAAAGAAAGAAAGAAAGCGCTTCAATGATATGAAGACAGAAAGAAAGAAAGAAAGCGCTTCAATGATATGAAGAAAGAAAGAATGAAAGAAAGAAAGCGCTTTAATGATATGAAGAAAGAAAGAAAGAAAGAAAGCGCTTCACTGATATGAAGAAAGAAAGAAAGAAAGTGCTTCAATGATATGAAGAAAGAAAGCGCTTCAATGATATGAAGAAAGAAAGAAAGAGAGCGCTTCAATGATATGAAGAAAGAAAGAAAGAAAGAAAGAAAGAAAGCGCTTCAATGATATGAAGAAAGAAAGAAAGAAAGAAAGAAAGCGCTTCAATGATATGAAGAAAGAAAGAAAGAAAGAAAGCGCTTCAATGATATGAAGAAAGAAAGAAAGAGATCGCTTCAATGATATGAAGAAAGAAAGAAAGAAAGAAAGAAAGCGCCTCAATGATATGAAGAAAGAAAGAATGAAAGTGCTTCAATGATATGAAGAAAGAAAGAAAGAAAGAAAGCGCTTCAATGATATGAAGAAAGAAAGAAAGAAAGAAAGCGCTTCAATGATATGAAGAAAGAAAGAAAGAAAGAAAGCGCTTCAATGATATGAAGAAAGAAAGAAAGAGAGCGCTTCAATGATATGAAGAAAGAAAGAAAGAAAGCGCTTCAATGATATGAAGAAAGAAAGAAAGAAAGAAAGAAAGTGCTTCAATGATATGAAGAAAGAAAGAAAGAAAGAAAGCGCTTCAATGATATGAAGAAAGAAAGAAAGCGCTTCAATGATATGAAGAAAGAAAGAAAGAAAGAAAGCGCTTCAATGATATGAAGAGAGAAAGAAAGAAAGAAAGCGCTTCAATGATATGAAGAAAGAAAGAAAGAAAGAAAGCGCTTCAATGATATGAAGAAAGAAAGAAAGAAAGCGCTTCAATGATATGAAGAAAGAAAGAAAGAAAGCGCTTCAAGGATATGAAGAAAGAAAGAAAGAAAGCGCTTCAATGATATGAAGAGAGAAAGAAAGAAAGCGCTTCAATGATATGAAGAAAGAAAGAAAGAAAGCGCTTCAAGGATATGAAGAAAGAAAGCGCTTCAATGATATGAAGAAAGAAAGAAAGAAAGAAAGCGCTTCAATGATATGAAGAAAGAAAGAAAGAAAGAAAGCGCTTCAATGATATGAAGAAAGAAAGAAAGCGCTTCAATGATATGAAGAGAGAAAGAAAGAAAGCGCTTCAATGATATGAAGAAAGAAAGAAAGAAAGAAAGAAAGAAAGAAAGCGCTTCAATGATATGAAGAAAGAAAGAAAGAAAGAAAGCGCTTTAATGATATGAAGAAAGAAAGAAAGAGAGCGCTTCAATGATATGAAGAAAGAAAGAAAGAAAGAAAGAAAGAAAGAAAGAAAGCGCTTCAATGATATGAAGAAAGAAAGAAAGAAAGAAAGAAAGTGCTTCAATGATATGAAGGAAGAAAGAAAGAGAGCGCTTCAATGATATGAAGAAAGAAAGAAAGAGAGCGCTTCAATGATATGAAGAAAGAAAGAAAGAAAGAAAGAAAGTGCTTCAATGATATGAAGAAAGAAAGAAAGAAAGAAAGCGCTTCAATGATATGAAGAAAGAAAGAAAGAAAGAAAGCGCTTCAATGATATGAAGAAAGAAAGAAAGAAAGAAAGCGCTTCAATGATATGAAGAAAGAAAGAAAGAAAGAACGAAAGAAATAGACAGAAAGGGAAAAATACGAACGAAAGTATAAAGAAGAAAGCGCTCTGAAAAAAAGAAAAAAGAAATAAAGAAAGGAAACGAACAAAGTAGAAAAGGGAGAAAAGAAAATCTAACAAAAACAAGAAAGAAAATAAGAAAGATAAAAATGGAAATGAAAATCGAATAAGAAACATTTTTTTAATTTTAATTTATAAAAATGAATCCAATAATTTAAACATTTTAATTAATTTTAATTTTAGTTTTAATTGCAAGAAAATAGCTTAAAGCCCGGCGTCTTTTTGACACTTTCTATTGCCAACGTTTGATAAATGTCTGCCAACATTCGACTCTGAAATAAAGATAAACACCCAAGAATAAAATAACCGAATTCGATTAACATGAGTTAATTTCATGAGCAGTTACATTTTACTTCAAATATAATGACTGGAGATGGGACTAAAAAGACACAGGGGTCACAAAAAGTTAGGAATAAAAACCTCCTTCGTTACCCCTTTCTCTGATCAATCCTAATTGTTTTATTACCCCTTAAGCAGAAGAATACTTTCGCCACCAGTCCGTTTCAGATACTACTACAGAAAAAAGACAATGTTTAAACATCGAAAACATTTAGGAAAATGAATTCCTTTTAGTATTATGTGGAAATAACCACTCTTTGCCTGATGAAAGTCGCGAGACCGGAAACTGGTGTAGAAAAAATATGGAAAATAAATTTTAATATTTTTTTTTTTTTAAATCCACATTATAACCAAAAAAGTTTGCGGTTTCTCTCTTTTTTAATATCTATATATATATATATATATATGTGTGTGTGTGTGTGTGTGTGTGTGTGTGTGTCTGTTTGTGTGTGTGCGCGCGCGTGTGTGTGTGTGTGTGTGTGTGTATTTAGGCAGCAAATTCTCTTTTAGGCATGTTTGATTGAATAAATTAAAAACATTATGTCTGCTTATTTTTTATCAAAATTCTTTCAAATTTACGAATATTTTTTCCGTATATTACATTTGTTGCCTTATTCAATTTTAATATACGGAAAAATATTCGTAAATTTGAAAGAATTATGATAAAAATAAGTAGACATAATGTTTGCAATTTATTCAATCACATATATATATATATATATATATATATATATATATATATATATATATATATATATATAAATTATGTGAAATCGCTACACAATTGCAGCCGTGTTTCGACACATACTGATGCATTTCTTCGAAATACGACAGCAATTGTGAAGTGATTTTACATGTTGTTTTAATATCCCGCAATAAATAATATTGGTCTAATTTGTGTATATATATACATATATATATATATATATATATATATATATATATATATATATATATATATATATAGTATGTAAAGAGTAATATATATATATATATATATATATATATATATTACTCTTTACATACTATATATATATATATATATATATATATATATATATAGTATGTAAAGAGTAATATATATATATATATATATATATATATATATATACTTAAGTAATTTATCGAGTTTAGAAGAAAACTCAACAGAATGCACTGAACGGCCGTTTCGTCCTATATTTGGGACTCATTGAAATTGAAACCCGGACATTAAAAGTTAATTTCCCCGATTATCCGAATCATTTGATAATCAAAGCGAAAAAAAGACATAAAATATTTCAAAAAAGAAACGTCGCCATCCCTGAGAAACCCAACTAATCAGAATATATTGTTCTAGCCACCAATTCCATTGCAACTATATTTTAAAAGAATATTCATAGAAATAATTGGGAGGATTTGAAATAATCATAATTAAGTAATTCAGCGAGTCTTGAAGAAACCTCAACAGAATGCATAAATCACTGGACGGCCGTTTCGTCCAATATTTGGGACTCATCAGCAGTGCGCATCTACTACCGAGAATCGAACCCGGACAGTTACGTTATCAGGCAAACGCCAGACCAACTGTTCCAACGGGCCTCGGCGACGAAGAGGGAGCAAATCAGACTCAAGATAGCGCCGCTCGATCACATATTCCGTGGTGGAACTCATCCGAGTTTCTCTTTAACCATAGCACTCTGCCTCCACGAGCTACGACTAACATCCCCAAGCCGCTCAGTCCAGAGCATTAGAAACCGGTTCAAGCAAGGATATACAAGGGATAGAAATTAGGAGGATTTGAGATAATTATAATTAAGTAATTCGTCGAGTCTAGAAGAAACCTCAACAGAATGCAGAAAGCACTGGACGGCCGTTTCGTCCTATATTTGGGACTCATCAGCAGTGCGCATCTACTACCGAGAATCGAACCCGGACAGTTACGTTATCAGGCAAACGCCAGACCAACTGTTCCAACGGGCCTCGGCGACGAAGAGGGAGCAAATCAGACTCAAGATAGCGCTGCTCGATCACATATTCCGTGGTGGAACTCGTTCGAGTTTCTCTTTAACCATAGGACTCTGCCTCCACGAGCTACGACTAACATACCCAAGCCGCTCAGTCCAAAGCATTAGAAACCGGTTCAAGCAAGGATATACAAGTGATAGAAATTAGGAGGATTTGAGATAATTATAATTAAGTAATTCAGCGAGTCTAGAAGAAACCTCAACAGAATGAATAAATCACTGGACGGCCGTTTCGTCCTATATTTGGGACTCATCAGCAGTGCGCATCTACTACCGAGAATCGAACCCGGACAGTTACGTTATCAGGCAAACGCCAGACCAACTGTTCCAACGGGCCTCGGCGACGAAGAGGGAGCAAATCAGACTCAAGATAGCGCTGCTCGATCACATATTCCGTGGTGGAACTCATCCGAGTTTCTCTTTAACCATAGGACTCTGCCTCCACGAGCTACGACTAACATACCCAAGCCGCTCAGTCCAAAGCATTAGAAACCGGTTCAAGCAAGGATATACAAGTGATAGAAATTAGGAGGATTTGAGATAATTATAATTAAGTAATTCGTCGAGTCTAGAAGAAACCTCAACAGAATGCAGAAAGCACTGGACGGCCGTTTCGTCCTATATTTGGGACTCATCAGCAGTGCGCATCTACTACCGAGAATCGAACCCGGACAGTTACGTTATCAGGCAAACGCCAGACCAACTGTTCCAACGGGCCTCGGCGACGAAGAGGGAGCAAATCAGACTCAAGATAGCGCTGCTCGATCACATATTCCGTGGTGGAACTCGTTCGAGTTTCTCTTTAACCATAGGACTCTGCCTCCACGAGCTACGACTAACATACCCAAGCCGCTCAGTCCAAAGCATTAGAAACCGGTTCAAGCAAGGATATACAAGTGATAGAAATTAGGAGGATTTGAGATAATTATAATTAAGTAATTCAGCGAGTCTAGAAGAAACCTCAACAGAATGAATAAATCACTGGACGGCCGTTTCGTCCTATATTTGGGACTCATCAGCAGTGCGCATCTACTACCGAGAATCGAACCCGGACAGTTACGTTATCAGGCAAACGCCAGACCAACTGTTCCAACGGGCCTCGGCGACGAAGAGGGAGCAAATCAGACTCAAGATAGCGCTGCTCGATCACATATTCCGTGGTGGAACTCGTTCGAGTTTCTCTTTAACCATAGAACTCTGCCTCCACGAGCTACGACTAACATACCCAAGCCGCTCAGTCCAAAGCATTAGAAACCGGTTCAAGCAAGGATATACAAGTGATAGAAATTAGGAGGATTTGAGATAATTATAATTAAGTAATTCAGCGAGTCTAGAAGAAACCTCAACAGAATGAATAAATCACTGGACGGCCGTTTCGTCCTATATTTGGGACTCATCAGCAGTGCGCATCTACTACCGAGAATCGAACCCGGACAGTTACGTTATCAGGCAAACGCCAGACCAACTGTTCCAACGGGCCTCGGCGACGGAGAGGGAGCAAATCAGACTCAAGATAGCGCTGCTCGATCACATATTCCGTGGTGGAACTCGTTCGAGTTTCTCTTTAACCATAGGACTCTGCCTCCACGAGCTACGACTAACATACCCAAGCCGCTCAGTCCAAAGCATTAGAAACCGGTTCAAGCAAGGATATACAAGTGATAGAAATTAGGAGGATTTGAGATAGTTATAATTAAGTAATTCATCGAGTCTAGAAGAAACCTCAACAGAATGCAGAAAGCACTGGACGGCCGTTTCGTCCTATATTTGGGACTCATCAGCAGTGCGCATCTACTACCGAGAATCGAACCCGGACAGTTACGTTATCAGGCAAACGCCAGACCAACTGTTCCAACGGGCCTCGGCGACGAAGAGGGAGCAAATCAGACTCAAGATAGCGCTGCTCGATCACATATTCCGTGGTGGAACTCGTTCGAGTTTCTCTTTAACCATAGCACTCTGCCTCCACGAGCTACGACTAACATCCCCAAGCCGCTCAGTCCGGAGCATTAGAAACCGGTTCAAGCAAGGATATACAAGTGATAGAAATTAGGAGGATTTGAGATAGTTATAATTAAGTAATTCATCGAGTCTAGAAGAAACCTCAACAGAATGCAGAAAGCACTGGACGGCCGTTTCGTCCTATATTTGGGACTCATCAGCAGTGCGCATCTACTACCGAGAATCGAACCCGGACAGTTACGTTATCAGGCAAACGCCAGACCAACTGTTCCAACGGGCCTCGGCGACGGAGAGGGAGCAAATCAGACTCAAGATAGCGCTGCTCGATCACATATTCCGTGGTGGAACTCATCCGAGTTTCTCTTTAACCATAGGACTCTGCCTCCACGAGCTACGACTAACATCCCCAAGCCGCTCAGTCCAGAACATTAGAAGCCGGTTCAAGCAAGGATATACAAGTGATAGAAATTAGGAGGATTTGAGATAATTATAATTAAGTAATTCGTCGAGTCTAGAAGAAACTTCTAATGCTCTGGACTGAGCGGCTAGGAAGCTATTACTGGAAGTTTAGGGAGAACCATAGCAAAAGTACAAGAATTAAATGGAGCCATTTAAGAAATTTAAAAACTAATGTAATAGTCGAAAATACGTGTAGGTTATACCAAGAAGAGAAACTGGCTATAGTAACGTATAAAAACAGCAATGAATGGCTGAACGGGAGGTCAGAGGTCATGACCAAACGCAGACATTTTAAGAAGTTCAGTGACTAAATTTAAAAATCCTTTTTTTCCCACTATCTCCGGTTTCGAAAGTGCTTAAGTTGTTATAATATTTATCTCTACTTTGTATTGAACCCTCTTTAAATTAAATATTACGGCCAGGGAAATTATACTTCATTTGTTCTTATTTTACCTGTATATATATATATATATATATATATATATATATATATATATATATATATATATATATATATATTTGTGTATTTAGGCAGCAATCCTTATTTTAAGCACATTTCATTAAAAACGACTGACAAGGTGCTTTTATTTAACATTTCATTAAAATATATGTATATATATATGTACAGGGTGACCCCAAAAAACGGGAATTTTTGAAGTGCGTATGGCCAGACATGAGCAAGTGGCAACACTGCGAGACAGTGACCTTGAGCAAGGAAACATTTCGCCATTTTAGCAACGAGAATGAAATTCACAGTATCCCAGCTGAGATGTTGCAGCAGTCAATGAGGAATCTCAACAGCAGATTTCAAGAGTGCATTCGTACAGGAGGACGCCATCTACAGGACGTAATTTAAAAAAAATGAAAATTCCATCATTGTTGCTTAAATGGCATGTTTTAAGGTTTCAATTACTATGAATTAAATATTTTTCTTCCATCACTCTTGTTAAAAAGTTCCAGTTTTTTTTGGTCACCCTGTATATATATATATATATATATATATATATATATATATATATATATATATATATATATACCTGGCCCGCTTGGCAGCTTTAGACTGACTAGGACCCACAGAACGCCTCATCAGAGATGTTGGTTCCATTTCTGTATTTTCTCGATCATGGGTTAGAGAAACATATATATATATATATATATATATATATATATATATATATATATATATATATATATATATTTATAAACACACACATATAAATATATATATATATATATATATATATATATATATATGAATGTATATATATATATATGTCAGAGTAACACAAAGAGCAAAATATTTGTTAAAACTGAACTTATTAAAAGTGCTCAATACAAAGTCGGAAAACCAGATTTTCAGAGCTGTTTAATATTTAAAAAGGATGAAAGCTGACCAAAACACACTACCGCGGTTTCGACCTCTACGGTCTCGTCAGGTGGTTTGTTCAGCAAATCAACTACACGGAGGTTAACAACTT
>OZ038516.1:57970050-57982550 GCA_964036315.1 Acanthosepion esculentum
TTTTTCTATCTCCCACCGAATACGAGACCCAAAAGCCACTCAAGGTTGAGATTTACTAAATGGGGATGTTGTAAGGTCGTTCAGGAATTTGGTATGTGTTGCATATAGTTAGAATAGATGACTGTTGACTCTAGACTTAAAGAGACTGTAACATTCAGAGAAGCTGTGTGAATGATACTTCATCCTCATTAATGGAATATGAATGGAATAAGGATCAGTGGGAAATCAGTGTACGTAACATAGCGAATCATAGCTGTGAAGGTCTGAACTGGTGGAAGTAAGGAATTCAGTTTGCTCGTGAAAATAGCGATAGACTAGCGAGAGGCTTGTTACTTTTTGTCTGTGGAAATGGGGTTGTAGGGTGGAAAACAATTCATCACTCACAAGGCCGCGCAAACTCGGTGGTTTATGGCTACATCGCATTGCGCCACCGGTTTTCGTACCATCGTCGAAGTTAAGCAACGTCGAACCAGGTCAGTACCTAGATGAGTGACCGCTTGGGAATATCAGCTGTTGTAAGCTTGAATGTGAGGGTGGTGTCGTGGATAATGTCTCGGAATTGCTGTGGGTTCGTTACTCTCTTCCTCTAGTAATGATTTAGTGATATAAGTCTTACTAATTAGTAAGACTTATATCACTAAATCATTTTATTTTATTATTATGCCTCTTGATTTCTTGGGGAACATAGGGCCGCAACAACACCTCTCCAACGGACGCGGTTCTGGCCGATCTTCTTCAGCTCGGCGCATGTCATGTCGGCTGCCTTCACCTATCCGTCAGCATTTCTTTTCACTTCCTTTGTGGATTCCAGTCATGGGCCTTCCTGCCTGGTGACTCTAGCACATGGCTTCCATGCCTAAGTCGCGTCAACACTGCCCGAAGTCTGTTTTGGTCGGCCCACTTTTCGCTTCCTTTGTGGATTCCAGTCAAGGGCCTTCCTGCCTGGTGACTCTAGCACATGGCTTCCATGCCTAAGTCGCGTCAACACTGCCCGAAGTCTGTTTTGGTCGGCCCACTTTTCGCTTCCTTTGTGGATTCCAGTCAAGGGCCTTCCTGCCTGGTGACTCTAGCACATGGCTTCCATGCCTAAGTCGCGTCAACACTGCCCCAAGTCTGTTTTGGTCGACCCACTTTTTGCTTCCCTTGTGGATTTCAGTCAAGGGCCTTCCTGCCTGGTGACTCTAGCACATGGCTTCCATGCCTAAGTCGCGTCAACACTGCCCCAAGTCTGTTTTGGTCGACCCACTTTTTGCTTCCCTTGTGGATTCCAGTCAAGGGCCTTCCTGCCTGGTGACTCTAGCACATGGCTTCCATGCCTAAGTCGCGTCAACACTGCCCGAAGTCTGTTTTGGTCGGCCCACTTTTCGCTTCCTTTGTGGATTCCAGTCAAGGGCCTTCCTGCCTGGTGACTCTAGCACATGGCTTCCATGCCTAAGTCGCGTCAACACTGCCCGAAGTCTGTTTTGGTCGGCCCACTTTTCGCTTCCTTTGTGGATTCCAGTCAAGGGCCTTCCTGCCTGGTGACTCTAGCACATGGCTTCCATGCCTAAGTCGCGTCAACACTGCCCCAAGTCTGTTTTGGTCGACCCACTTTTTGCTTCCCTTGTGGATTTCAGTCAAGGGCCTTCCTGCCTGGTGACTCTAGCACATGGCTTCCATGCCTAAGTCGCGTCAACACTGCCCCAAGTCTGTTTTGGTCGACCCACTTTTTGCTTCCCTTGTGGATTCCAGTCAAGGGCCTTCCTGCCTGGTGACTCTAGCACATGGCTTCCATGCCTAAGTCGCGTCAACACTGCCCGAAGTCTGTTTTGGTCGGCCCACTTTTCGCTTCCTTTGTGGATTCCAGTCAAGGGCCTTCCTGCCTGGTGGCTCTAGCACATGGCTTCCATGCCTAAGTCGCGTCAACACTGCCCCAAGTCTGTTTTGGTCGACCCACTTTTTGCTTCCCTTGTGGATTCCAGTCAAGGGCCTTCCTGCCTGGTGACTCTAGCACATGGCTTCCATGCCTAAGTCGCGTCAACACTGCCCGAAGTCTGTTTTGGTCGGCCCACTTTTCGCTTCCTTTGTGGATTCCAGTCAAGGGCCTTCCTGCCTGGTGACTCTAACACATGGCTTCCATGCCTAAGTCGCGTCAACACTGCCCGAAGTCTGTTTTGGTCGGCCCACTTTTCGCTTCCTTTGTGGATTCCAGTCAAGGGCCTTCCTGCCTGGTGACTCTAGCACATGGCTTCCATGCCTAAGTCGCGTCAACACTGCCCGAAGTCTGTTTTGGTCGGCCCACTTTTCGCTTCCTTTGTGGATTCCAGTCAAGGGCCTTCCTGCCTGGTGACTCTAGCACATGGCTTCCATGCCTAAGTCGCGTCAACACTGCCCCAAGTCTGTTTTGGTCGACCCACTTTTTGCTTCCCTTGTGGATTTCAGTCAAGGGCCTTCCTGCCTGGTGACTCTAGCACATGGCTTCCATGCCTAAGTCGCGTCAACACTGCCCCAAGTCTGTTTTGGTCGACCCACTTTTTGCTTCCCTTGTGGATTCCAGTCAAGGGCCTTCCTGCCTGGTGACTCTAGCACATGGCTTCCATGCCTAAGTCGCGTCAACACTGCCCCAAGTCTGTTTTGGTCGGCCCACTTTTCGCTTCCTTTGTGGATTCCAGTCAAGGGCCTTCCTGCCTGGTGGCTCTAGCACATGGCTTCCATGCCTAAGTCGCGTCAACACTGCCCCAAGTCTGTTTTGGTCGACCCACTTTTTGCTTCCCTTGTGGATTCCAGTCAAGGGCCTTCCTGCCTGGTGACTCTAGCACATGGCTTCCATGCCTAAGTCGCGTCAACACTGCCCGAAGTCTGTTTTGGTCGGCCCACTTTTCGCTTCCTTTGTGGATTCCAGTCAAGGGCCTTCCTGCCTGGTGACTCTAACACATGGCTTCCATGCCTAAGTCGCGTCAACACTGCCCGAAGTCTGTTTTGGTCGGCCCACTTTTCGCTTCCTTTGTGGATTCCAGTCAAGGGCCTTCCTGCCTGGTGACTCTAGCACATGGCTTCCATGCCTAAGTCGCGTCAACACTGCCCGAAGTCTGTTTTGGTCGGCCCACTTTTCGCTTCCTTTGTGGATTCCAGTCAAGGGCCTTCCTGCCTGGTGACTCTAGCACATGGCTTCCATGCCTAAGTCGCGTCAACACTGCCCCAAGTCTGTTTTGGTCGACCCACTTTTTGCTTCCCTTGTGGATTTCAGTCAAGGGCCTTCCTGCCTGGTGACTCTAGCACATGGCTTCCATGCCTAAGTCGCGTCAACACTGCCCCAAGTCTGTTTTGGTCGACCCACTTTTTGCTTCCCTTGTGGATTCCAGTCAAGGGCCTTCCTGCCTGGTGACTCTAGCACATGGCTTCCATGCCTAAGTCGCGTCAACACTGCCCCAAGTCTGTTTTGGTCGGCCCACTTTTCGCTTCCTTTGTGGATTCCAGTCAAGGGCCTTCCTGCCTGGTGGCTCTAGCACATGGCTTCCATGCCTAAGTCGCGTCAACACTGCCCCAAGTCTGTTTTGGTCGACCCACTTTTTGCTTCCCTTGTGGATTCCAGTCAAGGGCCTTCCTGCCTGGTGACTCTAGCACATGGCTTCCATGCCTAAGTCGCGTCAACACTGCCCGAAGTCTGTTTTGGTCGGCCCACTTTTCGCTTCCTTTGTGGATTCCAGTCAAGGGCCTTCCTGCCTGGTGACTCTAACACATGGCTTCCATGCCTAAGTCGCGTCAACACTGCCCGAAGTCTGTTTTGGTCGGCCCACTTTTCGCTTCCTTTGTGGATTCCAGTCAAGGGCCTTCCTGCCTGGTGACTCTAGCACATGGCTTCCATGCCTAAGTCGCGTCAACACTGCCCCAAGTCTGTTTTGGTCGACCCACTTTTTGCTTCCCTTGTGGATTTCAGTCAAGGGCCTTCCTGCCTGGTGACTCTAGCACATGGCTTCCATGCCTAAGTCGCGTCAACACTGCCCCAAGTCTGTTTTGGTCGACCCACTTTTTGCTTCCCTTGTGGATTCCAGTCAAGGGCCTTCCTGCCTGGTGACTCTAGCACATGGCTTCCATGCCTAAGTCGCGTCAACACTGCCCCAAGTCTGTTTTGGTCGACCCACTTTTTGCTTCCCTTGTGGATTTCAGTCAAGGGCCTTCCTGCCTGGTGACTCTAGCACATGGCTTCCATGCCTAAGTCGCGTCAACACTGCCCCAAGTCTGTTTTGGTCGACCCACTTTTTGCTTCCCTTGTGGATTTCAGTCAAGGGCCTTCCTGCCTGGTGACTCTAGCACATGGCTTCCATGCCTAAGTCGCGTCAACACTGCCCCAAGTCTGTTTTGGTCGACCCACTTTTTGCTTCCCTTGTGGATTCCAGTCAAGGGCCTTCCTGCCTGGTGACTCTAGCACATGGCTTCCATGCCTAAGTCGCGTCAACACTGCCCCAAGTCTGTTTTGGTCGACCCACTTTTTGCTTCCCTTGTGGATTTCAGTCAAGGGCCTTCCTGCCTGGTGACTCTAGCACATGGCTTCCATGCCTAAGTCGCGTCAACACTGCCCCAAGTCTGTTTTGGTCGACCCACTTTTTGCTTCCCTTGTGGATTTCAGTCAAGGGCCTTCCTGCCTGGTGACTCTAGCACATGGCTTCCATGCCTAAGTCGCGTCAACACTGCCCCAAGTCTGTGTTGGTCGACCCACTTTTTGCTTCCCTTGTGGATTCCAGTCAAGGGCCTTCCTGCCTGGTGACTCTAGCACATGGCTTCCATGCCTAAGTCGCGTCAACACTGCCCCAAGTCTGTTTTGGTCGACCCACTTTTTGCTTCCCTTGTGGATTTCAGTCAAGGGCCTTCCTGCCTGGTGACTCTAGCACATGGCTTCCATGCCTAAGTCGCGTCAACACTGCCCCAAGTCTGTTTTGGTCGACCCACTTTTTGCTTCCCTTGTGGATTCCAGTCAAGGGCCTTCCTGCCTGGTGACTCTAGCACATGGCTTCCATGCCTAAGTCGCGTCAACACTGCCCCAAGTCTGTTTTGGTCGACCCACTTTTTGCTTCCCTTGTGGATTCCAGTCAAGGGCCTTCCTGCCTGGTGACTCTAACACATGGCTTCCATGCCTAAGTCGCGTCAACACTGCCCGAAGTCTGTTTTGGTCGACCCACTTTTTGATTCCCTTGTGGATTCCAGTAAAGGGCCTTCCTGCCTGGTGACTCTAGCACATGGCTTCCATGCCTAAGTCGCGTCACCACTGCCCCAAGTCTGTGTTGGTCGACCCACTTTTTGCTTCCCTTGTGGATTCCAGTCAAGGGCCTTCCTGCCTGGTGACTCTAGCACATGGCTTCCATGCCTAAGTCGCGTCAACACTGCCCTAAGTCTGTGTTGGTCGACCCACTTTTTGCTTCCCTTGTGGATTCCAGTCAAGGGCCTTCCTGCCTGGTGACTCTAGCACATGGCTTCCATGCCTAAGTCGCGTCAACACTGCCCCAAGTCTGTTTTGGTCGACCCACTTTTTGCTTCCCTTGTGGATTCCAGTCAAGGGCCTTCCTGCCTGGTGACTCTAGCACATGGCTTCCATGCCTAAGTCGCGTCAACACTGCCCCAAGTCTGTTTTGGTCGACCCACTTTTTGCTTCCCTTGTGGATTCCAGTCAAGGGCCTTCCTGCCTGGTGACTCTAGCACATGGCTTCCATGCCTAAGTCGCGTCAAACACTGCCCCAAGTCTGTTTTGGTCGACCCACTTTTTGCTTCCCTTGTGGATTTCAGTCAAGGGCCTTCCTGCCTGGTGACTCTAGCACATGGCTTCCATGCCTAAGTCGCGTCAACACTGCCCCAAGTCTGTTTTGGTCGACCCACTTTTTGCTTCCCTTGTGGATTCCAGTCAAGGGCCTTCCTGCCTGGTGACTCTAGCACATGGCTTCCATGCCTAAGTCGCGTCAACACTGCCCCAAGTCTGTTTTGGTCGACCCACTTTTTGCTTCCCTTGTGGATTTCAGTCAAGGGCCTTCCTGCCTGGTGACTCTAGCACATGGCTTCCATGCCTAAGTCGCGTCAACACTGCCCCAAGTCTGTGTTGGTCGACCCACTTTTTGCTTCCCTTGTGGATTCCAGTCAAGGGCCTTCCTGCCTGGTGACTCTAGCACATGGCTTCCATGCCTAAGTCGCGTCAACACTGCCCCAAGTCTGTGTTGGTCGACCCACTTTTTGCTTCCCTTGTGGATTCCAGTCAAGAGCCTTCCTGCCTGGTGACTCTAGCACATGGCTTCCATGCCTAAGTCGCGTCAACACTGCCCCAAGTCTGTTTTGGTCGACCCACTTTTTGCTTCCCTTGTGGATTTCAGTCAAGGGCCTTCCTGCCTGGTGACTCTAGCACATGGCTTCCATGCCTAAGTCGCGTCAACACTGCCCCAAGTCTGTTTTGGTCGACCCACTTTTTGCTTCCCTTGTGGATTTCAGTCAAGGGCCTTCCTGCCTGGTGACTCTAGCACATGGCTTCCATGCCTAAGTCGCGTCAACACAGCCCCAAGTCTGTTTTGGTCGACCCACTTTTTGCTTCCCTTGTGGATTTCAGTCAAGGGCCTTCCTGCCTGGTGACTCTAGCACATGGCTTCCATGCCTAAGTCGTGTCAACACTGCCCCAAGTCTGTGTTGGTCGACCCACTTTTTGCTTCCCTTGTGGATTCCAGTCAAGGGCCTTCCTGCCTGGTGACTCTAGCACATGGCTTCCATGCCTAAGTCGCGTCAACACTGCCCCAAGTCTGTTTTGGTCGACCCACTTTTTGCTTCCCTTGTGGATTTCAGTCAAGGGCCTTCCTGCCTGGTGACTCTAGCACATGGCTTCCATGCCTAAGTCGCGTCAACACTGCCCCAAGTCTGTTTTGGTCGACCCACTTTTTGCTTCCCTTGTGGATTTCAGTCAAGGGCCTTCCTGCCTGGTGATTCTAGCACATGGCTTCCATGCCTAAGTCGCGTCAACACTGCCCCAAGTCTGTTTTGGTCGACCCATTTTTTGCTTCCCTTGTGGATTCCAGTCAAGGGCCTTCCTGCCTGGTGACTCTAGCACATGGCTTCCATGCCTAAGTCGCGTCAACACTGCCCCAAGTCTGTTTTGGTCGACCCACTTTTTGCTTCCCTTGTGGATTTCAGTCAAGGGCCTTCCTGCCTGGTGACTCTAGCACATGGCTTCCATGCCTAAGTCGCGTCAACACTGCCCCAAGTCTGTTTTGGTCGACCCACTTTTTGCTTCCCTTGTGGATTCCAGTCAAGGGCCTTCCTGCCTGGTGACTCTAGCACATGGCTTCCATGCCTAAGTCGCGTCAACACTGCCCCAAGTCTGTGTTGGTCGACCCACTTTTTGCTTCCCTTGTGGATTCCAGTAAAGGGCCTTCCTGCCTGGTGACTCTAGCACATGGCTTCCATGCCTAAGTCGCGTCACCACTGCCCCAAGTCTGTGTTGGTCGACCCACTTTTTGCTTCCCTTGTGGATTCCAGTCAAGGGCCTTCCTGCCTGGTGACTCTAGCACATGGCTTCCATGCCTAAGTCGCGTCAACACTGCCCCAAGTCTGTGTTGGTCGACCCACTTTTTGCTTCCCTTGTGGATTCCAGTCAAGGGCCTTCCTGCCTGGTGACTCTAGCACATGGCTTCCATGCCTAAGTCGCGTCAACACTGCCCCAAGTCTGTTTTGGTCGACCCACTTTTTGCTTCCCTTGTGGATTCCAGTCAAGGGCCTTCCTGCCTGGTGACTCTAGCACATGGCTTCCATGCCTAAGTCGCGTCAACACTGCCCCAAGTCTGTTTTGGTCGACCCACTTTTTGCTTCCCTTGTGGATTCCAGTCAAGGGCCTTCCTGCCTGGTGACTCTAGCACATGGCTTCCATGCCTAAGTCGCGTCAAACACTGCCCCAAGTCTGTTTTGGTCGACCCACTTTTTGCTTCCCTTGTGGATTTCAGTCAAGGGCCTTCCTGCCTGGTGACTCTAGCACATGGCTTCCATGCCTAAGTCGCGTCAACACTGCCCCAAGTCTGTTTTGGTCGACCCACTTTTTGCTTCCCTTGTGGATTCCAGTCAAGGGCCTTCCTGCCTGGTGACTCTAGCACATGGCTTCCATGCCTAAGTCGCGTCAACACTGCCCCAAGTCTGTTTTGGTCGACCCACTTTTTGCTTCCCTTGTGGATTTCAGTCAAGGGCCTTCCTGCCTGGTGACTCTAGCACATGGCTTCCATGCCTAAGTCGCGTCAACACTGCCCCAAGTCTGTTTTGGTCGACCCACTTTTTGCTTCCCTTGTGGATTCCAGTCAAGGGCCTTCCTGCCTGGTGACTCTAGCACATGGCTTCCATGCCTAAGTCGCGTCAACACTGCCCCAAGTCTGTGTTGGTCGACCCACTTTTTGCTTCCCTTGTGGATTCCAGTCAAGCGCCTTCCTGCCTGGTGACTCTAGCACATGGCTTCCATGCCTAAGTCGCGTCAACACTGCCCCAAGTCTGTGTTGGTCGACCCACTTTTTGCTTCCCTTGTGGATTCCAGTCAAGGGCCTTCCTGCCTGGTGACTCTAGGACATGGCTTCCATGCCTAAGTCGCGTCAACACTGCCCCAAGTCTGTGTTGGTCGACCCACTTTTTGCTTCCCTTGTGGATTCCAGTCAAGGGCCTTCCTGCCTGGTGACTCTAGCACATGGCTTCCATGCCTAAGTCGCGTCAACACTGCCCCAAGTCTGTGTTGGTCGACCCACTTTTTGCTTCCCTTGTGGATTCCAGTCAAGGGCCTTCCTGCCTGGTGACTCTAGCACATGGCTTCCATGCCTAAGTCGCGTCAACACTGCCCCAAGTCTGTTTTGGTCGACCCACTTTTTGCTTCCCTTGTGGATTCCAGTCAATGGCCTTCCTGCCTGGTGACTCTAGCACATGGCTTCCATGCCTAAGTCGCGTCAACACTGCCCCAAGTCTGTGTTGGTCGACCCACTTTTTGCTTCCCTTGTGGATTCCAGTCAAGGGCCTTCCTGCCTGGTGACTCTAGCACATGGCTTCCATGCCTAAGTCGCGTCAACACTGCCCCAAGTCTGTGTTGGTCGACCCACTTTTTGCTTCCCTTGTGGATTCCAGTCAAGGGCCGGCCTGGTGACACTAGCACATGGCTTCCATGCCTAAGTCGCGTCAACACTGCCCCAAGTCTGTGTTGGTCGACCCACTTTTTGCTTCCCTTGTGGATTCCAGTCAAGGGCCGGCCTGGTGACACTAGCACATGGCTTCCATGCCTAAGTCGCGTCAACACTGCCCCAAGTCTGTGTTGGTCGACCCACTTTTTGCTTCCCTTGTGGATTCCAGTCTAGGGCCGGCCTGGTGACACTAGATGCTGGCTTGCGAAGTGTGTGGCCAATCCATCCCTCTTTCCATTTCTTGATGTCAATATCTTGAATTATTTTTAGATTTACCAAAAATCTTTATTTTTAGAAGCAAGAGACACCAATGCCTACGTATCGTCAACACTTCTGCGCCAAATCTGTTTTGGCCGACCCACTTTTCGGTTTCCTTGTAAACTCCAGTTAAGGGCATGCTTGACTCTAGAATCAGGCTTGCGGAGTGTGTAGCCGATCCATCCTCATTTTTCATTCTTATGTCAATCTCAATTGGGGCTTGTCTGGTCCTGTTCCGGCCACCTGATATTGAAGATGCTCCTAAGACATTGGTTGGTAAATGTCTAAAGTTTGTGGGGTCTAGTTTTGGTTACCCTCCATGTTTCTGGGCCGTAAAGTAGGACCGACTTGATGTTAGTGTTGAAGATCAGGATCTACATCATTATTATCCTGCCAAAACATTTTTTACAATCTAAAAAAAATATGGCTTTAAATAACCTGCAATGGTTTGATAAACCGTAGGTAACGATTAAATCAATCAATCAATAAGAAGCAAACATGGTCGAAGCTGGGCGGTAAGATTTGGGAGGCTCCGGACCAGATGTGGCAGTAATACGCCTTTTGGGTCTGATCTGGCCCTTATAAACATATGGCAGTAGAAGTCGTATATTTTCGAGAGGGAACCGACCATTTTTGCAGCATCTTTTGTGGTGGATCCATTTTTAGGTCTGATAAGAACTTGAGCCCCAATAGACGTTCTAGACAAGGAGTCTAAGAGTGCAATCGTTTATTGTGGCCGGAGGAACCTCAAGACATACTCTGTGATGATGAAAATTTAAAGGTTGATGTCTGACAAGAAAAATTAATTGTTATGGTCCTATATCCTCGCACCACGGTTATGGTCCAGTGTAGAACCAAGGAAGAACAACACGAACACAAGAGTAGTAAATCAAAAAGATATATTACAATAAAAATATAATACAAGAAGTTGAAAGGTTAGTATTAAGTGTCAGCCTGGTTTAGAGGGAACTAATATGTCTTGACTCGTTAGGTTTCAACTCATTCCTCTCTCTGAGAGGCGCAGTATTTATAGAGTCAGGAAGAGTCCATTATCGTTGTAGGTAAGTTCCCTAACACTATCTATCTATCTATCTATCTATATATCTATCTATCTATATATCTATCTATCTATCTATCTATCTATCTGTTATGGTCCAATATCCTCGCACCACGGTTATGGTCCAAGGAAGAACAACACGAACACAAGAATAGTAAATAACAAATATATATTACAATAGAAATATAATACAAGAAGTTGAAAGGTTAGTATTAACTGTCAGTCTGGTTGAGAGGGAACTAATATGCCTTGACTCGTTAGGTCTCGACTCGTTCATCTCTCTCTGAGAGGCAGTCAGGAAGAGTCCATTATCGTTATAGGTAAGTTCCCATAACATTAATAATAATAAAAGAATAATAATAAAAGACGGGTAACAAAAAAAACAACACTATTATCCAAATAAAATAAAGACAGCTAAACTGGGCTACAGGTCTTCTGTCATTAGAGCCCAAACGAGTACAAAAATGTTTAGCTACATTTTTTATATGCGCGAATGTTTTTATGACATGAATACAATATAGGAACCAGTAATATCGAGTGCCAGGGGAAAACAATAATAAAAAAAAAACAAATTGTAATATGAGCTCTGGTAAAAAAAATTGGATAACTGAGCCATTAGGTTGATAAGTCCCCAAAATTCATACACTAATTTCTCCAATGATTAAAAAACTCGTTGGTTGAAATAATCGAGTGACTTAAACCAAAGAGTTGTGAGTTCACTACGTGACCACAGCAGAGGCGAACAAAAACCGGGAGAGTCAAGTTACTCAAGGGAAATAACTGAAACTGAGACACGGCACGTGGAACTAGATAAATCCATCCTGGAGGACGAAATAAAGGGTTCGATTCGAAATACCAATGTATATCATCTGAAGAAGTCGGGAGCGTACAACGGCCGAAACGTCGTGAATATGTCAATAAAAATGAGGACAATAGTCCGAACAATGTAAATAGTATAAATGTCTAAGTTCTAATTAGTATTATTATTTGGTCTGGAAAGCTGTCCAAATATATGACAATTATTATCTTATGATGATGACTGGATGTCATCGCTGAAGTCTGTGAGTGAACTAGTACACTCAAATATCCAACACCATCCTCTGTATTTTTTTTTTCATATTTTTAGCACACTTCAGATGTCCGGTGGTTATTGCTGGTGAGAGTGTTAGTCTCCTGAAATCATCAGCACCTTGCACAGTATCATTTATTATTATATTTCATGCATTTACATGGAAAAGGGGGATTGTCGATGGTCTGGAATAAATGCAATGTGAACATTACTCTGAGAATGATTCAATTATATGTATAATGTAAGTAAACGCGTTGGAAATCAAGATGAAAGGGATTGTCAGTGGTCAGGAATTAATGCAAGCATCACTGGGAGAATGAGGCGAATATATGTATAATGGAAATAAATTGATAATGATTTGAGTACTGAAAATCATGAAGAAAGGGATTGTCACTTGTCAGGAATTATTACAACCATATATAATGTAAATACATTGCTAATGATTTTACTATTGGAATCATTGAAAAAACGGATTGTCAGTGGTCAGGAATGAATAGATGCATTACTGATAGAATAGGGCTATTATATATATAATGGAAATGCGTTGCTAATGATTTAACTATAGGAATGCATTGACATGCAAGAAGAAAGGGATTGTCAGTGGTCAGGAATTACTGCAAGCATTACTGATAGAATAGGGCTATTATATGTATAATGTAAATGCATTGCTAATGATTTTACTATAGGAATGCGTTGAAAATGAGGAAGAAAGGGATTGTCAGTGGTCAGGAATTAATGCAAGCATTACTGATAGAATAGGGCTAATATATGTTTAATGTAAATGCATTGCTAATGATTTAACTATAGGAATGCATTGAAAATGAGGAAGAAAGGGATTGTCAGTGGTCAGGAATGAAGGCAAGCATTACTGATAGAATAGGGCTAATATATGTATAATGTAAATGCATTGCTAATGATTTTACTATAGGAATGAATTGAAAATGAGGAAGAAAGGGATTGTCAGTGGTCA
>OZ038516.1:57987550-58015050 GCA_964036315.1 Acanthosepion esculentum
AGAGGAGAAATAGCGTTCATTTAGAGACATGCTACCTACCATCCGGAGAGTGGCAAACGCTTAGAGTTGGAGGAAAAGTACATCCGTTTTGTGATGCCAACGAATACTCGTCATTTTCGTAATGCTTGTTGTAGTAGAGACTTTATAATCGCAGATACAACTATTGTAACGCCGTTGAACAATACTGGTGTCAGACGCCTTCGAATATCACTCATACTAATAGCACTTGCTCGATAATACTCGCTGGAATAGTAACCACCGTATGGAGACCCGAATAGAGAAATGGTATAGTGAATAGAGTAGAGAATAGCGTTCCGTATAGTATAGAGGATTGAGGAGAAATGGCGATCAGAATAATAATAGAGGATAGACTAGAAATAACAATCACGTGACTTTCTACATATATGCGTTTCCTCTATGGTCACGTGGTCTACTTCATTCAACAATGGGATCGCCTGTGTTTACTCACTGGCGATCTATGTCCAAACTCAAGTGTCGGCAGCGCCACCTTTTTTCCTATATAACAAGAACAATGTTGATTGGAAGCCGGAAGAGAGTTCCACAAGCGAGAAGTACCAGAAAAGAAACTGTTAGCATAGAACTTACGGTTACATCCAGCCAATTCATGCATGCATTGATGAGACCGTGGTGCAGATCTAGTATTACGTTTAAATTCATAAAGTCTAGGTAACATAGCGAAGAGCGATATTTATTCTGCAAAAGATACAAAAGTTTGGCACATGGCCAAGAGGAAAGATAGGGAACGGATGGTCTTCTGTCTTATAATTAAACTTAGCTAGCCACAATCACTGACCCAAAAATACCACAGTATTCCTTACACTAAAACAACGCATTCTTACATACCATTCTTACTACAGTCACCATATTGCCTTAGAATTTCTATGAAGTCCTAACTAGTCCCCATATATATAATTTTTGTCTGTGGGGGAGAGGAATAAACAATAATTTAAAATCTAAACCCCAATGTGTATTTACAATTTGTAATAAGCTATTTACAAGACTACTAAAGAAAATAGTGTTAGTAAAAAAAAAAACACAATCTTTAATTGTGGCAGAAACATCATTTAAATAGACGAAATTAATACGGCTCCTTAAAATTCAAACACCACAACAAATACGAAAATCCCGCATTCAATGCGAAAAGCGTCCCGCATCCACCAGAGAATTGACATCTCTGGTCACCTAAAGAGGGAGAGGAGAGGGAATTAAACTAAAGAAAGTGTCGCAGTTAGCTCCTCCTCAGTTCTTTAATCTTTCAACAGGGGTCTCTCTCCCCTGGCTATAAATACTGGCTGACCCTTCTCTCTCGCTCTCTTTTTCGATTTAGGCCTTGGGCCGCTACCTCGCGCGGAGACGAGGTAAAATCTTTCTTTTTCCACTTACACCAATATGTCACAGTACAACGGTTCACAAATTCTGGGAACGCACTAAGAACAATACACGTACGTACGAACACTTACAACACACACACATAATTTCTCCATACAAACTCTATGTAACAGTCCATGTCTTTGTTTAACTCGTTTTGTTATAAACATATATTTGTTTACCCATGTATATCAGTCTTGTTTGTTTTCTTTGTCTTCTTTGGACTTAATTAAAGTCCGACATTCTCATGTAGCTGGACTGGCCAGCAGGAAATTTTAACCTTCTGATATCTCTTCACATCTTTACCCTCACGGTCCGCTACAAAAGTGAGTGAAGAAATAAAAAAAAACAGCTAATAAGCTTACAACTCCTAGCTAAATTTTGAAAGAAGAAACTAAAAACAAAAAACATCTCTAAGCTAACCATAGCGAAGAGCGATATATATATTTGTAAATAATTACAAGATGTGGCACAAGGCCAAAATGGGG
This sequence comes from Acanthosepion esculentum, assembly GCA_964036315.1. Classification (NCBI taxonomy): domain Eukaryota; kingdom Metazoa; phylum Mollusca; class Cephalopoda; order Sepiida; family Sepiidae; genus Acanthosepion; species Acanthosepion esculentum. The sequence continues at coordinate 57,989,428 of OZ038516.1, forward strand.
AATGGGGGGGAAAGACGGTCTTCAGCTGTCTTAACTTTAAATTTAGATAGCCACAAACACTGACCCATACATACAACAATATTCCTAACACCAAAACAACACATTTTTACGTACCTTTCTTACTACATTCACCCTAATACCTTATGTCTCTATGAAAATCCTAACTAGTCCCCATATGTACAATTCATAGCGAAGAGCTCATCCGAACAATCACCACGAATGTATTTCTACAAAAGGCACGTGTGTAAGAACTGAGTGATCATTATTAGGGATATTGTTTTTTTTTATTTGATATTGTTTTTGAATCTAAGTAGCATAGCGAAAAGTTCAACAAAACAATTACCATATTTATAGGAAAAGTACAGAGAAGCTACATTACGGCGATTGAAGAGCGCCTGAAACCGAGATCTTAGGTCAGGACCAATAATATTGCCGATTCTTTGGATTTGATCAAGAATCTCTTAATGTATAGCAGGGGCTCCGAACCATATATTGCAGCCATATTAAAATCATGGAAGAAAGGTATGCTTATAATTACGTAGTTTGGTTCTGGTGAGAAAAATTGTCTATCACGACATAATGAACTAACTTTCCCAGTAGCTGACCTGGCAATTGACTCAGTATACCGCATATACTCGCGTATCACGCGACATTTGAAGAGCTAATTTTGAAGGTAATTTTAAGGGGTTCGCATTATACACGAGATATAAAATTAGCGTATGTACTGCTGGCCGTGGCTACGCCGTTGACCAAAATATATATCCATTTACTGTAGTCAAAATTAGGTCTTCAAAAGTCGCATGATACGCGAGGATATACGGTAACTTAAAAATAATTATTATCAAAGGAAGTGATGGTAAAAAGTCGGTGATCAGTTTTGTATTGTTCTTTAATAGTAAACACATCCCCCATTTCGTGGCTATAGTAGATTCTTGGATGAAATTCCAAAACATCTTTATAGGTAATCAAATGAAAGTATGATAAAAAGTGGGGGATCAATTTTGTATTGTCTTTTAATATAAAACACATCACCCATTTCTTGGCTATAGAAGATTCTTGGATGAAATTCCAAAACATCTTTATAGGTAATCAAATGAAAGGATGATAGAAAGTGAGGGATCAGTTTTGTATTGTTCTTTAGTATTAAACTGAACCCCCATTTCTTGGACAATGTATATTCTATATACATTTATACTGTATATACTCGCGTTTTAAGAAGGTTCGCATTATACACGAGATATAAAATTAACGTATGTACTGCTGGCCCTGGCTACGCCGTTGACCACAATATATATCTATATATTGAAGTCAAATTAGCTTCAAAATTAGGTTTTCAAATGTCGCATGATACGCGAGTATATACGGTAACTTAAAAATAATTATTATCAAAGGAAGTGATGGTAAAAAGTCGGTGATCAGTTTTGTATTGTTCTTTAATATTAAACACATCCCCCATTTCGGGGTCATAATAGATCAACAGATAAAATTCCAAAATAACCTTATAGGTAATCAAGTGAAAGGATGATAGAGAGTGGGGGGTCAGTTTTGTATTGTTCTTTAGTATTAAACTAATCCCCCATTTCTTGGTCACTGTATATATATATATATATATATATATATATATATATATATATATATATATAGTCAAACCTAATGAGCCAGACACACCTACCAAGGTTTCACTTAGGCAGATCGTCAGGGTCCCTGACGATCTGCCTAAGTGAAACCTTGGTAGGTGTGTCTGGCTCATTAGGTTTGACTAGGTTTGCTCTACGCTTGTATTGAGCTCTTTAGTTAGTTGTTTACTCGTATCGGGGTTTTTTCTTTGGGCCTTGAACCTGTATCTGTGCGATTATTTTCGACAGACTTTCATGTTCCTGGCTCTTTCTTTTTTTAAAACCTTCTTTTCCTTCGTGATTGATTTGGCTGTTGTTAAATCAAGAGTTCGAAGGTTTTTCGACACGAGTATAGTTACCTATATATATATATATATATATATATATATATATATATATATATATATATATATATATATATATATATATATATATATATATATATATTTCTGAGATGAGGTATTATGTACACTATTTCCTCTAGGACACATGTCACAGTGGATAAAGGCGTTAGTTAGACCCAGTGACAGGACTCAAACAGTGTGAGTTCAATATCTGGTTAAGTCAGTGGAGAACTTGAAAAGGGGAATTAACAAGAGACGACTGATAACTGACATCCATTAGACATCGCACGTGAAACTAGAACAGTCTACCCCAGCGAGCGAAATAAAGGGTTCAGTTTGACATTCCAACCACCTGAAGAACGCCGGAGCGTACAACGGCCGAAACGTTGTGATAAATATGGCAACACAGATGAGGATGATAGTCTAAGCAATGGAAATAGTGCACACACACACACATATATATATATATATATATATATATATATATATATATATATATATATATATATACCGTATATACTCGCGTACCATGCGACTTTTGAAGACCTAATTTTCAAGATAATTTTAAGGGGGTTGTATCATACACAAGATATAAAATTAACGTATGTAATGCTGGCCCTGTCTACTCCGTTGACAAAACTATGTATTCATTTACGGTAATCAAAAAGTGCAGCTGTATTTAAAATAAACATGATTTTGATAAAACTGATGTTTTACTCAACTGTATCCAATAATAATGAATGTAATATTCACATATTAGTGTCGTATTATAAAATACAAACATAGTGAATATTCACCTTCTCCATTGTTTACGTTTATAAGATGTTTAGCTGTTTCTCGTTCGGTTGTTTATGGCTGTACATGTTTAGCAACGAGTATAGCGTTACTAACGATAATTTTATCCTTCTCTTTTACTTTTTTAACTTATTTAACTAGAAGATGGGATAAAGAGATAGAGGAAAAGAGGTTAGTCTATTGTAATTTGGTCTCTCAAAAAAAGGAACTCGCACGATACACGAGTATATACGGTAATCTTTCCACTTCATGTCAGCTGAAAATGTAAGACCTAGAAAGTTCAACGAGTCACTCTCATGTAGGTTAACATAAGCCATGATGATGGGTGGCAGGAAGAGTGTCTTTCAAGTGATAAGTGAATTTGAGACGGCGTCTATTTTCCTGCAAAACAGTTTTAAGAGAAATAATTTATAAATTTCAACCGATAGTAGCGATAACTGATTGGTCAGTGAATACCGAATGGTTACTGAATGGAAACAGTTAAGCTTACCATTATCATTGGCATCATCATTACCATTAACATTACCATTACCATTAGCATTAATATAACCATTAACATTACCGTTACCATTAGCATTAACATTACCGTTACCATTAGCATTAGCATTACCATTACCAATATCATTACCACTAACATTACCATTACAAGTAGCATTAACATTAAAATTACCATTACGATTAACATTACCATTACCATTAGCATTACCATTAGCATTAGCTTTAGCATTACCATTAACAATACGATTACCATTACCATTCCAAGTAGCATTAACATTAAAATTAGCATTACCCTTTCTATTAGCATTACCATTAACATTACCATTAGCATTACCGTTACCGTTAGCATTAGCATTACCATTACTATTACCATTACAAGTAGCATTAACATTAAAATTGCCATTAACATTAGCATCGCCGTTACTATTAACATAACCATTAGCATTTGCATTACCATTAACATTAGCATTACCATAACATTAACATTAGCATTACCGTTAGCATTAGCATTACCATTACAAGTAGCATTAACATTAAAATTAACATTAGCATTACTATTAGCATTACCATTACAATTACAAGTAGCATTAAGATTAAAATTACCATTACCATTACCATTATCCTTATCATTACTATTGCTATTACTATTATCATTACCATTAGCATTAGCATTAACTTTAGCATTACCATTACCATTAGCATTATCATTACCATTAGCATTACCATTATCATTACCATTAGCATTATCATTACGATTAGCATTACCATTACCATTAGCATTATCATTACCATTAGAATTACGATTACCATTAGAATTATGATTACCAATACCATTACCATTACAATTAGCATTAACATTAAAATTACCATTAACATTACCCTTACCATTAGCATTCGGTGTTGTTCACTGGTGGCTTGTCGTTTGTATCGTAGTCCAGTCGTTCTCAAACTGTTTTACCCATTGCACCGTTTTTACCATATGTCAGGATGTCCTCCACCCCCTTTCGAACCCAAAAGATAGATTCCAAATAATATGCATTTTTAGAAAATCTATATTCTTTTCAATCTTAGTACATGCAAAAGTAGGTATACAGCAATTCCAGTATGAAATAAATCCTATAGCTACTATTATAATAAGGGTATAATACTTACTGTATACCTACTTTTTCGGCCCCCCCTCAATAACATTGACATGGATGGTTTTTATTTGAAGTCCCAATGATAGTCAATGTACCATCTAAAAGAGAGGTTCTCATTCTTTTCTGACCAATGCAGCCTTTTTACCATGAGTCAGAATGTCATTCCCTTCCCTTTGCAAGATTACCCGACTCAAAAGGGGCACGCCAAACGATATGCTTATATTATTGGAAATCTTCATTCTTATCCATAATAGTACATACAAGGGGTGCAAAAGTAGGTATACTGCAATTTTTGTATTAAATGAATCCTATAAATACTATTGTAATACTTGTTTTTATTAGTATAATACTTACTGTATACATACAATTATATGTATACTTTTCTCATCTAGTGATAGTCAGTGAACCATCTAACACAGTGGTTCTAAAACTTTTTTAACCAATCCATCCTTTTTACCGTCAGTCAGAATGCTATTTCCCCATTTTCCAAGATTGTCCGTTGCAAAATGTGCTATTCAAGTAATATGCATATGTTACTGAAAATCTTAATTCTTTTCCCTATTAGTACATCCAGTGCTGTTCGATAAAAGTGACTCACCTGATTTATTTTACTTAAAAAACTTTTCGCCTACTGTTTTTGGGGTCAAACTAATTTTTAATCTTACTTGCCGTAGAAAAGACAGACAGAAGCCACGTCACGTCGAGTGACTGAAGTCGAGTTGCCAGGTCCGGATCTATTACATAACAGATCTTTGGATTTTATCAAGAATCCCCACATTTAAAGCAGAGCGCTCATATTGCTGTATGCGAATATTTAAGTTTTAATATAGATATTTGCGTAATATATCGCTTGATTTTGTGCTGTTCGATAAAAGGGACTCACCTGATTTTTTTTTTTACTTAAAAGTCTTTTCGCCTATTGTTTTTTGGGGTGAAACTAATTTTTAATCTTACTAATATAAAGACCCCTTCCTGACCACCTCGTAAAAAAGTTTACTCACCCTATGGCAGTCTATTGATAATTATAATTTTGGATATAAAGGAGATTTATGGAAAAACTCTGTGCAAAAAAAGTGACTCACTTATTTCCTGCAACTAGTAATCAATAGAAACATAACCGTACAGCTTTAAATAAAGAATAATAGAGGTATAATTTATTTATAATAGGTAATATAGTTCGAAATATTTAATAATCTATGGGTCCTCCTTTATTTTGAATAACCTTTTCAACCCTTTTTGGCATTGACTTGATTATGTTCTGGCAAATCTCATCTCCAAGCATCGAATTCCATTCGGATATGAAATTCGCAATCAAATCCTCTTTGTTACTCAACTGCTTTCTCGAGAGCCTGTATTTTATAATGCTCCATAAGTTTTCTATGGGGTTGAGGTCAGGAGATTGGGGCGGCTATATCATAACACTCACCTGCTTCTCATCAAAGTATTCCTTTATCAATTTTGATTTGTGACAGTGAGCATTATCCAGTATAAAAATGAGCTTATTGGTGTCGATTTGCACCCTTTCAGCAGAAGGGAGCAGACAAGACTCTAAAATTCTCTTGTACTGCTTGCTCCTGAGGGTCTTTTCAATAGGTTTTAAGAAACCAGATGCAAGAAAAGAAAATCATCCCCAGAACATTATACTGAACGGATGCTTGACAGTACTTACTGCTAAATTCAAAGAGCTTTCAAAGCTTCTTCTTCGGGTTTTAGATCGCTTATCCTTTGAATTTAGCTCAACTTTCGTCTCATCGGAGAAGAGAACATTTAGTAAAATAAATCAGGTGAGTCACTTTTATCGAACAGCATTGTATATACATTTACATGGATTGAAAATTTTTTTTACAAATTTAATAGCAATAAAAAACGTTAACGGATTCTTAAACTTGAATGCATTTACACTAATTTGTTTTAATTCATGGCTAATTATGAAATAAATTAAATGAATCAGACTTCTATAAACAAAAAGTTCAATAGAATGTCAGAATATTTTAATTCAATAAACAGAATTCTGTAAATAAAAAAAATATAAATATTTCTGCCCTCCCTGAAATATTCCCATCATGTTGAATTCCCTCCTGATTGAAGAAAATATATCCTAAAATGTTCCTATTCTTGATGGATTACAAACTGGCTTGTAAAAATAGAATCTGACATTGTATTTTCAAATTTGGCTTGTTAATGTTACTGATATGTCCCGGAAAGGGATATATTTGTTCGAAATAGATAAGTGGTTTTGCCTACTGTAACCGGGTAGGACAATCTAGCAGGTAGCCGTAATCGACTGGTACTCGTCGTAGTCCCGTGATATGTCCCGGAAAGGGATATATTTGTTCAAAGTAGCTAAGTGGTGTTGGCTACTGTAACCGGGTGGGACATCTAGCAGGTAGCCGTAATAGACTGGTACTCGTCGTAGTCCCGTGATATGTCCGGGAATGGGATATATTTGTTCGAAGTAGCTAAGTGGTTTTGGCTACTGTAACCGGGTATGACAATCTAGCAGGTAGCCGTAATCGACTGGTACTCGTCGTAGTCCGGTGATATGTCCCGGAAAGTGATATATTTGTTCAAAGTAGCTAAGTCGTTTTGGCTACTGTAACCGGGTAGGACAATCTAGCAGGTAGCCGTAATCGACTGGTACTCGTCGTAGTCACGTGATATGTTCCGGAAAGTGATATATTTGTTCGATGTAGCTAAGTGGTTTTGGCTACTGTAACCGGATGGGACAATCTATCGGGTAGCCGTAATCGACTGGTACTCGTCGTAGTCCCGTGATATGTCCCGAAAAGGGATATATTTGTTCGAAGTAGCTACGTAGTTTTGGCTACTGTAACCGGGTAGGACAATCTAGTAGGTAGCCGTAATGAACTGGTACTCGTCGTAGTCGTAGGCAATAAGCGTAGGCAATAGACGTAGGTAATATACCTCCACATCAGTCTGTATTTATGTCTGACACCAGCCAATCATAATACTGTGAGGGGAAACCTAGGTGTATGCATATTCATTACATCAGTTACTGATGGAGGTCAACAATCCAGAAAAGCAAGCCATCTAGAACAGTGTTTCTCGATCCTTTTTCCCAATGTACTCTTTTCACCATAAGTCAAAAATGTCATTTCTTCCTTTTAGCAAGATTATCCGACTCAAAACGTGCATTCCAAATAATATGCATGAATTATTGAAAATCTTCATGTTTTTCCCTATTAGTACGTATATACATTTACATGGATTATTTTTGCCGTGGAAAAAAACCCCAAAGAAAACCGATCGTAACCTCTCAGTTGCGCGGACCGCTGCACATTGCAGGTTGTGCCGTCTTGGGGAATTTGAAAGCTAACATTTTGCGTCTCCCGATCTGTGCTCCCTAATCCCCCCCCCCCACCACCACCAAAACCGTGAAATTCTCCCTAGGGAGGAATTCCCTACTGGTTGAGTACCCCTGTCCTATTCTATTGCTCCTGTCTTTATTTTTATTCACACTGGCTACGTCACACTCTTGGCCTTTTCCCAGACTATGCTAGACAGCCTGTACCTATTGCGGAGGTAATCTAGCAGATCGTCTGGCTAACGTACTGGGTTGTTCTTTCCAAACATAGCCTCAAGGAAACTGCCTGACTGTGTTCATATCTCCAAGTAACATTAGACATAATCTGATAAAATGTTCAGTCATTTTTACACAATATTTTTCATTTGGAATATAAGACCCCACCTTTCCGTGTAATTCGTTATTTGACGTTCCAAAAACACGTAATATGACAGTAATGTATACACGCTTTTTACTATAAGGGGAAAAAGGCTTAATTATTCGTAGCTAATCAATATTTTAAAAATAAAATGTTGGTGTTAAAATGGCGCGATATCCAATGGGATAAAAAAAGACCGTGATAAAAATATTCTTTTTTTTTAACTTATTGTTGCAGATGAACTTGTCGGGTCAACCGGAAGTTTCCGTTTTAAGAGTCAGGAGTCGAATGACCAAAATCAGTTAATTGCGCATGGGCTCCGAGTAACACTTCCGGTAGCGTTAAAAACATTCAAAATATAATACTAATAATAATATTAATCGACCACTGACAGCAGTTTTCTCGCATTTTCGAGGGGCTTTTTATGAGTCAACACCTGCTTAAAGGAAGCTATAAATACAGACCATAAAGTAAACAAGGGCAGTTGGCGAATGGATTTCGCGTTGTCAACTCAACAGATTTACTAATCCACTGAAACATTTCACGTTTCTCTGATGTAGATTCAACAATGAATCCAAGGTATGAACTTTCCCCCTTTCAAGGCGCTTTATTAAACACACGTCCATGTGTGTCTTCTCTATGAACTTTTTCCATTTTCATGGATTTAATTAACACACCTCGACGTGTGTCTTTGTACATTTTTCTTTTCATGGTTCTATTAAACACACTTCAATGAATGTTTTTTGTACCTTTCTAATTTCAGGCGTTTATTTAAACACACTTCAATGCGTGTACTTAACTATTATGTGTGTATTTTACCTTTTCCCTTTTAAATGTGTATATGTGAACATAACCTTCTTTTTAAGGGTCTTATATTATTCAGCACACGATGTATAAAATATGCAAATAAATTGATATTTGTTGAAGAACAAATCGTTATCTTCTTATTCACTTTAAATTCACTTGTATAAATGCCTTGATTAATCAGTGTTGCCCGTTGGGTTAAGATTGCTTTATTCCAGACAGCCCTCGAAATAATTAATAATCGGTACCACTCTCTTATACGAATTAACCATAAGAACCAAACACTTCATACCTCAACTAGTTCTATAACCTTCTCCTGAGAAATTCAACACCCCCAACAACCTCATCAGTCAACAGTTAAATAGTCACACAAACCCACAATTGGCCAAGCGTTGAGTACAGCTACATACCTAAAGACATGGTCAATCAAGAGTGAGAAGTACTAACATTTGGATGTTGTTACCTATTATTACAATATTCTAGGTCGATACACTCTTCATTATTAGTATGGATTTATTACAGGTGTTATTTCATCCTATTATTGTTGCTTTTTGTCTCAACACTCTGAGTTGACTCTTCCTTACTATTATTTTATTACGAGTTTTATTCCATCTTATTATTGTTGCTTTTTATCCCCACACTCTGGCTCTATACACTCTTCATTATTACTATTATTTTATTACTAGTTTTATTCCATCTTATTATTGTTGCTTTTGATCCCAACACTCTGGCTCTATAGACTCTTCATTATTACTATTATTTTATTACTAGTTTTATTCCATCTTATCATTGTTACTTTTTATCCCCACACTCTGGCTCTATACACTCTTCATTATTACTCTTATTTTATTACTAGTTTTATTCCATCTTATTATTGTTGCTTTTTATCCCCACACTCTGGCTCTATACACTCTTCATTATTACTATTATTTTATTACTAGTTTTATTCCATCTTATTATTGTTGCTTTTTATTCCAACACTCTGGCTCTATACACTCTTCATTATTACTATTATTTTATTACTAGTTTTATTCCATCTTATTATTGTTGCTTTTTATCCCAACACTCTGGCTCTATACACTCTTCATTATTACTATTATTTTATTACTAGTTTTATTCCATATTATTATTGTTGCTTTTTATCCCAACACTCTGGCTCTATACACTCTTCATTATTACTATTATTTTATTACTAGTTTTATTCCATCTTATTATTGTTACTTTTTATCCCAACACTCTGGCTCTATACACTGTTCATTATTACTATTATTTTATTACTAGTTTTATTCCATCTTATTATTGTTGCTTTTTATCCCAACACTCTGGCTCTATACACTCTTCATTATTACTATTATTTTATTACTAGTTTTATTCCATCTTATTATTGTTGCTTTTTATCCCAACACTCTGGCTCTATACACTCTTCATTATTACTATTATTTTATTACTAGTTTTATTCCATCTTATTATTGTTACTTTTTATCCCAACACTCTGGCTCTATACACTCTTCATTATTACTATTATTTTATTACTAGTTTTATTCCATCTTATTATTGTTGCTTTTTATCCAACACTCTGGCTCTATACACTCTTCATTATTACTATTATTTTATTACTAGTTTTATTCCATCTTGTTATTGTTGCTTTTTATCCAACACTCTGGCTCTATACACTCTTCATTATTACTATTATTTTATTACTAGTTTTATTCCATCTTATTATTGTTGCTTTTTATCCAACACTCTGGCTCTATACACTCTTCATTATTACTATTATTTTATTACTAGTTTTATTCCATCTTATTATTGTTGCTTTTTATCCCAACACTCTGGCTCTATACACTCTTCATTATTACTATTATTTTATTACTAGTTTTATTCCATCTTATTATTGTTGCTTTTTATTCCAACACTCTGGCTCTATACACTCTTCATTATTACTATTATTTTATTACTAGTTTTATTCCATCTTATTATTGTTGCTTTTTATCACAACACTCTGGCTCTATACACTCTTCATTATTACTATTATTTTATTACTAGTTTTATTCCATCTTATTATTGTTGCTTTTTATCCAACACTCTGGCTCTATACACTCTTCATTATTACTATTATTTTATTACTAGTTTTATTCCATCTTATTATTGTTGCTTTTTATCCCAACACTCTGGCTCTATACACTCTTCATTATTACTATTATTTTATTACTAGTTTTATTCCATCTTATTATTGTTGCTTTTTATTCCAACACTCTGGCTCTATACACTCTTCATTATTACTATTATTTTATTACTAGTTTTATTCCATCTTATTATTGTTGCTTTTTATCCAACACTCTGGCTCTATACACTCTTCATTATTACTATTATTTTATTACTAGTTTTATTCCATATTATTATTGTTGCTTTTTATCCAACACTCTGGCTCTATACACTCTTCATTATTACTATTATTTTATTACTAGTTTTATTCCATCTTATTATTGTTGCTTTTTATCCCAACACTCTGGCTCTATACACTCTTCATTATTACTATTATTTTATTACTAGTTTTATTCCATCTTATTATTGTTGCTTTTTATTCCAACACTCTGGCTCTATACACTCTTCATTATTACTATTATTTTATTACTAGTTTTATTCCATCTTATTATTGTTGCTTTTTATCCCAACACTCTGGCTCTATACACTCTTCATTATTACTATTATTTTATTACTAGTTTTATTCCATCTTATTATTGTTGCTTTTTATCCAACACTCTGGCTCTATACACACTTCATTATTACTATTATTTTATTACTAGTTTTATTCCATCTTATTATTGTTGCTTTTTATCCCAACACTCTGGCTCTATACACTCTTCATTATTACTATTATTTTATTACTAGTTTTATTCCATCTTATTATTGTTGCTTTTTATTCCAACACTCTGGCTCTATACACTCTTCATTATTACTATTATTTTATTACTAGTTTTATTCCATCTTATTATTGTTGCTTTTTATCCAACACTCTGGCTCTATACACTCTTCATTATTACTATTATTTTATTACTAGTTTTATTCCATCTTATTATTGTTGCTTTTTATCCAACACTCTGGCTCTATACACTCTTCATTATTACTATTATTTTATTACTAGTTTTATTCCATCTTATTATTGTTGCTTTTTATCCCAACACTCTGGCTCTATACACTCTTCATTATTACTATTATTTTATTACTAGTTTTATTCCATCTTATTATTGTTGCTTTTTATTCCAACACTCTGGCTCTATACACTCTTCATTATTACTATTATTTTATTACTAGTTTTATTCCATCTTATTATTGTTGCTTTTTATCCCAACACTCTGGCTCTATACACTCTTCATTATTACTATTATTTTATTACTAGTTTTATTCCATATTATTATTGTTGCTTTTTATCCCAACACTCTGGCTCTATACACTCTTCATTATTACTATTATTTTATTACTAGTTTTATTCCATCTTATTATTGTTGCTTTTTATCCCAACACTCTGGCTCTATACACTCTTCATTATTACTATTATTTTATTACTAGTTTTATTCCATCTTATTATTGTTGCTTTTTATCCCAACACTCTGGCTCTATATACTCTTCATTATTACTATTATTTTATTACTAGTTTTATTCCATCTTATTATTGTTACTTTTTATCCCAACACTCTGGCTCTATACACTGTTCATTATTACTATTATTTTATTACTAGTTTTATTCCATCTTATTATTGTTACTTTTTATCCCAACACTCTGGCTCTATACACTCTTCATTATTACTATTATTTTATTACTAGTTTTATTCCATCTTATTATCGTTGCTTTTTATCCCAACACTCTGGCTCAATACACTCTTCATTATTACTATTATTTTATTACTAGTTTTATTCCATCTTATTATTGTTACTTTTTATCCCAACACTCTGGCTCTATACACTGTTCATTATTACTATTATTTTATTACTAGTTTTATTCCATCTTATTATTGTTACTTTTTATCCCAACACTCTGGCTCAATACACTCTTCATTATTACTATTATTTTATTACTAGTTTTATTCCATCTTATTATTGTTACTTTTTATCCCAACACTCTGGCTCTATACACTGTTCATTATTACTATTATTTTATTACTAGTTTTATTCCATCTTATTATTGTTACTTTTTATCCCAACACTCTGGCTCTATACACTCTTCATTATTACTATTATTTTATTACTAGTTTTATTCCATCTTATTATCGTTGCTTTTTATCCCAACACTCTGGCTCAATACACTCTTCATTATTACTATTATTTTATTACTAGTTTTATTCCATCTTATTATTGTTACTTTTTATCCCAACACTCTGGCTCTATACACTGTTCATTATTACTATTATTTTATTACTAGTTTTATTCCATCTTATTATTGTTACTTTTTATCCCAACACTCTGGCTCTATACACTCTTCATTATTACTATTATTTTATTACTAGTTTTATTCCATCTTATTATCGTTGCTTTTTATCCCAACACTCTGGCTCAATACACTCTTCATTATTACTATTATTTTATTACTAGTTTTATTCCATCTTATTATTGTTACTTTTTATCCCAACACTCTGGATCTATACACTGTTCATTATTACTATTATTTTATTACTAGTTTTATTCCATCTTATTATTGTTACTTTTTATCCCAACACTCTGGCTCAATACACTCTTCATTATTACTATTATTTTATTACTAGTTTTATTCCATCTTATTATTGTTACTTTTTATCCCAACACTCTGGCTCTATACACTGTTCATTATTACTATTATTTTATTACTAGTTTTATTCCATCTTATTATTGTTGCTTTTTATCCCAACACTCTGGCTCTATACACTCTTCATTATTACTATTATTTTATTACTAGTTTTATTCCATCTTATTATTGTTGCTTTTTATCCCAACACTCTGGCTCTATACACTCTTCATTATTACTATTATTTTATTACTAGTTTTATTCCATCTTATTATTGTTGCTTTTTATCCCAACACTCTGGCTCTATACACTCTTCATTATTACTATTATTTTATTACTAGTTTTATTCCATCTTATTATTGTTGCTTTTTATCCAACACTCTGGCTCTATACACTCTTCATTATTACTATTATTTTATTACTAGTTTTATTCCATCTTGTTATTGTTGCTTTTTATCCCAACACTCTGGCTCTATACACTCTTCATTATTACTATTATTTTATTACTAGTTTTATTCCATCTTATTATTGTTGCTTTTTATCCCAACACTCTGGCTCTATACACTCTTCATTATTACTATTATTTTATTACTAGTTTTATTCCATCTTATTATTGTTGCTTTTTATCCCAACACTCTGGCTCTATGCAGTCTTCATTATTACTATTATTTTATTACTAGTTTTATTCCATATTATTATTGTTACTTTTTATCCCAACACTCTGGCTCTATACACTCTTCATTATTACTATTATTTTATTACTAGTTTTATTCCATCTTATTATTGTTGCTTTTTATCCAACACTCTGGTTCTATACACTCTTCATTATTACTATTATTTTATTACTAGTTTTATTCCATCTTATTATTGTTGCTTTTTATCCCAACACTCTGGCTCTATACACTCTTCATTATTACTATTATTTTATTACTAGTTTTATTCCATCTTATTATTGTTGCTTTTTATCCCAACACTCTGGCTCTATACACTCTTCATTATTACGATTATTTTATTACTAGTTTTATTCCATCTTATTATTGTTGCTTTTTATCCCAACACTCTGGCTCTATACATTCTTCATTATTACTATTATTTTATTACTAGTATTACACCATCTTATTATGGTTGCTTTTTATCCAACACTCTGGCTCTATACACTCTTCATTATTACTATTATTTTATTACTAGTTTTATTCCATCTTATTATTGTTACTTTTTATCCCAACACTCTGGCTCTATACACTCTTCATTATTACTATTATTTTATTACTAGTTTTATTCCATCTTATTATTGTTGCTTTTTATCCCAACACTCTGGCTCTATACACTCTTCATTATTACTATTATTTTATTACTAGTTTTATTCCATCTTATTATTGTTGCTTTTTATCCCCACACTCTGGCTCTATACACTCTTCATTATTACTCTTATTTTATTACTAGTTTTATTCCATCTTATTATTGTTGCTTTTTATCCCCACACTCTGGCTCTATACACTCTTCATTATTACTATTATTTTATTACTAGTTTTATTCCATCTTATTATTGTTGCTTTTTATCCCCACACTCTGGCTCTATACACTCTTCATTATTACTATTATATTATTACTAGTTTTATTCCATCTTATTATTGTTGCTTTTTATCCCAACACTCTGGCTCTATACACTCTTCATTATTACGATTAATTTATTACTAGTTTTATTCCATCTTATTATTGTTGCTTTTTATCCCAACACTCTGGCTCTATACATTCTTCATTATTACTATTATTTTATTACTAGTATTACACCATCTTATTATGGTTGCTTTTTATCCCAACACTCTGGCTCTATACATTCTTCATTATTACTCTTATTACTAGTTTTATTCCATCTTATTATTGTTGCTTTTTATCCAAACACTCTGGCTCTATACACTCTTCATTATTACTATTATTTTATTACTAGTTTTATTCCATCTTATTATTGTTGCTTTTTATCCCAACACTCTGGCTCTATACACCCTTCATTATTACTATTATTTTATTACTAGTTTTATTCCATCTTATTATTGTTGCTTTTTATCCCAACACTCTGGCTCTATACGCTCTTCATTATTACTATTATTTTATTACTAGTTTTATTCCATCTTATTATTGTTGCTTTTTATCCCAACACTCTGGCTCTATACGCTCTTCATTATTACTATTATTTTATTACTAGTTTTATTCCATCTTATTATTGTTGCTTTTTATCCCAACACTCTGGCTCTATACGCTCTTCATTATTACTATTATTTTATTACTAGTTTTATTCCATCTTATTATTGTTGCTTTTTATCCCAACACTCTGGCTCTATACACTCTTTATTATTACTGTTATTTTATTACTAGTTTTATTCCATCTTATTATTGTTGCTTTTTGTACCAACATCGTTACTAAAATTTTGCTCATTTCTACCCGCTCCGTACAAATCATATTGTACTAATATATCATGACATATCTTTATTTATATTCGCTATGACTACTGTAAATTTAATTAAACAAAGTAAAAGTAAATAAATGTTAAAATGAAGTTTGCAACGGAAAGTATGTTTGTTTAAATGACGCTTCATTTAAAATGTTTGAAAATAAAAGATTGCAAAGATAGACAGAAAGAAAAGTTTAATATAAGTCTGTAAATGGATATACATTTTATTTCATAGATTCTATGACTATAAACACACACGCACACACTCACACACTCATTTCCACATACTCTCTTTCAAACATACTCTCTCTCACAGACAGGTTCACACACAAAATCTCTCTCACAGACATCCACACACACATATTCAAACACAGACATTCACTCCGCCTCTCTCTATCTCTTACACACATACATTCACACAGATACACACACTCTCTCTCTCTCACATACATTCACACACACTTTCTCTGTCTTACACACGCACACACTTATTCACACACACAAACAAATTCACACACACATGCACACAGACACGCGCTCATATATGCACACACAATCTCTCTCACATACATTCACACACACTTATTGACACACTCTCACACAATTCACATAGACTAGGTCTCCTACAGACATACATTCGCGCAAACACTTTTCCCCATATACATGGGTAACGAGGAAATTTTAGAGAACATGTAAACAAAAAGGACACTAATATTAACATCAGAATGTGACATTTGAATTTTTTAGGACACATAATGAGGAAAGAATGCTTGGAAAATTTGACACGCACAGGACCGGTAATAGTGACAGAGGAAAACAGCGCCTAATCTATCTAACTGATTTGTGCAAATATTTGGCAAAATGGGGTTTAGGAGAGATAACAAAAAAGACAAAATTTCTCAAGAGCTATAAAGGGCAGGAAATTGTGGAGAGCCATGATCGCCAACGTCCTGAAGGGACACGGAACATAGAAGAAGAGGAACTAAGTTGAGTTAATGAATGGAGTAAAAGGGTTTAGGAGAGATACCAAAAAGATATAATTTCTTAAGTGCTACATAGGAGAGGGAGTTGTGGAGAGCCATGATCGCCAACTTCCTGAAGTCTCACAGCACTTAGAAAAATAACTACGTTGAGTAAATGAATGGTGGAACATGGTTTAGGAGAGATAACAAAAAGATAAAATTTCTTAAGAGCTACAAAGGACAGGAAGTTGTGGAGAGCCATGATCGCCAATTTCCTGAAGTGACACAGCACTTAGAAAAAGAACTAAGTTGAGTAATTGAATGGGGAACAGGTTTTAGGAGAGATAACAAAAAGATAAAATTTCTTAAGCGCTACAAAGGGCAGGAAGTTGTGGAGAGCCATGATCACCAACGTCCTGAAGGGACATGGCACAAAGAAGAAGAATCTTTAAATATTATTCAGTTCTGTTTTCCTAATTTCTCCAAGTTCATCATATTCTGCATTTTTCTTTCTTTTTTGGCTTTCAGTGATATTTCGTTTAATATTTACTAATTTTTTAGCGTCTATAATTTTTATTTTTATTTATTTATTTTTTTTTTTAATCGTATCACCCCAAGCAAGGCCGGAGGCCACTATCACGCAAGGGGTTAAAGAAGGGTTGGAGGAAGAGCAGATAGGAGTGGCAAGGGAGGGGATGTGGTGAAAAAGAAAGATAGTGGGTCGATCAAGGCAAGGGGGCCACAGAAGATCCGGAGCGAGAGCAGATAGGAATGAAAAATGAAAGGATGTGGAGAAGGGAAGTGGATAGATCAAGGCAACTGGAGATGTCGATTAACGCTACACTTAAACCGTTGGAGATTGTATTTGTTCGGGAAACAGTAATAGGGAAGGGAGTTCCATAGACGAGATGTGCGAGACATGAAGCTATTGGAGTAGAAGAGACGTCTACATCTAACAGTTTCCACGGTGTAGGGTGGGAGCGGGATGCCAGCCTCGTGGGGCGTTTAAATTCACGAGGCCTGGGGACAAGCGAACGCAACTCCTCAGAGCAATTACCGTGGAAGTACTTGTAAAAAAGGCAGAGAGAGGCAACATCGCGTCTGTGAGAGAGCGACTGCAGATGAGATGACAGATCAGGGACAATCACGTTGCCTATCCGTCTCTGGATCTTATCAAGAACCCCGAGACAAACAGCAGGGGCCCCAGATCATATATGGCAGCAATACTCCATGCAAGGGCGAATGGTCGATTTATAGACTTGAAGGATCGATTCCGGGGAGAAAAATTTTCCTGGCTCGGCACAGAGAACCAACTTTCTTTGCGGTGGCTGATGCAACTGACTCGATGTATTTGTTCCATCTCAGACTCGTGAAGGTTCTTCGAGAATAATCTTCGTGAATATCAACGCATTATGTTGGCTGAAACTCTCTGTATTCTTCTCTGTTTTATTTTATTCTTTCTTTTTGCCGGTGAGAGATGATCGTTTTGGATTATCCACTGATGATGCAGAAGCCCGATCTTCAGACGCCGTAGAAGAAGACGCAAAGGGACTTAGTGAACCGACAAAGCTCAGAAAAGTGTCCATTCGTACCGCACTTGTGACACGTGGCCACCTTCGCCGGGCAACGATTACGGTTGTGACAAGCGGCCTCCACGAAAACAGCACCTATCTTCCGGGTCTGTAATGGCACACGCTGGAGCTGCATAACGATAAGGACTCAATCCCACTTCAACGATAGCCGCTGTAAAGGGACATGTGTACAATTCTGAGCAACATCAGACGCGCTAGTTTGATCTACTGCCGTAGTTAATTCGAGGGTTTTATTTTCCAGCAAGCGCTGCCTAATAGCACACGAGCGTAGGCCTCGAATAAAAGCGTTTCTAACACAGGCATCACGATTTCGTGAAGCGTTGACAGCTTTGAAATTGCAGTCTTTAATGAGTAAATGGAGCTGTTGCACTTACTTGTCTATCGTCTCTCCTTTTTGTTCTCGAGTGGCTAAAATATGCCTCACAAACACTTCATTTTGGGGGTTTTATGTAAAGCGCCTTTATAGTTTCTATAGGGTGACCCAAAAAAACGGGAATTTTTGAAGTGCGTATTGCCAGACATGAGACTGCGAGACAGTGACCTTGAGCAAAGTAAACATTTCACCATTTTAGTAGCGAGAATGAAATTCACAGTATCCCAGCTGAGATGTTGCAGCAGTCAATGAGGAATCTCAACAGCAGATTTCAAGAATGCATTCGTACAGGAGGACGCCATCTACAGGACGTAATTTTAAAAAAATGAAAATTCCATCATTGTTACTTAAATGGCATGTTTTAAGGTTTCAATTACTATGAATTAAATATTTTTCTTCCATCCCTCTTGGTTTTATTAGATTGTTAAAAAAGTTCCCGTTTTTTTGGGTCACCCTGTATAATCGACTCGTAATCATCACATACTGCAATGTACTCATACACTGTAAAAGAAACAAAATTAACAACAGCGTCGGGTATAATAGAACCTTCAGCTCGAAGCTAAAGAAAAGCGGTACCAGTACGGAAAATCCTTGTTCTCCGAGGGAGAGTTCCTTGATACATCTAAACGTCATGATTTGAGGAAATTATCCATAATGGTTTTATACCCAGATTTCTGAGTTCATTAAATTGAAGTTTTAACAAGACCTGAGACATCTAGAAGGCTTTAATGAATTTACAAGTGATTACATTTTGTTTTGAAGTTTATCGTCATACCCAAGACTACTCAATGGAGGTGGCTATTACCTCTCTGCAGAGGTGAAGTCAGCGTATCCTACAGCCCCAACCGACAGGGCGGTCTTTCCTTATAACTACATAGGAATGGCTTGGGCTGAATAGTACCGAGTACAGCATAGAAAGAACTAATAGTAAATATATTTTTTAAACATTCAACCCCAAGCAAGGCGGGAAGCCACTAGCACGCAAGGGGTTACAGAGAGTTGGAGCGAGAGCAAATAGGAGTGATAAAGGAAAGGATGAAGAGAAGATTAGGGGATAGATCAGATCATCTGGAGACGTCGATTGACGTTACATTTGAATAGTTGGAGATTATAGCTATCAGGGAAACAGGAAAAGGGGAGGGAGTTCCACAAGCGAGAAGTGCGAGACATGAAGCTACTGAGGTAGAAGAGACGGCTACATTTAACTGTTTCGACAGTGAATGGGCGAGATGCCAGCCTAGCTGAACGCTTAAATTCATGAAGTCTGAGAACCAGCGAAAGCAGCTCATCAGTGAAAGTATTTGTAAAAAAGACAGAGGGAAGAAACGGCACGTCTGTGAGAGAGCGGCTGTAGACGAGATGCCAGATCAGGGATAAATATATATATAAATAAATTTATACGAGTTCTCCTAGTTAATAATAATCATAATTAAAAATTATTATTATTAATAATAATAATGATAATAATAAATAATGCGTGAGAGACCAGCACACCAAGAAATTGAGGTTGAGGTACAAATATACGAAGCACAAAATACCCATCATGACAGCTAATATGATAAGTGTATATCAGGCGTGTCAGTGTATATATAGGTGTATATCACCATACCCAAGATTACCCCTGCATCCCATTAGAATGTCTGAAGACCAACTTCTCGAGAGCTCCTCTCTGCGGCTGCTCGATCTCACGCTTGTCGTTGATCTGAGATGGAACAAATACATCGAGTCAATTGCATCATCCACCCCAAGGAAAGTTGGCTCCCTGTGCCGAGCCAGGAAATTTTTCTCACCGGAATCGATCCTCCAAATCTATAAATCGACCATTCGCCCTTGCATGGAGTATTTCTGCCATATATGGTCTGAAGCCCCTGCTGTTTGCCTCAGGGTTCTTGATAAGATCCAGAGACGGATAGGCAATGTAATTGGCCCTGATCTGTCAACCCGTCTGCAGTCGCTCTCTCACAGACGCGACGTTGCCTCGCTCTGTCTTTTTTACAAATACTTTCACGGTAATTGCTCCGATGAGCTGCTTTCGCTGGTTCCTAGGCCTCATGAATTTAAACGTCCTACGAGGCTGGCATCCTGTTCCCACCCCTTCACCGTTGAAACTGTTAGATGTAGACGTCTCTTCTACTCCAATAGCTTCATGTCTCGCACATCTCGCCTGTGGAACTCCCTTCCTTATTCCTGTTTCCCTGACAAATATAATCTCCAACTATTTAAGTGTAACGTCAATCGACATCTCCAGTTGCCTTGATCTATCCACTTCCCTTCTCCACATCCTTTCACCTTTCATTCCTATCTGCTCTCGCTCCAAATCTTCTGTAACCCCCTTGCCTTGATCGATCCACTATCTTTCTCCACGTCCTCTCCTTTACCACTCCTATCTGCTCTTCCTCCAAACCTTCTGTAACCCCTTGCGTGCTAGTGGCTTCCAGCCTTGCTTGGGGTGATAAACTTTAAAAAAAAACTCATTGGAAGGAGCTATTACGTCTGCAGAGGAGCAGTCGGCGTATCCAATAGTCCCAGCAGACAGGGCGGTCTTTCCTTACAACTAGGTATTTACTATCTCCCCACTAAGACGAGTTGTGATACAAGGTCTTTTTTTAAGGTGGGACCCGAGTGCGTACACTCGGGCCAGGAACAAAAATTGCCCGCAGATCACGCAACCGTCGGTTGAGCTGGCCTCGGTGCAAACACCGATCCCTCTAACTGGTGCAATGAGAGGGCGGGGCCCCGGGCAGCTGTTCCCCAGGGCTGGGCACCTCTCAGTATAATTTTCCTCAGTTTCGATTCCGTCCTTTGATGGAGCCGCCCCCGAGTGCACTGTGCCCAAAGACAGAGACGCAACTGGGAGATGATAAATAGGGTTATACAAACTACTCCAGAGTTTTCTTCCCTTATGACTACATAGGAATGGCTTGGGTTGAAACGTACAGAGTACAGCATAGAAAGAATTATTAGTAAATATATATATAAATAAATTTATAACGGCCCTCCTAGTTAATAATAATTATAATTAAAAATGATTATTATTATTAATAATAATAGTAATAATCATAAAAATATTGTGTTAGCTCAAAATGCAGGTTCTGTGATAAATATCCAGAAACAATTGATCATCTTGTATCAGGTTGCACGGTATTGGCACCCACTGAATATAAAACCCGACAGGACATAGTGGGCCAATATCTGCACTGGAAAATCTGTAACTTCTAAGGGAAGGAAAGTGAAAGAAACTGGTATGAACACCACCTAGACACGGTTACGGTAATAGGATCTGTTACAATTTTATAGGACTTCACAATACACACTGACGGAACAATCAAAGCTAACCACCCGGACATTGTTATTAGAGACCGCAAACAAAAAAGTGCCTCCTTATTGATATGGCAGTCCCTGCGGACTGCAATGTATCTTCGAAGATCTTCAAACTGCTATCAAAATACAAGGACCTTAAAATCGAAATCTCAGAAATGTGGCACGTGGGAACATCAACAATCACCGTTGAAGTCGGATTGGTTGGAAAAGATTCCAGTAGACTAATTGAAGGGATTCCTGGAAGCCCATGCCTTAAAGAAATACAAAAAGTTGTTTCTGTTGTGTACACATTTCGTTCCGGGTTCCGCACGGAGACCTAAGGGTAGAAACGGCATCGTGACATTTTCCACTGACATAGGTATATATATATATATATATATATATATATATATATATATATATATATATATATATTACATAGATAAAGCCCTTCGTAAGGTGTGGGCTGTACTTGTGAGTAGACTTTTTTATATTTATTTAAAGCATGGGCTAGCAGGAATCCTTTCAATGAGTCTATTGGAATCTTTTTCTAATCAATCTGAGGGCTCCAACTACAACTCGTATTGTTGATGTCCTCATATGCCACATTTTTGAGATTTCGATTTCAAGGTCCTTGTATTTTGATAGCTTTTTGAAGATCTTCAAAGATACATTGCAGTCTGCAGGGACTGTCATATCAATAAGGAGGCACTGTTTGTCTTTGCGGTCTCAAATCACGATGTCTGGACAGTTAGCTTTGATTGTTACGTCTGTCTGTATTGTGCAGTCATTATTATTATTATTATTATTATTATTATTATTATTATTATTATCTATTCGTAAACTGTCGTATCGCTGAGGGCGAAAAGATCAAATTTCAAATCTAAATTCTTAGTTCATTTAAAGTAATACATTTATTAGACAGTAAATCCCTTTTAAATGAAGAAGGGGCCGTCAGAATTGCGTCAAAGGACCGGCTTATACTATTTTCCTATTAACCAGTGGTTGTTGCCAGCCAGAAATGAAATCTAATCTTAGGGACAAGATATATATTTCAATTTCATTCAAGTACGTTTCCGTGTATGCATGTATATTCTAATTTAAAGATAGAGCTAAAAAATATCTATAAAAACACACACACACATATTTTACATAGATAAAGACCTTTGTAAGATGTGGGCAGTACATGTGAGAACAATTTTTTCTATTTCTTTAAAGCATGGACTAACAGGAATCCTTTCAATGAGTCTATTGGAATCTTTTCCAATCAATCCGAGGCCTCCAACTACAACTCGTATTGTTGATGTCCTCATATGCCACATTTTTGAGATTTCGATTTCAAGGTCCATGCATTTTGATAGCTTTTTGAAGTTCTTCAAAGATACATTGCAGTCTGTAAGGACTGCCATATCAATAAGGAGGTACATTTTGGCTTTGCTGTCTCAAATCACGATGTCTGGGTGTTTTAGCTTTGATAGTTCTGTCTCTGTGTGTATTGTGAAGTCCAATAAAATTGTTACATGTCCTGTCTCCGTAATCGGGTCTGGGTGGCTTTCATACCGCGTTCTTGCAGTTTCCTTTCCTAAGTGTTGTAGATTTTCCAGGGCATATATTAGCCTACTCTATCGTGCCGTGTTTTACATTCAGTAGGTGTCAATACCGCGCAAGCTGATACAAGATGGTCAATTGTTTCTGGATATTTATCACAGATTCTGCATTTTGGACTAATTATTTTAGACTATCATTATTATTATTATTTACTTTCTGTTTAATACAACTGAGCTGAAGAATCCTTCCAACGAAACCCTCATTTCAACATCATTATTGAACGTTACACCACGTAAGGCATTGAAAAGAGATAAAAAAAAGATGAAAATCTGATGGTGCCAAGTCTGGGGAGAACGGAGGATGAGGCAACACTTCTCATCCAAATTCTTGAATAACGGTTTTTGTCATATTGGCGATGTGAGGACGGGCGTTGCCGTGTTGAAGAACACCACTCTGTCGCCTATTCGGTCTTTTTTGCTGAATTGGTTCACGGAGACGGTGCAGTTGTTGAACAGAGAGCACGGCATTTACCGTTTGGTTTCGCTCAAGCAATTCATAATGAATCATGCCTTCCCAGTCCCACCATACACACAACATGGTCTTTCGTGGATAAAGGTCTTGTTCTGCTCGAGATGTCACTTCCTTATTGGGGCTGAGCCATTCTTTACGCTGCTTCATATTGGCGTAAATCTACAGGAGGATACTGAGAATTCCATGGTTGGAGCGAGTCAGCAACAAGGAAGTCTTAAAGAAAATGGCAAAAGAAAGAACACTTCTACTCAGAATCAGGAAAAGAAAACTGAAATTTCTTGAACACATAATGAGAAAGGTAGGCTTGGAAAACTTTGGGGCATGTATGAATGGGTGGCGGGACGGGGGGAGTGAGAGGTTTAGTAAAGAGAGAACAATTGCTAACAGTTACAACTGACAGGAAGTTGGGGAGAGCCTTGTTCGCGAATATCCTGAAGAGACGCGGCACATTGAAAACGTTTATTACTATAAATTGCAAAACTTTTAATGAAATACGATAAGATTCATTGAAAATATAAAGTTAATGATGATTTAGGAGTCATTTTTTCCTCCAGCCAAATTTCCGTCTTTTATACAAGAAAACTCCTTTTTTTTTTAATTCTGTCATCTCATGGAAGAAAATAAAGCCACTAAGACACAAGAGGTTACTGAGTGTGAAAGTATATGAGAAAAAGAAAAAGATTATTTAGGAGCCAGTTAAATGTTAAACGTGATACACGCTTGGGAGATCATGTATCTTTCGATACATGACTTACTAGGCAGAAGATTTTTCTCGCAGTAGGTTGCCATTTCTTTCTGCAGTAGACTGATTGCCAACCAAGGCTAACGAACCCAGACTGTCCTGCTTTTTAATCCATAGCTGGGGAGAAGAGATGGATTTATACCTTTCCTAAGGGTATTTGTGTGTAAGTGAATATTACGAACTCGACTGGGATTTGTTATATTAAGGAGAGGGGACAATAAAAGAAGAGGAATTAAGGAGACAGAAGATAACGATTGACATTGCATTTAGATTTTAATCGTTTCTCTCCAAGCAAGGTGATAAATCCACTAAGACGTTAGGGTGGGTTACTGAGTTTAAAAGAATATGAGAAAAAGAAAAACATTATTAAAGAGAAAGAACAATAAAAGAAGAGGAATTAAGCATAGAGAAGATAACGATTGACATTGTATTTAAATTTTAATCGTTTCTCTCCAAGC
Organism: Acanthosepion esculentum; assembly: GCA_964036315.1. Taxonomy (NCBI): domain Eukaryota; kingdom Metazoa; phylum Mollusca; class Cephalopoda; order Sepiida; family Sepiidae; genus Acanthosepion; species Acanthosepion esculentum. The sequence continues at coordinate 58,015,019 of OZ038516.1, forward strand.
AAGGCAATAAAGCCACTAAGACGCAAGAGGTT
>OZ038516.1:58017550-58035050 GCA_964036315.1 Acanthosepion esculentum
AAGGAAATTATTTTAGAATCGTTTCTTTTTAGAAAATATTAGTAAAAATATTTTTTCAATTGTTCCCCCAACACACACATACACATACTTGTTTAATTTTATGAAATTTCGAGAAGTTTGTTTTGTAGATTTTAACGTTTATGTTAGTTATAAGCACAAGTCCTTGGACAATTTAAATCATCGTTTTCATTCTAGTTTGTTTTATAGTTTTCTTTCGTGAAACAAGACCCCCAATTACAGAAAATCTGCTATGAATTGTAAAATTAAAAATTCAATAAAAGATATTATTTAATTGCTTTTATAAATAATATATATTATGGACACTGTTGTCCTAAAAAATTTTCGATGAATAATAATTTTTTACAAGTCTGTTTTCGTTTTTTTAACTTTAATTATAACAATATGTAAAGTTTAAATCTTTTAAAATTCTGCATTAATTTTGTACCAGTTGGGTTGTTAAGTAAAAACTATATTTACTAATTGTTGTGGTAAACCTTCATACAGTTGAATGGACTGTTCCTTCTCTCATAAATTCTAACTGCGAGACTTCCTAGCGGAGAGTCGTAGGAGAGTTCTGCCCATTGATCGCGCATACGCGTGTAACAATGTGTCGTCCCCGTATTCCGGAGTGAAACGGATGGTGTTTCTGACGCTGCTAGCCAGGGCCCGAATGGTGATTTGGAAGACGCGAATGGAGGATGTCTTGCGAGGCAACCGTCTTTCTCTTGAGGATCTAATTCGATTCTTTGAGCATCAGCTCAAGATGAAGATTAGAACTGAAAGAAAACGATTGTATTCGACAGTCTTCAGCGAAAGGTGGGTGACTGAGGCGAGCTTGGTTCGTTTGAACGGGGCTAGCCTTGATTTTCTCTTTTAGGTCAAGCCCTACGTCACATCGGGGTGGTTTCCTGTGGAGCCCTCCCCTTGGTTAGGTTAGACAAGCTTTTGTGTACTTAGTGAATGTAAGTAAGTGTTGTTCCCAGCCTGTCATCTTTGGTTATGATCCATGTAGAGATTCCCAACCTCCCCAGTTTGTTTTTGGCCCCTTTTTATCTTGACTGGGTCAGCCTTATATTTTCCTATGCTCGTATGGTTTTTTATCCTTTTCTCACTCCCTTAGCGAGAGAGCTTCTTGATTTTGTCCCATGGGCCGAATATAGCGGCCTCTCCTTTTTGAGGGTTGGACGGGCCATACTAACATCAGTTATGTTTAGTTTATTTTGTGTTGATAATTTAGTTTATTATTGGGTTCATCTCCCTCCCCTCTCATTTTTTCATCACAGATTTTTATATATATTTTAGAATCATTAGATTTTTATGGCATGGGGCGCGTTTTGTAGGTCCCCCCTACAGAGGGTGCGGTATTATGGTGCATGGAGGATTGATTGGTGATGGACGAGTTCTTGTGGTGAATGGGTAAATTGTAATGAGTGAATGGGTCGTGAATCGGATTAGCTAGGTATAAGATAGTTAGTGTGGACCAGCCTCACCCCCTCCCCTTTTTCGGCCTTTAAAATGCAATAAATATTGAGTCGTAGGCGAGTTCTAGGGCAGGGGAGACGCAGTGTTAACCTACCGTTCGAACGTACACGTCTAACTGCTCATTACTAACACTCTTGCTTTGTATATATATATATATATATATATATATATATATATATATATATATATATATATATATATATATATATATATATATCTGTTATTTCAATACACATGTTCAACCTACCTTCGTCTTCCGTGTCTTTTCTTTCTGGCCTCTAAACAAGCCACAACACTAATCATAAATGAAAAAGCTTACTACAATTTAGAGATTCCCAGTATTTTAAAAAATAATTTTTGTATGTGTGTATAAACAGGCCATTTTTGTTAAATACGGACGTCCATGTAAGACATTATCAGAAAATAAGTAAATTTAAAATTTATTGGTAATCTTCTAAAATTGCTTCAACAAGCGTCTTCCCAAGACTATAAAACCAAGGTGCCTAAAAGTCAATAAATTATTAACTTACGTAAATATTTTCCGAAATTTCTAATATTGCAGGTTAGCTAAAAAATATATAAAAAAGGCGTTCACATTATATATATATGTATATGTGTTTGTGTATGTGTGTGCGCGTGCGCAAATATATAGAAAAATAGGAAAGAACACGTTAGGTTAATAATCCGAAGTTCTTTAGAATTTTTGTTTTTAAAAAAACAGTGCTCAATACATAAGTAGAGACTAAATTATAATTATATATATGTATGAAAGAAATTATTAAAAGGATTTGATAATTATATTTGAGTAATTCATCCAGTCTGAAACCTCAACAGAATGCACTGGACGGCCGTTTCGTCCTATATTTGGGACTCATCAGCAGTGCGCATCCACTACCGAGAATTGAAACCCTGACAGTTAGGTTGTGAAGCAAACAAAATTCCAACTGTTCCACCTAACTGTCAAAGTTACTATAAATACAAGTTTTGTCTATTTATTTTAAGTAAGTTCCTTTCATATTGTCTGATAAGCTTAATAAAATTATCATTGAAAGACGAAAGGAAATCAGCATATTGACATAAACATAAAAAATGTCTAAAAATATGTGTGTGATATATATATATATATATATATATATATATATATATATATATATATATATATATATATATATATATATATATATATATATATATATATATAGGGAAGTATTTATAGTTGTTTTAACCGAGAGAAAAATGTACATTTTAAAAAGAAGATAAACTGCAAAAGTTTTTGATCGGAATGTGGATTTTTTTTATTTTAAAATATATATTATACTCTATTTTCGATAATTCTGCTACACGCGTTTCTGGTTTCCTGACCTTCTTCAAGTAAAGATTAGACATTTCCACATATTATACAAGTAAATGTTTAGCGTGGTAATGATTCAAAAAATTCGTTTTTAGACAAATTATTTACAATTGTAGATGTGACAGAGTTGGTTGATAGTCCATTATATATATATATATATATATATATATATATATATATATATATATAGATATAGATATAGATATAGATATAGACAGATAGATAGATAGATAGAGAGATAGATAGATAGAGAGATAGATAGATTTTTATTCACTGGGTTTGGCCAGGAGGGGGCATTTTCCTAGTGATTGAAACAAAAAAAGAAACTAAATGAAATCAGCTAAAATATATATATATATATATATATATATATATATATATATATATATATCCCTCGTTCATGCGCATGTGTAGTCGCACCGACATAACAAATTTAGTCCTATGACGTCTTAAAGGACGAAACGACTTTGGCATACATTTTTCTCCAATATTGCTCTTGTTATATAAAAATATATATCGTTATCTCACTCACTCACAAACACAAACACAAACACACACAATATATATATATATATATATATATATATATATATATATATATATATATATATATATACAGTACGAGGCAAAAAATGGACGCACCCATAGAAAGTCGTCATTTGTATTTTACCAAGACAAATGAGTCGCACCAATTAAGGTCCCAGCTATGAGCAAATACTGACCCCCCCAAACAAAATACTATGAAAATATAAGAATCAAATTTTATAGTAAAAACAACAGTGATATATTTTTATATAAAAAAATTAACAACAATACCTCTTTATAAGAAAATTCCCAAGAATACATTATATAATAATAATAGATTTATATATATATATATATATATATATATATATATATATATATATATATACATATATATATATATATATATACATATATATATATATATATATATATATATATATACATATATATATATATATATATATATATATATTATGAAATGGACAAAGTCCGACAATTATTTTACGACATTTTTTATGTTTATGCGTTCTTTTTATAGATACCAATATTTAAGTAAATGCTCTGCTTATAATAAAAATTGCTTTTATTATAAGCGGAGGATTTACTTAAATATTGGTATCTATAAAAAGAATGCATAAACAAAATGTTTAATATCTAAAAAAATCACTAAACTAATTGAGTTTTTTCACAGTTAGAGAGGGGAAGAACAAACATATTAATATATAGATATACGAATAATGAACACCTGAATATATATATATATATATATATATATATATATATATATATATATATATATATATATATATATATATATATATGACATTAATCCTTTTTTACATTATTTACATTATTCAGACTATTGTCCTCATCTTTGTCGTCATATTTATTACAACGTTTCGGCCGTTGTACGCTCCGGCCTTCTTCAGGTGGTTGGAATGTCGAGCTAAACCCCTAAAACGTTGCAATAAATAATGGCGACAAAGATGAGGACAATAGTCCGAATAATGTAAATAATGTACATAATACCTCATCTCAAATATATAGACAGATACTGAAGGGCCGAAACGTTGTAATAAATATGGCGACAAAGATGAGGACAATAGTCCGAATAATGTAAATAATGTACACAATACCTCATCTCAGAAATATAGACAGATACTAATTGAGTTTTTTTCCAGGTTTTCTGATATACCTTTTAGCCATCTTAAATTTGTGGTAAGAATCACTGAAAAGCCCTTTGAATTATTCAACTAGAAAAAGAACAAGTTAAAAATCTTTTTGGTTTAGACCCATGATCTTCCCAACTGAACAATGGTGAGAGGAAAAAGATCATTCAGGGCTTCAGTAATGCTACCGACATTCATACTCTAGCAACTATCTTCAAAGTCCATTCAAGAACCATCAAGATAACGGTAAATAAGGTAAACAAAATGAAAAGGTAGAGGGGAAAACTGGATCAGGAGGTCACGACAGGAAGAGGGATCATCATTGCAACTTAGAGCTAAATAGATCAATTAGAAAAGATCCAACTCAATGCATAAGACGTTTGGCACGTAAGAGAGGAGTTTATCTATCTATCTATTTCAGTCTGTTCATATCTATCTATCTATCTCAGTCTGTTCATATCCATCTATCTATCTATCTCAGTCTGTTCACTATCTATCTATCTATCTATCTATCTATTTCAGTCTGTTCATATCTATCTATCTATCTCAGTCTGTTCACTATCTCTCTATCTATCAATTTCAGTCTGTTCATATCTATCTATCTATTTATCTATCTATCTCAGTCTGTTCATATCTATCTATCTATCTATCTATCTCAGTCTGTTCACTATCTATCTATCTATCTATCTATCTATCTATCCATCTATCTATCTCAGTCTGTTCACTATCTATCTATCTATCTATCTATCAGTCTGTTCATATCTACAATGCATTTTATCTGTAGTTGAAGGCAATCAATTGCATTCAAAATATATTTAATTGAATCCATAAAATTGTGTTAAAAATATTTAGATTTTGGCATTAAATAACCCACAGAGGTGTTGATATGCCGTTAAACAAAATCAACCAAACGATGGGTAAGTCGTTGATTTGGGATGCGACCTGTGCGGATACATTTTCGGCCGGTAATATGATCAGGTCCGCGGTTGAGCCGGGGTTCGTCGCCCGAGACGCAGAGATAAAAAAATAGCTAAATATTCTTCTCTTGCTGATAGATTTTTTTTTACTCTTGTGGCAGTGGAGACTTCAGAGGTTATTGGCTGTCATTCGATGGCGTTCCTTCGGAGGATTGGCGCGATTGCGTCTCGATTAAGGAACGAGCCTCGCGAAACGGAGTGGCTCTTGCAGCGTGTCTCGCTGGCGACGGTTCGAGGTAATGCTTTCTCCATCACAGCGGCTGGCAGAGGATAGAAAAAAAAATTGTTTTTAGTTACGTTGTTCTGGAATTGTCATCATTGGTCGACTGAACTTGCTTTGTTTCAATGACTTTTGTTTTGTTATTTTTATATAGTAATATATATTTATATTTTTACGTAATAAATTATCAGAGTAAGCGGAATCAAAATGAACCAAAGCAAAAAAAATAACCGTTATTTAATTAATTTCTGACGAAAGATCGGGGCGATCTGAAATATCAAATATATATAGATATAAAAATATAAATAAATACTTTCACAAAAAAAACAAACAATTAACATGAAAGAACTTCTTAATCACAATAATCCATATAATGTCTTAAAGAATTCAAATTGTATTTGAAAGTATAACTTCAAAAAATGTAACATAAAACACAACCATCACCGCCTCTAGTAATTCTGTCCACACAAACATGTTTATGCGCAAAAGCTGAGTATCATCTACCATGTATTCCATTGTGAAAGCAGAATAACATGTACCACATTTTTATTACTTCAAAGCTCCCAAGAAAATTAAACCTTGATGCGACTACACATGTACACGGAATGGAAGGGACACAGAGAAGTTTAAATTTATTTTTTTTATCTTTTTATTTTAACTATGTTTTAGGTAAAAAGTTCAGACGATTTCATTTAGTTTTTTTTTTCCCTTGAGTGTTTATCGCTTTTATTATTAAATATCCTACATTGCGATAATAGAAGATCTACCAAGAAAGGTGAAATCTTGGAAGAACCCGGATGTAAATTAACTGTGGATGATCTGGCGATTAAAACAATTTCTATAATTTCCTATCATTGTTCTTCTCGTATATAGAAAAATTATACATCATATTTGTATCCCCCGATATATATATATATACATATATATATATATATATATATATATATATATATATATATATATATATATATATATATATATATATATAGTTGTATATTTAGGCAGCAATCTTTCTTTTATGCAAGTTTTATTAAAAACGACAGACAAGGTACTACAGTTAAGTTTTTTATTTAATTTTTCTTGTGTACGAACATGAGCTTTCTTTGCTGGACAAAGGGTGTGTAAGAATTGTCCAAATGTTTTATTTTTCCGAGCACTCTCGGCTATACCTTTAGCCATTTTCAAGGATGATTTGATTTTTCAGCTCAATTGAATGTGTGCATTATGTGTATGTCTTAGTGTGTAGTAGTGGTTCCTCAAGGGACATTTGAACTCATAAATAATGTTCGTTCTTTGCAATTTTGACTTATCAGGCGTGTTGTTATTTTTGAGGATGAGGTTAGCTGTCTTAAATTTCTTATAATAGATAATTAATTTGATTTTTTTATTTGGGTCGATTGGGGTGGTGTATTTCTTTATATGTCGTAGTGAGCATTCATCTTGTTTGTAATTCTTAAGCATTTGTTTTTTGTAATAAATGTGTATGTGATTTTTGACTGTGTGTTCACTTTCATTAATACTTACTTTAGGGAGAAATAGTCTTATTTGTTGGTCTATAAGGTGGTTAAAAATTAAATAAAAAACTTAATCGTAGTACCTTGTCTGTCGTTTTTAATGAAACTTGCATATATATATATATATATATATATATATATATATATATATATATATATATATATATATATATAAATTAAACCTAAAGAGCCAGACTAACCTATGACGGTTTCACCTAAGCTGATCGTCAGGGAATTCCCTGACCATCCGCTTAGGTGAAACCATGGTTGGTTAGGCTGGCTCTTTAGGCTTAATTTAGGTTTGCTCTACTTAGCGTATTGTGCACTTTATTTGGTTATTTTACTTGCTCGTATCGAGGTATTATTCTTTGGACTCTGAACTTGGATATTGTCTGGATAAATTTGAACCATTTTGTAATTTCGGTCTGATGAGGCAGAGATAAAAATTATCTTTTGAAATAAATTTGTTACCGAATTCATCGATTATTATCTATCTATCGATATATATATATATATATATATATATATATATATATATATATATAAAGCTATGAACTGACTCAGATAGTTAGAGAGAGTTACTGAGATAGACAAGAACAGATTGAGATAGATGGATAGAATGCTATGAACAGACTCAGATATGAACCAAACTGATAGATATATAGATAGATAGAGAGAGAGAGAGAGATAGATAGATAGATATGAACACATTCAGATAGATATGAACACATTCAGATAGATATGAACACATTCAGATAGATAGATAGATAGATAGATAGATAGATAGATAGATATGAAAACATTCAGATAGATATGAACACATTCAGATAGATAGATAGATAGATATGAAAACATTCACATAGATATGAACACATTCAGATAGATAGATAGATAGATAGATAGATAGATAGATATGAAAACATTCACATAGATATGAACACATTCAGATAGATAGATAGATAGATAGATAGATAGATAGATAGATAGATAGATAGATATGAAAACATTCAGATAGATATGAACACATTCAGATACATAGATAGATAGATAGATAGATAGATAGATAGATAGATAGATAGATAGATAGATAGATATGAAAACATTCAGATAGATATGAACACATTCAGATAGATAGATAGATAGATATGAACACGTTCAGATAATTATGAACACATTCAGATAGATATGAACACATTCAGATAGATAGATAGTGTTGTGGTAGGATCCACCTAATCTGCATAGGTGACTACCAACTATATAAATAATGGTTGGTACCGGAAGACGAGGAGAGAAGGAATCACGAGATCCAACTAGAGACTCTGATCGACTGCGACTAGTCAACACATTCTCCAGGAACGTCTTCCCAGAAATATACAGAAATACTATATGTACTTATTGGGTACACTTTCTTGTTATAATACATTCTTGTTCTAAGTACATTTTGTGTTGCATTATTATTCCATGCAATAGGCGAGATTCAACAATGAGTCAAGACTCAACAATGGCGACGAAGTAGAACGAACCATACGTCAAGTTTCAACAATGGCCACGAAGTAGAACGAACCATACGCCAAGTTTCAACAATGGCAAAGAAGTAGAACGAACCATACGGAAAGAAGAAAGAATTAATAGTGAGAGTTTTCAACAAATGGGACAAGTCATTGAAGAACCCAGGCTGAAAAAAAAAACTATTAATTCAAAGTCCAACGTTAACGTAACGACGAAGGATTCTGAACTTCTGGATATGTAAAACTCGTTAAAAGACGACTAAGCATAAAGGAACGTTCACTCAGAAAAATTGAAAGGTGTCGTAAGCGAATAACGGTAATTTTAAATTAAAAAATTATCTACAACGAGACACCCTCTAAAAAGAAAAATTGGCCGACTACAAAAACATGCATGGATTTAAAAGGAGCACAAATACACCGTGTCGATTTTGAAAGGTAACAAACTTTAAAAAATTATTTTTTTTAAATTATTTGTTCAACAATATAGTGACGAATTACCTCTGATAAGAAAATCAGACGTTGTCATTGAAATACGCGAACAGAAGTCGGAAACGAAAAAAAAAAGTCCGACGCTCTCTGTTCACGAAAAAAAAAAATACCAAAGTTGATTAGCACGGGCGTGAATGTAAAAGCAAGACATAAAATAGAAAAGTCGTACGTTGTTTCGATTTTTTTGGTCAGCTTATATGATATTCGTGGATACACAAATTAAAAGTATATTCCTTGTTGCATGAACACTATCAGCTAAAGAATGGAGGAACTATCCAAAGTCATATCTGAATGATTCAAATCCCAGCAGGAACAGTTTACCTTATTAATAAGGGAACAACAGATAGCACAGCAAAAATTTCAAGATAAACAACAAAAATATCAAGATAAACAAGAGGAAAGACAACAAGAACAACAGATAGCGCTGCAAAAATATCAAGATAAACAAAATGAAAGACTTTTAGAAATTCAAAAGTTAACACTGGAGAAATTAAACAACTATCAGGCAAATGAGGGAAATTCTTCATATTCTAATAACACCATATTTAATTCGCTGGAAATTTTCAACTATGTGCCAGACGAAGAAAAAACGTTTGAAGCGTACTTTAAACGATATGAAGATATTTTCTACACAGACTGTGAAAACTGGCTGAATTCAAGAAAAGTCAGTCTATTACTAAGAAAGCTAGGTACAGCAGAACATAGCAAATTTGTAGATTTTATTCTACCGAGAAAAACAACTGAATTGGAATTCTCGGAAACAGTGAAATTGCTAAAAGAGCTGTTTGGAGCAAATATGTCGCTTTGGCATAAGCGATGGTTATGCATGAATGTCTCTAAATCCGACGATCAGGATTACTTAACATATGCATCTATAGTGAATAGACATTGTGACAATTTCAGATTGGCAGAGATTACGGTTGAAGAATTCAAGTGCTTAATTTTTGCTCAAGGACTGGTATCCAGTAAGAGTGCCGAAATAAGACGTAGAGTTTTGTCTAAACTCGAATCTGAACAAGGCCTTACCCTGCAAAAGTTAGCAGAGGAGTGTCAACGGGCCGTAAGTTTAAAAAAAGAGTCGCAAAAAATCGAAGAAGCTGGCATTGCTTATATTAAAAAAATAAAAAAGCAGTCAAAGTACCCATCAGAGAAAAATTGGAGAAAAAATTCAGCGTACTTTAATAATAGACAAGAAAATAAAAAGAACGGAAATAAAAAGGTCCCACCATATAATTGCAGACGTTGTAACGAAAGACATTGGGAGATAAATTGCCCATATAGAAATAAGAAATGTTTCGTGTGCCAAAAGAATGGTCACAAAGTATCGTGTTGTAAAACGAAAAAATTCAAGAGCCGAATTAGACAAACAAATTCGAATATCAAATCAGATAGAGATTTGAGGAAATATGTGACGACTGAAATATTCAAAAAGAATATCAAATTTCAACTCGATTCGGGGTCAGATTTAACAATAATGAACGATAAAACATGGAAAATTTTAAAAAGGCCGACAATAATGAAGTCAACGAAACTCGCTCGAACGGTAACTGGAAAGCAAATTAACTTCGAAGGCGAGGTTGTACTTCCAATGAAATTGAATGGGATCGTTAAAAAAATAAAAGTTTTCATTCTGAAAAATGGAGAAAACTTGTTGGGTACAGATTTTATTGAAACATTCGAATTGTGGGATAAACCGTTAAACTCATTCTGCAGAAAAGTAGAAAGTAATACGCAATCAAGACAGGACATTAAAGAGGAATTAAAGAAAAAGTTTCCGGAAACCTTCACACCTGGTCTTGGAAGATGTAACAAGTTTGAAGCTAAATTTGAATTAAAAGAAAATACTATGCCTATATTTAAAAAGAAACGTAACGTGCCTTTCGCAAGTGTATAGAAAGTAGTAGTACCAAAAAAGTTGCAGAAAAGAATCCTACGGGACTTTCATATGGGTCACCCGGGGATTAATAGAACAAAAAGCTTAATGCAAAGCTTTGTATATTGGAAAGGAATGGATGTGGATATCGAAAACATGGTTCATCGATGTAAAGGGTGTGCGTTAGCAGCTAAGGCACCACCTATAGTATACAAACCATGGCCAAAGACGGATCATCCGTGGGAAAGATTACACATTGATTTCGCTGGTCCAGTAGAAGATTATTACTACTTAATAGTGGTAGATAGCTTTACAAAATGGCCGGAAGTACTACGCTGCAAAAAGCCTACGTCCAATACCACAACAACTTTTTTGCATGAACTATTTGCACGGTTCGGTGTGCCAGAGTGTATTGTGAGTGACAATGGTACACAATTCACTTCTGACGATTTTAAGGAATTTTGTGAGTTATATCAAATTAACCACATAACGACGCCGCCGTATCATCCGAGATCCAATGGACTCGCAGAAAGATTTGTAGATACGTTAAAGCGCGCTCTGAAGAAAGCCTCAGGAGTTCCAACGGAAAAGGCGCTTCAGCAATTCCTACAAGTATACAGAATCACGCCTAACCAGAGAACACCATCAAACATGGCACCAGCTGAACTAATGTTCGCTAGGAAAGTTAAGTCAGTGTTTTACAAGCTTTTGCCAGGAAGAAATAGAATAAAGAACACTATGTATACAGCTAGAAAAAGATACACCCCCGGAGAGAAGGTCTTTTTCAAGTGCTATAGAAACAACATTGAGTTCTGGGAGCGAGGCATAGTGGACAAGAGAATCGGTGACCTAATTTACATAATAAAAGGGCCGAAGAATACTCATAAAAGGCACCAGAACCAACTCAAAAAATGCTACGTGCTAGAGCATGAAGAGAGTATACCGGATGAGGAGGAAGATCCCATTGATGTAATGTATGATACTTTTCAAGTAGAACCTCCGCAGAGTGCTCCTGAACCGAGAAGATCCGGTAGGAAACGAAAGTTCACGGACCCATTGGACGTGAATCCAAAACGAAAAAGATATTGAAAAAAAGAAACAGATATACATATGAACTATGCAAAGGGGATCTACAAAGAAATAACCATAATCATCATCCCATATAGAAGCCAGTTTGAAATCCAAAAGGATTCCAAGGCTTGGGAGGGGGGTGTTGTGGTCGGATCCACCTAATCTGCATAGGTGACTACCAACTATATAAATAATGGTTGGTACCGGAAGACGAGGAGAGAAGGAATCACGAGATCCAACTAGAGACTCTGATCGACTGCGACTAGTCAACACATTCTCCAGGAACGTCTTCCCAGAAATATACAGAAATACTATATGTACTTATTGTGTACACTTTCTTGTTATAATACATTCTTGTTCTAAGTACATTTTGTGTTGCATTATTATTCCATGCAATAGGCGATTTTCAACAATGAGTCAAGACTCAACAGATAGATAGATAGATAGATAGATAGATAGATAGATAGATATGAAAACATTCAGATAGATATGAACACATTCAGATAGATAGATAGATAAATAGATAGATAGATATGAAAACATTCACATAGATATGAACACATTCAGATAGATAGATAGATAGATAGATAGATAGATAGATAGATAGATAGATAGATATGAAAACATTCACATAGATATGAACACATTCAGATAGATAGATAGATATGAAAACATTCAGATAGATATGAACACATTCAGATAGATAGATAGATAGATATGAAAACATTCAGATAGATATGAACACATTTAGATAGATAGATAGATAGATAGATAGATAGATAGATAGATAGATATGAACACGTTCAGATAATTATGAACACATTCTGATAGATAGATAGATAGATAGATAGATAGATAGATAGATAGATATGAAAACATTCAGATAGATATTAATACATTTAGATAGATAGATAGATAGATAGATAGATAGATAACCTCCCGGTTCGAATGTCAGTTTCACGATCATTGTTAGAAGACAAATTAATGCCGCACAACCGATTCTCCAGATATTCAAATGGCTAGTGGTTTTCCAGATAGACATGCGTCGCTATTGTCCTCATTATGCTACCCTGTTTGTGTGGCCTTGTGCCAGCCAAAGCAATGCTCAGTATTTTTCGATAATCAAAGTAATTGACAATACTTTCAATTTGAAGACAGCGATTCGGTGCCTATTATCCCAGGTCGAAGACGTCTCAGGTAAACTTGTTACTTGTGCCAACACGACCATTAAAAACTGACCGCCGGGTCAGGTCAGTCGAGATCGGATTCTTTTTCGGCGCGACAGTGTCCTGGCAGTCCTCCAGCTGTGAATGAGTCAACCCTACGCTTCATTAATAGCTGAAGACGGACAAACTCGCTAAAGGAATTCCAAAACCCGTACGCCAGTGACCGGAAGGTGTCGAAACCAAAATGCTTGAAGATTATTGATCGTGATCTTTCGAACCCGGATGTTTTCATAAACTAGGGCGCATGCCGTAGAGCAACTGCAAGCAACTTCCCTACACTTGTGAGTGCGATTGTTAAGGGTGCTCTGATATCAATACATCCTTGTGCCTTACAAACTACGGAAAGGGCGCTGACTTTAGAGCAACATCAAACAAACCAAGTCGGATCCTCTAGGGGTGCTTTGTTATTAAGGATTTGTGTCACAAAGAGCTACAAAGAATAGGAAGATGTGGGGAGCCATGATCGCCTGTTTCTCACCCGCCCCTGTCTTTTGAACAGGGCTAGAGGTTTTTCCCTTGTTTACTTTTTAAGATTAGTTTTCTGGTTCTTTCTAAAATGTTCCCTTTCAATCCCACTAGCCAGGAAGTTATTGAGAGCCATATTCTCCCGGTTCTCGCACCTCCCCTGTCTTTTGAACAGGGGTAGAGATTTTCCATAGTTTACTGTTTAAGATTGGTTTCCAAATAAGTTCCCTTTCCATCCTACTAGCCGGGAAGTTGTGGGGAGCCATATTCGCCTGGTTCGCACACTTCCCCTGTATTTTGAAATGGGGTAGAGGTCTATCCATTGTTTACTGTTTAAGATTAGTTTTCTGGTTCCTTCTAAAATATTCTCTTTCATTCCCAGTAAACACTTGCGTCTTAGTGGTATTATCGCCTTGCAAGGAGTGAATTGATTAAAAAAATATGTTATTGAATGTCCTTGTTCCAAGAAACCACAATGAAATAGAAAAGCAAAAAGAATATCTTGAAGTTGGTAATCGGGAAAAGAAATTGGAACCATTCCGATATCATCTAAAATATTGATTTCCTTGCAGTAAATTATAACTTGTGTCAACCCATATGTAAAATTTGTCTGTAGGGATGCGGAATACAAATAACATTTTGTTGAGTCTTGACTCATTGTTGAATCTCGACTAATGCATGGAATAATAATGCAACACAAAATGTACTTAAAACAAGAATGTATTATAACAAGAAAGTGTACACAATATTTACATATAGTATTTCTGTATATTTCTGGGAAGACCGTTCCTGGAGAATGTGTTGACTAAGTCGCAGTCGGGCAGAGTCTCTAGCTGGATCTCTGTATTCCCTCCTCTGTCTTCCGGTACCCACCATTATTTATATAGTCGGTAGTCACCTATGCAGATTAGGTGGATCCTACCACAACACATTTAAAAATGAAACCCTAATGAATATGGGGAAAGTGATATTTATTCTGTTTAATACACAGAAATGTGGCACAAGGCCGAAGGGGGGATTGGGGAAAGGACGGTCTTCTGTCTTAACTACGAGGATCATTCAATAAATAAGGTGAATTTTTCGGTATAGGGACTTCTAATACAGATAGAAGCTTACTCTTATTTATTTATTTTTTTGTTTTGTTTTACTTCTTTTTCACATGGATTTAATTTCTTTTGCAGATTAAAAAAAACATTGAGAGTTTTGGCGATTAACAAAGATGGCCGACCAAGAAGCATGCTCTCTCTCTCTCTCTCTCTCTCTCTCTCTCTCTCTCTCTCTCTCTCTCTCTCTCTCTTCATCCATTTGCTCACATATTTGTGTTTGACGATTTTAACGCCCATCATACCAAGTGGCTTAAGAATGCTACTACTGACCTCGCAGGCATTCAAACACTTAATTTTTCAGTTTCTCAATCCCTCAGGCAGATAGTTGACTTCCCCACGCGCTTTGCCTACATCCGGGACGGTAAGGCCTCTCTTCTCGATCTGTGTTTTACCTCCATCCCCGAGTCTTGGAGCGCAACGCAGCTCTGCCCTCTTGGTAACTCCGATCATGCTGTAGTGTCTGTTAACATCTCCTTCGACTCCACCCCCTGCAAAGAACCTCCTACCACTAGAACCTCGTTCTGCTATCAACGCGCTGACTGGGACTCGTTCCGTGATTTCCTCCGAGATGTCCCCTGGGATATTGTCTTTACGCTCCCCGTTCAAGAATGTGCGTCTGATTTCTCATCCTGGGTTAAAGCTGGAATCGACGCTTTCATCCACTCAAGGAAATTTAAGGTCAAATCGCGCTCCTACCCTTGGTTCTCCACTGCTTGCTCAGTCGCCATTCCCATGGGAACCACTTCTTTTACCTATTTCGTAGCGACATGTTCGACTGCAATAGACGTCTCTTTGCCTCCGCCCGTAACGAGAGTAAGCGTGTCAACGAGGCTAAGTCACTATTTGCTGCTCGAATGAAGCATCTCGCAAATTCGGCTCCAAGGGTTATCGGCGTCTCTGCAAGAACGTACTTAGCAATAGCAAACCCTCTATACCTCCTTTGTTTAACCAGTTTGAGGTCCTGACCTCCTCTGCCGACAAGGCTGAATGCTTTGCTCGGAAATTTTCATTCAATTCAACGCTCGACTCTTCCGGTGTACCCATACCCGATTTCCCCCTGAGACTTTATTGAGCGGGTTACACATAACTCCGTCATTGGTATTGGGCATTATCTCTAATTTAGACCCTCACAAGCCTAGAGGTGGAGCTGGGATACGAGCCATTGTCTTGAAGAAATGCACGCCTGAACTGGCACACGCCCTCTCCAAATTATATAACTACTGCCTCAAGAAATCTTGTTTTCCAGACTGCTGGAAGTCCTCATCGATTGTTCCTGTCTTTAAGAACTCTGGCGACCCCTCTGACCATTCTAATTACCGTCCTATCAGTCTCCTACCCCTCTTCGGCAAAGTCTTCGAAGCCCTAATCAACGCCGAAGGGGTTAACCACCTTACATCCCATGATATGGTTTCCGCTTTGCCCGATCTACAGCTGATGTACCTACGGCCATCACTGAAATTGTCTACCAAGCTCTTCAAAATAACGGAGAAGCTCGTGCCGTGGCCCTAGACATCTCCAAAGCGTTTGATAAGGTTTGGCATGCCGGCCTTCTTCGCAAGCTCCAGGGTTATGGTATTACAGGTCGATTGTTTGACCTAATACAATCATTCCTGTCAAACCGTGAATTGAAGGTCGTTCTCAACGGATTCTCCTCCAGCTCCTATCCCACGAACGCAGATGTTCCTCAAGGCTCCATCCTAGGCCCTACTCTGTTCTTTATCTTCATCAACGATCTTCCCGACGCCATAGATTCCCAAGTAGGCATCTATGCGGACGACACTACAATTTACTCCTGCCTCAAAAACAAATCTAGTGTCGCTGACAAAACTAACCTAGCCGTTCGTCTCGAAAAGGACCTCCAATCGGTTGTAAACTGGGGTAGGAATTGACTGGTTAACTTTAACGCATCAAAAACAAAAACTGCTCTCTATTAATCACCACAGAGATCCTTCCCCCCCCCATTAGAATGTCTGACGCTCACCTTCTCGAGAGCACCTCACTGCGGCTGCTCGGTCTCACGTTGACTGCTGATCTGAGGTAGAACAAATACAATTGCTCCGTCCACCACAAGAAAAGTTGGCTCCCTGTGCCGCGTCAGGAAATTTTTCTCCCCGGAATCGATCCTTCAAATCTACAAATCAACCATTCGCTCTTGCATGGAGTATTGCTGCAATATATGGTCTGGAGCCCCTTTTGTTTGTCTCGGGGTTCTTGATAAGATCCAGAGACGGATATGCAATGTAATTGGCTCTGATCTAGCACCTCGTCTGCAGTCGCTCTCTCGCAGACGTGCCGTCGCCTCTCTCTGTGTTTTTTTACAATTACTTTCATGGTAATTGCTCCGATGAGCTGCTTGCGCTGGTTCCCAGACTTCATGGATTCAAGCGTCCTACGAGGCTGGCATCCCGCTCTCACCCTTTCACTGTTGAAACTGCTAAGTGTAGCCGTCTCTTCTACTCCAAATAGCTTCAGATCTCGCACCTCTCACCTGTGGAACTCCCTTCCCTATTCTTGTTTCCCT
>OZ038516.1:58040050-58047550 GCA_964036315.1 Acanthosepion esculentum
GATATTTATAATACCTTTTCTTCTTCGTATCCCTTTAGGAAGTTGGCGATTATGGTTCTCCACAATTTCCTGTTCTTTGCAGCTATTAACAAATATTTTACATTTATCTATCTTAAACCTTACTCCGCACTCTAATTAACCAAGCTCGTTAGGTAGGTTATACGTTGTTCTCCTCTGTCCCTCTTGACTTCAATCTGTCATGTGAGTTTTACATTTTCCAAGTCTTCTTTCCTCTTTATATATCCTAGGAATTTCAACTGTGTCTTCTTGATTTTAAGTATAAGTGTCGTTTTTGTTTTCATTTTCTCTAAAACGTCGTCGTTGCTCACATTTTCAGTCTATGAAATTCTCAGTATCTCTTCTCTATCTGTGCGGGAATTGGTCAGCATTCACTTACATATAGGAAGAGTTGTATTACATAACAGTTCGGTACTCTTTTCTTGGTTTCTAACCAAATTTTCCTGTTTCTTAATACTTTGCATAGCTTTTCGAAGGTATCTTTTGCTATTCCATTGCGCCTTAGGTGTCATATTGTCCGTCATTTAAACTTCTGTACATTCTCGACGTCGATCTCTCCAGTACGTAACTCGCATCTTGGGATGTCTCTCTTGCTGACAACAATTTGATTTTTTTTTTCTGAAATATCGTTAATCGAAAATTCTTACTCATATGGTTTCCTGTTTCTTAATACTTTGCTTAGCTTTTGGAAGACATATTTTGTTATTCAAATGCGACACAGACTTCGGTGTCATGTTTTCAGTTATCGGCTAAAACATTTTCTTTTTCTTGTCAATTCGACCCCCAAACAAGGCGATAATGCCACTAAGACGCAAGTGGCTACTGGGAGCGAATGAGAATGAAAAGATTTTAGAAGGAACCGGGAACGCAAACGTCAACAGGAAACAGCGGATAATCCTCTACTTCTATTCAAAAGACCGGAGAGGACTGTGTTCTTTGCCGCTATTAATAATTTTTTTTTTCTTATCTATCCTAAACCTTACTCCACCCTCTATTTATTCAATCTCGTTAGGTAGATTATACGTTGTTCTACTCTGTCCCTCTTGACATAAATCTGTCATGTGAGTTTCATATTTTCTAAGCCTTCTTTCCTCTTTACATACTCTAGAAATTTCAACCGTCTCTTCTTGATTTTAAGTATAAGTGTCGTTTTTGTTTTTTCTTTTCTATAAAACGCCGTCATTGCTCGCATGTTCAGTCCATGATATTCTCAGTATCCTTCTGTAGAACAATATTTCTGTTGATTCAGTTCTCTTCTTCATCTGTGCGGTGATTGGCCAGCATTCGCTTCCATATAGGAGGAGTTGTATTACATAAGAGTTCGGTACTCTTTGCTTGGTTTCTAACGAAATTTTCCTGTTTCTTAATAGTTTGCTTAGCTTTTGGAAAACATCTTTCGCTATTCGAATGTGCCTTCGAATTTCTGTGTCACATTTTTCCGTCAAATGCTAAAACACCTCCCTGAGATTTAAATTGTCGTACTTGCTTGATTTTCGTATCTCCAATTTGTAGTTTGCCTCCTGGCGAAGGAACATCTCGCTAGCGTTTATAACCAATGAGAAGAAAGGGTGACACAGACGACGACTCATTCAAAACTAGCCTAAAAGCCGCATTCCGTACAGGCTCTTAAGCTAGTCCCTATGAAGAGCTAACTAAAGGGACCTCTGGACTAGCATAGAAAACAATAATGATAATTTTGAAGAAATAATTTTGATGGTTTGTTTTGTTTCACGGCATATCAGTCTAAATGGGTTATTTAAAACCGACAAGATTTTTATTGCTGGTAATGTTTGTTTTTTGTCTTTTGTCTTTTGTTTTTTTTCTTCAAAAATGTATTGCTGGTAATATTTTTTACTTAAAAAATGTATTACACGTAATAATTTTTTTCCTTCAAAAATGTATAGCTGGTAATATTTTTTACTTCAAAAATGTACTACTGGTTATAATTTTTTCCTTCAAAAATCTATAGCTGGTAATATTTTTTCCTTCAAAAATGTACTACTGGTAATAATTTTTTCCTTCAAAAATGTATTCCTGGTAATATTTCTTACTTCAAAAATGTATTACTGGTAATAATCTTTTTTTCTTCAAAAATGTATTACCGGTAATAATTTTTTCCTTCAAAAATGTATTGCTGGTAATAATTTTTTCCTTCAAAAATGTATTACTGGTAATAATTTTTTCCTTCAAAAATGTATTACTGGTAATTATTTTTTCCTTCATAAATGTATTACTGGTAATAATTTTTTCCTTCAAAAATGTATTACTGGTAATTAATTTTTCCTTCATAAATGTATTACTGGTAATAATTTTTTCCTTCAAAAATGTATTACTGGTAATAATTTTTTCCTTCAAAAATGTATTACTGGTAATAATTTTTTCCTTCAAAAATGTATTACTGGTAATAATTTTTTCCTTCAAAAATGTATTACTGGTAATAATTTTTTCCTTCAAAAATGTATTACTGGTAATAATTTTTTCCTTCAAAAATGTATTACTGGTAATAATTTTTTCCTTCAAAAATGTATTACCGGTAATAATTTTTTCCTTCAAAAATGTATTACCGGTAATAATTTTTTCCTTCAAAAATGTATTACCGGTAATAATTTTTTCCTTCAAAAATGTATTACCGGTAATAATTTTTTCCTTCAAAAATGTATTACCGGTAATAATTTTTTCCTTCAAAAATGTATTACCGGTAATAATTTTTTTCTTCAAAAATGTATTACCGGTAATAATTTTTTCCTTCAAATCCATTGCTGCTAATAATTTTTTACAAAAATTTATTGCTGGAATTAAAACCTATTTTTACACTTTCATAATGCTTTGACCCTAGTTTGGGGGTTAACCGTTTGCCCTTAGCTGGGACCCTAACAGGTGCTACCACCCCGGGTCAGGGTGGACCTGGGAACACCGGCAATTAAGAGGCGGTTCTGCGCTCCACAAAACCTCCCAATCAGATGCATTGCTGTTGATTGTAGTTTATCGTCTTATCCCGAAAACGGATGCAATTTATCGTCTTACCCAGGATGGATCATTTGAGTGGGGGGGGTTACTTCTTTGCAGAGTTGCGGTCGACGTATTCTGAATCCCCAGCCTACAGGCCGCAAATAACTTTGAATTCATCAATTCACTTTATGGAACTTCAAAACCTCACTTTAAATCTGATTCGGGCTATAAGTCCAATTCCGGCTGGGCCGAGTTGGGCCGAAATTTCAATTCTGGCCGAAAATGGAGTTCTTCAAATCACAAACTATGGAGAATTTCAAAACCTCATGCCACTAAACCTCTCATTTTAACTCCTTGGAATTTTGAAGAGATAAAATTGTTTTCCTCAATTCACAAAATTTTTTAAACTGAATTTAAAACAAAAAAAAATTAAATTCACAGTTTTTGTGTTAGTTTAAACTCAATATAATTTTTTTTAAAAACTTATACAATCACTAATTTTTACAGTTATTTTACAATTTGAATTTATAACTTTTACCTCCTCATCGGGACACAAATTCCAATGCTGGATATTCAAGCCCCATATGAAGGGTATATTTTCAATTCTGGCATCATCCTGATTCTGAAAAGGTATAATATACCTATGTAGAGCAAGTGTGAGCCGAGGCAGAGGTGTTTCAAATACACGGACGGATAGATAGAATTTGCCGTTTATTTATTTAGATAAAGAATACCGTAAAAAAGAAGAATAGAAAATACAAAAGTAAAAAACAAGAAAAGAAAACATCTCGAAAAAGACAAAAAAACGAAAAAGTGGAAAAGAAATAAAAAAAATGGTAAAGACAAAAAAATAAAAATAACTAAATACAGGGTGTCCATAAAGTTCGTGTGCACTTTAAAGAAATTATAACTTTATTTGTATTTACGATAGAAATAATTTGTAAAAAGGATTAGAAAGAAGTAAATCTATATTTGTTAATGTTCTATTGAAATTTTATTTAAGTTTCCACATGTCCTCCATCATTAGCAATACAAAGGGTAATACGATTTTGCAGTTCACGGAAAACATTTGCCAACTGATTTATAGTAATGCCTGAAATCACATTAGTTATTTTAGCTATACTTAAAACTAGGTACATTAAACTTTATAACGTTTTATTTTACAGATTATTTCTATCGCAAATACAAATTTTTTTTTTAATGTGCACATGATATTTATGGACACCCTATATATATATATATATATATATATATATATATATATTATATATATATATATATATATATATATGAAGAAATATAGTTTTAATGTGTGCTATATTTATGGGATAAAATGCTCAATATCAGTGATAGTGCGTGTGTAAATATAAAAGTGAACATAGAAGTCAACACTTAGAGGTGACAGTCTGTTTCATTCTAGACGCAATCGTCAGGCCTGACGATTGCATCTAGCATGAAACAGACTGTCGCCTCTAAGTGTTGACTTCTATGTTCACTTTTATATTTATATATATATATTGGGAAAGAGAGAGAGAGATTTTTAATTAGATATTTAACATTTGTCGAAGACCGACTGAAAGTTTCGTAATTTTATAATTACTTATCGGGACTCTCGATAAGAACTCTTCTATTGATAAAAGAAAATCCGTTTTATTATAGAGACGCACCTTTATATACGCAAATATAAAAAAGAAGTATGAAAGAAAATAAGTGAATAAAAATGTCTAAACGCAAAAAAAACCCTCATCACTGAGCAATAGTTAGCAAGTTATTTTAATACTAGAACACTAACCATCAATTAAAGTTACACCACTACTAACCACTACTAACCATGGGCATATCATATCTGATTTTGAAAATATCTAAAAAAAAAAAATATTAAATATAAATCTTTATTTGAACTATTTTACATGCAGGCACTTCAAACTTTGTACTTTGTGTTAACATTAATAGGAACTGAAAAATATTATTTAGGCAAGAAAATAAGGTACTGGAAATTGTAATTAAAAATAGGAAAATTTGCGCTGGTTACTGTTCTAGGGTTAAAAGCCATGTCCCTTCAGGCGGTTCTAATACCCCACAGATTCATTTCCATTATTATCTGCGAATTGCCGTGATTTCTTGAGAAAGATAGTGGAATGGTTTCCAGTTGCCTTCTCCACAGATTTTTGAATTCAGAAAATCTCAAACTAGCTGCCACTGAAGACTAGAAAGTCCTGTCTACTATTTAACACATAGCCTAACAAGAGTGAGAAAATATGGACTCATGCCTTCCAGAAATTCATTTGGCGTAATGGATAGCGGCTCGGATTGAGGAATCGGAGAGCCGAGTTCGAATTCCAGTCGAATCCATTACATTCACTTATATGCTAATACCGTTTGGAAAAGTTTGAATTCTCTTCTCCTCCCCCCCCTCAGCTATGGGTAAATAACACACCGGATTCTATGGCCTTTGAATGACAACTGGTCTACCGCAAAAAGAAAAAGCAACTTACTGCTGGAAAATAAATCTGCTTCGTCAGTCATGTATCAAAAGATACATGATCACCTAAGCGTGTATCACGCATGACAAATAAATTGAACTGACTGTTAATAATGGTTAGCATACTAATTGCTTTTAAACTAGTCCCTTCCGAATGGTTAGCATTCAAGGCTCTCTACGGTTTCCGTTTCATTATTATCTGAGAATTGCCACGATTTCTTGAAATAAATAAATAATGGGAGTTGTTTCTCGTTGACTTGTCCACGATTTTTTTAATTAAGAATTGTCCTTCTCTTAGAATAGTTGCCATTCAATGCCAGTCTTGTACAGTCTACGAGAGGGAGAAAATATGGATTCCTGTCATTCGGAAAGGCATTTATAGAAAGTGTTTAGCAATGTCTATCAAGCTAATTCTTTTTAAACACCATGTTCTTTCAGGAGGTAGACATTCAAAGCTCTGTACGGTTTCCGTTTCATTATCATCTGCGAACTGCTAAGATTTCATGCAGAAAATATTAGAGTGGTTTCTCGTTGGCTTCTCCACATATTTTGAATTCAAAATTGTCCTTCACTCAGACTAAGAGCCCGTTTTCAGTCAGTTATTTGCCATGCGTGATAAACGCTTAGGCGATCATGTATCTTTCGATACATGACTGACGAGGCAGATTTTTTACCGCAGTAGGTTGCCAGTTCTTTCTGCCGTAGACCAGTTGCCATCCAAGGCTATAGAACCCGATCTATCCTGCTATTTTACCCATAGATGGAGGGAGAAAAAGAGGATTCATGCCTTTCCCAAGGGTATTAGCACGTAAGTGAATATCAGTCAGTTATGTGCCATGCGTGATAAACGCTTAGGCGATCATGTATCTTTCGATACATGACTGACGAGGCAGATATTTTTCCTAGAGTAGGTTATTTCTGTTGCCATCCAAGTCTATAGAACCCGATCTATCCTGCTATTTTACCCATAGATGGAGGGAGAAAAGGAGGATTCATACCTTTCCCAAGGGTATTAGCACGTAAGTGAATGTAATTGATTCGACTGGAATTCGAACTCGGTTCTCCGATTCCTCAATCTGAGCCTCTATCCATTACTCCACCAAACCCGTTGCTTGAGGGATGGGGAATATATGGATTCATGCCTTTCAGAATGGCATTTAGTTGAAAATGAGCGTAAGAGACTAGGCTGGAATTTTAACACGGCTTATGGTTTCCGCTTTCCACGACGACCTCCGTAATGTTAGACGCAAATTCAGGGTAGGCGAAAAACGGGAACCATTACCTCTATAATGAGATCTGGAAAAGGGGTCGATGCTTATAGCCTTGCTGCAGGCAAAACTGCATAAAGAACGCAACTGCCTAATAGCAAAGGTCAAAAGAAGAATAAAACGAAGAGGGTTTCGAACCAGAGAGATGAGAAAAATATCCAAAAAAACAAATGACTATGAAGAAGCAAATGTTTGATAGTCAGTGCCGAGACGTCACCGGAAACTATAAAGAAGGATAAAAAGTCGGGTGGACTTCGATGTTTTTCCGATGGCCGTTCTGTTAAAAGGGTAGACCCCGGAAGTGCGTTCAACGATAACGCGAGAATGGGTCATCGCGGATCGCGTAGAAAGAAAGAAAGAAAGAAAGAAAATGATCTGTATTCGTCAAGTCGAATCTATCCACTCACCTGCCACCTCCAAACCGGGATCTGTTATAGATATCACGAAGTAATTCTTTTTTTGGTTGGGGTTGGATCTGAGATTGGGGTTGGATCTGAGATTGGGGTTGGATCTGAGATTGGGGTTGGATCTGAGGTTGGGGTTGGATCTGAGATTGGGGGTCAAAAATGAACAGAAGAACAGAAAGAGATAAAAGAAAGGTTGAAAATAAATTTTGAAGGATGATGTATGAAAACGAATGGCGGTGATTTTGAAGAAAAGAAAAGAGAAGAATGAAGAAAGGGAAAGATAGAAGATAACAATGGAGAAACTTCGAGGGAATGCTTATTTTTGATCCTCACAAAATAAATTCTTCGGTTAGTGCATGTACCAAGTCTGATCAAA
>OZ038516.1:58052550-58055050 GCA_964036315.1 Acanthosepion esculentum
CTCCATGAAAAATTTGGACACAGCATGCTGTGGTGTTTGACATTGGCACCGAGAGATCCAATACGAAAACATTTCAGAATGTTCGGGTGTCAACTTGAGGACACTGCAGAACATTCGAAAAGAGTTGAATGATGACTACATCAATTGCGTTGAGGATATAGTGCTGCCCTGGGTCAAGATGATGGCTTCTGGAAGATCCTATGTCTGGACTCTGTACAATGTCGCCCAAGCAGGAGAACTCAGTCATATATATATATATATATATATATATATATATATATATATATATATATATATATATATGAACTTTATTTCAATCCTTCATGAGCTTCCAATCCTTAAATATGGTTAATTAATGATGAACATGTCATTTTCGTTTATGATCGATTTCATCATGATTCTTCGGTTAAGCGTGGAGAGTAATTATACATTCTTATTGCCCAATGTGGAAGCCAATATTTTTTTTTAAAGGTAAAACTCGAAAAATTCCAGTAAGATATCTTTAATCATTTCTAAGCTATAACTGTTCAAAGCTTAATCGTAATTAAGCTCGGATAATTTTGTTGCCACCCGATTTGGATAATTTTGTTGTCACAAATATATATATATATATATATATATATATATATATATATATATATATATATATATATATATATATATATATATATATAATGTAATGTCTTTGTGGATATATATGAATATTAATTTTCTTTTGCACGCTATTCTGCCTTTCCCCTTCTCTCTCTCTCTCTCACTCTCTCCCTGTTGGTCTCTGTCTCTCTCACCCACATCTATCGCTCTCGTTCTCTCTCTCCCTTTCTCATTTCATATTTTACACTTTATCTGATATCGGAGTGTGTCGCCAACGCCTGTCCAATTTTTACATGGTGTCTGCCTTCCTGGCCCGTTAGAGATAACAGGCTCACCAAGCTAATCTTAATCGAGGTGTAGACGCTGTAGCGAAATATTGTTGGCTCACGGAGCAATGGGTAAGATCTTATAGCGGTGAATATGAGTAATGGAAGAGTTGAATGGTTGGACCACGAGAAAGGAAAACTATAAAGAAACAAAAAACAGATAAATAGTTGACTGATTGGATTCAAGAAGCCAAGAAACAAAAAGAAGAAAAAGAAGCGGGATAAGGTGAAAGGAGGAGGAGATGAAGCGAGAGAGGGATCGAGAGGAGAAGAAGCGGGAGGCGGAGTGGAAGGGGGAGTGGGAGGAGGAGCGAGAGGAGGGGCGTGGAATAAGAAGAAGAAAATGGAAACGAAAAAAAGAGAGAGGATTAAAAAGGAGAAGGAAACGAAGGGAAAAGGGAAGCGGCGTGAACGAGAAAAAAATGAAGAGAAAATGAAGAAACGTAGAAGAAAAAGAAAATCGAGAAGAAAAAAGTAAGAGGCATAGGACGAAGAAGCATGAAAAAGAAAAAGGAAGTAGATCATAGTGTAGAGGCTTGGGGGTAGAAAAACGAAAATCGAGAACAAAAGCAAGAAGAAAAAGAGAATGAAAGTACGGGGAGGAGGAAAAGGAAGTGTGAAAGAAGAAGAAGAAGAAGAAGAAGAAGAAGAAGAAGAAGAAGAAGAAGAAGAAGAAGAAGAAGCAGAAGAAGAAGAAGAAGAAGAAGAAGAATATAGAAAAAAGAAATTAACGAAAGGATAAAAATGAAATGAAGCAACAAACGAGTAGGAACAATCATCGGAATGGAATATATCATCCCAGAGAAAAAATGGCGGAAAGTCATGAATGAAGCTATTGATTGAAAACCAATCCGAGGAGGAAGGTTATTTTTTTTAAATGTGAGCATGAGAGAAAATATGAGGACAAATATAGCGTTATACAAGAAGAAGAAGAAGAAGAAGAAGAAGAAGAAGAAGAAGAAGAAGAAGAAGAAGAAGAAGAAGAGAAAAGTATGAATGTAAGAAGAAGAAGAAGAAGAAGAAGAAGATGAAGAAGAGAAGAAGAGAAAAGGATGAATCTAAGAAGAAGAAGAAGAAGAGAAGAAGAGAAAAGGATGAATGTAAGAAGAAGAAAAAGAATAGGAAAAAGAAGAAGAGAAAATGATGAATGGAAGAAGAAGAAGAAATTGAAGAAGAAGAAGAAGCGAAAAAGAGGAATGTGAGAAAATGCATAGAAGAAAGAGGATGAAGGAAAGGAAAAAGGTAGAGTTTTTCTATGAAGAATCGAATCTCTCACCCAGTCATCACGTCCATCCAGTATAGAAAGAAGAAGAAGAAGAAGAAGAAGAAGAAGAAGAAGAAGAAGAAGAAGAAGGGTAACGCAGAGAAACGCTAGAATTAGAGTGAAGTATAAAGAAAAAGGAGAGAAGTAAATAATGAAAGCAGAAATCAGACACAAAAAGAAAAAATATAATAAAAATAAAAAAGGAAGGAAAATGGCTACATGAGAATAAGTAAGCAAATAAACAAAAGGAAAAAGAGCAAAAAAGAACGAGACGTAGAAGAAAACGAAGAAGAAAAACGGAAGCGGCTGTAAAGCA
>OZ038516.1:58057550-58070050 GCA_964036315.1 Acanthosepion esculentum
ATTTACTTATATTTGTATCTATAAACAGAACGTATAAACATAAAAAGTGTCTTAAAATATAAATGTGTGTTTGGGCATATGTGTGTACACAACATTGAAAATTTATAAAAATGTGTGTTTGTATGTGTGCGTGCGTTTGTAGGTGTATGCGAATTTGGACGTGTGTACGGATGAGTCTGTTTAAAGCTGTTCGGTTATGTTTCTATTGATTGCTAGTTCCAGGAAATAAGTGAGTCACTTTTTTTGCACAGAGTTTTTCCCTAAATCTCATTTATATCCAAAATTATAATTATCAATAGAATACCTTAGGGTGAGTAAACTTTTTTTTGCTAGGTAGTCGGGAAGGGGTCTTTATATTAGTAAGATTAAAAATTAGTTTGACCCAAAAAAACAATAGGCGAAAAAGCTATTAAGTAAAAAAAAAAATCAGGTGAGTCCCTTTTATCGAACAGCACAAAATCACAACAGCAAGCGATATATTACGCAAATATCTATATTAAAACTTAAATATTCGCATACAGCAATATGAGCGCTCTGCTTTAAATGTGGGGATTCTTGCCAAAATCCCAAGATCTGTTATGTAATAGATCCGGACCTGGCAACTCGACTTCAGTCACTCGACGTGACGTGGCTTCTCTCTGTCTTTTCTACAAATATTTTCACGGCAACTGCTCTGACGGGATATTTTATCTAGTACCCTGAATACATGAATTTAAGCGTGTTACTAAATTGGCATCTAGGTTCCACCCGTTTACTGGTGAAATAGTCAAATGCAACGGTAGCTCAACAGTTTATCTTCTCGCACTTCCTACCTGTGGAGCTCCCTTTCGTTTTCTTGCTTCCCGGATAACTACAGTCTTCAAAAATTTAAATGCAACATCAATCGACAGCTTCTGTCTTCTCGAACCACTTCCGTCATCGTTCTTTCTTCAGTCCACTCTATATACCCGATTTTCTCTTTCACCCTAATTCCCTGTAAACCTCCTGCTTTCTAGGGACTTCTTTATTATGTGTGGGGTGCAGTTGAACGGGAGAGCAACGAAACTCCTTGTAGCACCAAAGATGAACGGAAGGCAACGATTGTGGCAGCAATCACCAGCTTAAACAAGGAGACCGTCCAGAAGAGATGCAGGAGATTCCGGAGTCGTCTGAAGACCGTGGTTGAAGTCAATGGCGATTATATTGACTAGATTTGCTCTTTAGTATTTCAAGATATTTTTGTGTCATTTTGGTAAATATATCTGCTAAAATGAGATATTAGTGTCCTTTTCATTTTTGCGTAATTTAGACGACAATTTATCCATCGCAAACTGTGTGTGTCTGTGTGCGTGTGTGTGTGTGTGTCTGTGTGTGTGTGTTGTGTGTTTTTAGGTGTGTGTGTGTGTGTGTGTGTGTTGTGTGTTTTTAGGTGTGTGTGTTTTTAGGTGTGTGTGTGTGCGCGCGCGCGCTCACTGGCGCGCGTGTGTGTGTGTGTGCTGTGTGTTTTTAGGTGTGTGTGTGTGTGTGTGTGTGTGTGTGTGTGTGTGTGTGTGTGTGTGTGTGTGTGTATTAGTACGTAAATAAATGTACGTGCTACTGGTGCTTTTACATACAAATATAATTGTGAGTAGTATGTATGTCGATTTCCTCATTCACTGTATTTTCTAGTTCAGCCATTTTGGCAAATAAATACAAATTCACTCATATATATATATATATATATATATATATATATATATATATATATATATATATATATATATATATATATATATATATATATATATATCATTGTGGTTGAATACACGTGTATAATTAGATAAACACTAGGAGAAATTAAATTTTGTTTTCCTTTCTTTCACCGTGGGAACTGTAGTATGAAAACAGTGGGATTTTTACAGGAGGGACATGGTGAAAAGTTCTCGGCCCAACCAAGGAGAAACTTTAAAATAATTCTGGTACTTGGTTCAAATAAAGTCAAGTGCCATACGCGATACACGCTTGGGTGATCATATCTCTTTCGATTCATGGCCGAGGGATGCCATTTCTTTCTGCAGTAGACTGGTTGGTAACCAGTGCTATAGGAGCCAGTCTATCGTGCTGTTCAACACGTTGCTCGGAGAATAGAGAATAGGTAGGTTCATACCTTCCCCAATTGTATTTGCGCGTGAGTAAGTGTAACGAAACCTACTGAAATTCGTACTCGGCTCCCCGATTTCTCATTCCGAGAATTATATATATATATATGTGTGTGTTTAGACAGCAATCCTTCTTTCATGCACATTTCATTAAAAACAACAGACAAGGTGCTTTTATTTAGTTTTTATACAATTTCTCATGCGATCTAATAATGTTTTTCTTTTCGGGTGATAAATTATACAAAAACTGTCCGAACGTTCTTTTTACCCGAGCGCTTTCGGCTATGCATTTAGCCATTTTCAAGGATTATATTTTAACTTTTAGAGTTAGAAATAGTTTGGTATATGTATGTTTTATAAAATTCTGTTTTAAAAAGGGTCTGAAATCTTTCTGAAGTGTTTAGGATGAAAGACATATGTGATTTTAACAATGAAAATAGGTACTTATAAGCACTTTCAGTAAGGGGGTTACAAGTATTCGCGAATTCTAACTATTAGCGGCCGGTTCTGGTCCCTAACTCTAGAGAATACAGGGAACTCACTGTATTAAGTGTAAGAAGAAAGACCACATGGTTGTAAACAATAGGGGCTACCCAAGGTATGAGTTACATAATGGAAACCACAAAATCAAACACGTCCAGAAATTTAACTATTCGCAGCCGGTTCTGGTTCCTGACACCCGAGAATACGGGGGACTCACTGTATTAAGTGTAAGAAAAAAGACAATGTGGTCGTAAGCAAAAGGGACTACGCAAGGTATGAGTTACATAATGGAAACCACAAAATCAAACACATCCAGAAATTTAACTTTCTGTGTAATATAGTAACAGAAGGTGCATAAGAACAGCTTAAGTTTTTGTTTATCTCTTCTGTAGCCAGGTATTGAACTCTTTGGGTCAAGTGACTGGATTCAACCAAATATTTTATCAACTAGGCCACGTTGCCGTTTTGATTTGGCCTTTCCTGTTTAAAAAAAATCAGGTGCTATGTGCTGTGCACATTCAAAACGCAGTCTTTAGCAAAAGATGCGGCGCGCTTGGTCACTTAAATCTTTATTTCCATAAACGTAAAACTCCATTTAAGAAGAACGAATTTGCTCTTTATAGATAGCAGAGGCACTAGAACAGATGTGGCAGAAATATTCAATGCAGGGATGAATTAGTAGACTTATAACAGTGTGAGATAGATTCTGTCGAGAAAAAACTGTCTGGCACTATTTAGGGATTTTTTAGATAGTTTTTCTCTTCAGAATCTATCTTTCATA
Organism: Acanthosepion esculentum; assembly: GCA_964036315.1. Lineage (NCBI taxonomy): Eukaryota > Metazoa > Mollusca > Cephalopoda > Sepiida > Sepiidae > Acanthosepion > Acanthosepion esculentum. Next base: position 58,060,932 of record OZ038516.1, read on the forward strand.
TTAATAAGTCTACCATTCGTCCATGGTTAGAATATTGCTGCTCGGTGCTTCTGCTATATATCTAGAGATCCTTGATAAAATTCAAAGAAGTATCAGCAATATTATTGGTCCTTATCTGGCAGCTCGGCTTCAGTCACTTTTCCATAGCTATTTAGTTTTTCTCTTCAGAATCTATCTTTCATATTAATAAGTCTACCATTCGTCCATGGTTAGAATATTGCTGCTCGGTGCTTCTGCTATATATCTAGAGATCCTTGATAAAATTCAAAGAAGTATCAGCAATATTATTGGTCCTTATCTGGCAGCTCGGCTTCAGTCACTTTTCCATAGCTATTTAGTTTTTCTCTTCAGAATCTATCTTTCCTATTAATAAGTCTACCATTCGTCCATGGTTAGAATATTGCTGCCACATATGGCTCGGTGCTTCTGCTATATATCTAGAGATCCTTGATAAAATTCAAAGAAGTATCAGCAATATTATTGGTCCTTATCTGGCAGCTCGGCTTCAGTCACTTTTCCATAGCTATTTAGTTTTTCTCTTCAGAATCTATCTTTCCTATTAATAAGTCTACCATTCGTCCATGGTTAGAATATTGCTGCTCGGTGCTTCTGCTATATATCTAGAGATCCTTGATAAAATTCAAAGAAGTATCAGCAATATTATTGGTCCTTATCTGGCAGCTCGGCTTCAGTCACTTTTCCATAGCCGTTAATTTGCTTCCTTGCGCCTTCTCTATAAATACTTGGGAATTTTTCAGATGCGCTCTTCGCTATGGTACCTTACTTGTCTAGAACTATTTAGGGAACGAACTTTCATAGCATCAGTCCTAGCAATTGTTTAAATCTACTCATTTCACTTGAAGTCTTTAGGAAACGTTAACCCGAGGAGGCGCTATGAGTAACTCTCTTGAAGGTTAGCATCAACCATTCTGATGGAAGACTAAGAGGAGTGTCGTCATGGAGTGATGGTATAAATCTTCTTAGAATTTCACGAATTTCCTGTATCCTCACCATTGATCTAGTACTGCGTTTAAATTAATAAAGTCTACGTGTCATAGAGAAAATTCCATCAGAACAATTACTATGAAAATATTTAGGGAAAAGAAACAGGAAAGCCGAGTTACGGCGTTGGGAAAGTGACTGAAGCCGAGATACCAGCTCAGGACAATACTTAGCAGAAGCACCTGAATAGATGTGACAGCAATATTCAAAGCATGGACGCATGGTAGACTTATGAATGTGTAAGATAAATCCTGTCGAGAAAAAAATTGTCTTGACCGACACAGTGAATCAAGCAGCAGACTGATTCAATATAATCTTTCCACTTCATATCAGCGGAAAACCCGAAAAGTGTAACTCTCCTGGAGGTTAGCATCAGCCATGCTGATGGAAAGCTAAGAGGTTTCTCTCGGGTGATTAAAAGAGGGGAGAGTCGTTATGGAGTGATGGCATGTATTTTCTTCGAACTTCACAATTTTGATGAGACCTCGCCGCCAATCTAGTACTGCGCTTAAATTAATAATGTCTGGGTGCCATAGAGAAAATTTCACCAGAACAATTACAATGAAAATATTTATGGAAAAGGAAAAGCAAAGCCTAGTTGCGGCGGTAGGAAAGTGACTGAAGCCGAGATGCCAGGTCAGGACAAATAACATTGCACATTTTTTTGTATTTTATCAAAAATCACTAAATAACTAGCAGTAGCACCAGACCAGATGTGGCAGCAATATTCAATGCATGGACGAATGGTAGACTTATAAATGTGTAAGATAGATTCTGTCGAGTAAAAATTATCTAGCACAATTTAGGGAAAGAACATTCCAAGCATCACTCCCAGCAATATAATCATTTCACTTCAAGTCTGTGGAAAGCGTTAACCCGAGAAGACGCAAAGAGTAACTCTCTTGGAGGTTAGCATCAGCCATATGCTTATAGAAAACTAAAAGGCTTCTCTCAGACGATTAAAAGAGAGAAGATTCGTTTTGGAGTGATGGCATTATCTTCTTAGAACATATCGATTAAGTAGTACAGAGAACCGGCCATTTTTTTCCTGCATCTTTAGCGATAATACGTGTGAACGAGTTCAACTTGAGGTGTTGGTTGAGTTTATGTCCCAATAGGCGCCCGCGGTACGATGTCTCCCCGAGAGAACGACCTTTTATGGCGACAGGCAAAAATCTAGGCTCACCGCATACGTACACTTGCGTCCCTACATCTTTCTGTTCCTAATAGAGCTCTTCCATTTCCTGTTAGGTAGGTAGATGGGTTTCTCTTTCATTCCTGATGTCCATCTTGCCTTGACTGTGTCAAAATCTTCAAGCCCATTTTCCTCCCCTGTGTGTCCCAGAAATTCCTACTAGCTCGGTTGGATCAGTTCGATAAGGTCATATTGGCAACTGGTCTCAAAAATGACTTACTGTTGCTAACTGGGACAAGGAATCGCTTGTTGATTTTAACGCCTCCAAAATGCTTTGAATATTGCTGCCACATCTGGTCTGGTGCTTCAACTTTCTATTTAGAGATCCGTGATAAAAACCCAAAATTGAATCTGCTCTGTCAGTGGTCTTGATCTGGCATCCCGGCTTGAGTTACTTTCCCACGGTGTCAGTTTCTTTTCTTGTACTCCACGTCAGTTGAATTTAATGTCAATCGTTATCCTCTGGCTTGCATTGTTCCAGTTCCTTATAGTTTTTGTTTTTCTTATATTCTTATATATTCTTATATTCTTATATATTCTTATATTCTTATATTCTTATATATTCGTATATTCTTACATATTCGTATATTCTTACATATTCTTATATATTCGTATTTTCTTATATATTCGTATATTCTTATATATTCTTATGTATTCGCATATTCTTATATATTCTTATATATTCTTATATTCTTATATTCTTATATATTCGTATTTTCTTATATATTCATATATTCTTATATATTCTTATATATTCGTGTATTCTTATATATTCTTATATATTCGTATATTCTTATATTCTTAAATATTCGTATATTCTTACATATTCGTATATTCTTATATATTCTTATATATTCGTATTTTCTTATATATTCGTATATTCTTATATATTCTTATGTATTCGCATATTCTTATATATTCTTATATATTCTTATATTCTTATATTCTTATATATTCGTATTTTCTTATATATTCATATATTCTTATATATTCTTATATATTCGTGTATTCTTATATATTCTTATATATTCGTATATTCTTATATTCTTAAATATTCTTATATTCTTACATATTCGTATATTCTTATATATTCTTATATATTCGTATTTTCTTATATATTCGTATATTCTTATATATTCTTATGTATTCGCATATTCTTATATATTCTTATATATTCTTATATTCTTATATTCTTATATATTCGTATTTTCTTATATATTCATATATTCTTATATATTCTTATATATTCGTGTATTCTTATATATTCTTATATATTCGTATATTCTTATATTCTTAAATATTCTTATATTCTTATATATTCATATATTCTTATATTCTTATATATTCGTATTTTCTTATATATTCGTATATTCTTATATATTTGTATATTCTTATATATTCTTATATATTCGTATATTCTTATATATTCGTATATTCTTATATATTCTTATATATTTTTATATTCTTATATATTCGTATATTCTTATATATTCTTATGTAATCGTATATTCTTATATATTCGTATATTCTTATATGTTCTTATGTATTCTTATATTCTTATATATTCTTATATTCTCTCATACTCAGTACCCCTTTGTGTTTTAATGGCTTTGGTGCCTTGCTTGGGGTGAAATGATAAAAAAGTGTATCAGTGATATTTTGTCACTGTTTTTCTTAAGACTTCTTCGTTAGCCACGTTGTCTCCATTCTTTTGAACAGGAGTAGAGGTTTATCCCTTGTTTCCTGTTCAGGATTGGGTTTCTGGTTTCATCCAAAATCTATTTCAAGTCTATACTTCTGTCGTCTCCACCTGAAATCTGAAATTTATTTTTATTTATTTCCTTAATAGGAGTAGATAGGTTTTGCCTATCACCCGGTTCACACTCCTCCACGTTCTTTTGAACAGGAGGTTTATAACTTGTTTGCCGTTTAGGATTGGGTTTCCAGTTTCGTCTAAAGTTTGCTCATTCACTTTCACTTCCAGTAACCTATTGCGTCTTAGTGGCATTATCGCCTTGCTTGAATGAATTGGTTAAAATGCTTCTGTAGAACCATATTTCTGTTGTCTGAATCATCATCTGTAATAAGGTTGCCTAGTATTCACTGGCCTATGGAACTGATATCACATGACAGTTCAGCACTCTTTTTCTTTGTTTCTAATGAAATTATCTTATTTTTTTGCTTAGGTTTTCGAAGTCGTCTTTTGCTATTCCAGTGCTGTTTTGGATTTCAGTGTTACATTTTCCGTTGTCAGAAATTTCAACCTTTTCTGATTCCTCGTTACTCGCATGTTCAGTCCAGAGTATTCTCAGCATCCTTCTGTAGAACCAAATTTCTGTTACTACTTCTTGTTCATCTGTGAACAGATTGTCCATATAGCCATATATGCCAATAGAAGAAAGAAAAAAAACAAAAAAAAAGACTGCTGAACTGCTATGAAATAATCAATTTCTTTGATTCTGGCGGATTATTCACGTTCCTTTATAAATGCGATGCCTTGAGCCTCGCTTTCATCTGTGAGGAAATTGTCCATCATTCATTACCATATGGAAGGATTGACATTACATAGCAGTGTTTGTCCTGGGTATAACGATAAACTACACCCGGTAGAAAGGCCTCTGATCGGGAGGTTTTCAAAAGCGTAGAACTACCTCTTAGTTACTGTTGTTCCAATATACGCCATGACTCGAGGTAGTAGCACCTGTTAGGGTCCTAGCCATGGGCGAATAGTTAAACTCAAAACTGGGTTCAAAATCCTATGAAAGTATGAAAGATACATTTTTATAGTAAGAATACCAGCAATACATTTTCAGAGAAGAAAGAAAGAAAAAAAGAAAGAACACGAATAGGAAACGAAAGAAAGAAAGATAGAAAGAAAGATAGAAAGAAAGAACAATACGAATAGACAAAGAAAGAAAGAAAGAAAGAAAGAAAGAAAGAAAGAAAGAAGGAGAAGTAAATTTCTGAAGAAAGAAAAAAAGAAAGAAAGAAGATAAAATAAGAAGAAGGGAGAAGTAAATTTCTGAAGAAAGAAAGAAAGAAAGAAAGAAAGAAAGAAAGAAAGAAAGAAAGAAAGAAAGAAAGAAATAATATTGAAAGAAAAAAAGAAAGAACACGAATAGGAAACGAAAGAAAGAAAGAAGGATAGAAAGAAAGATAGAAAGAAAGAACAATACGAATAGACAAAGAAAGAAAGAAAGAAAGAAAGAAAGAAAGAAAGAAAGAAAGAAGGAGAAGAAATTTCTGAAGAAAGAAAGAAAGAAAGAAGATAAAATAAGAAGAAGGGAGAAGTAAATTTCTGAAGAAAGAAAGAAAGAAAGAAATAATATTGAAAGAAAAAAAGAAAGAACACGAATAGGAAACGAAAGAAAGAAAGAAAGATAGAAAGAAAGATAGAAAGAAAGAAAGAAAGAAGATAAAATAAGAAGAAGGGAGAAGTAAATTTCTGAAGAAAGAAAGAAAGAAAGAAAGAAAGAAAGAAAGAAAGAAAGAAAGAAAGGAGGTAAAATAATAAGAAGGGAGAAGTAAATTACTGAAGAAAGAAAGAAAGAAAGAAAGAAAGAAAGAAAGAAAGAAAGAAAGAAAGAAAGAAAGAAGGTAAAATAATAAGAAGGGAGAAGAAAATTTCTGAAGAAAGAAAGAAAGAAAGAAAGAAGGTAAAATAATAAGAAGGGAGAAGTAAATAATAAGAAGGGAGAAGTAAATTTCTGAAGAAAGAAAGAAAGAAAGAAAGAAAGAAAGAAAGAAAGAAAGAAAGAAAGACAGAAAGACAGAAAGAAAGAAAGAAGGTAAAATAATAAAAAGGGAGAAGTAAATAATAAGAAGGGAGAAGTAAATTTCTGAAGAAAGAAAGAAAGAAAGAAAGAAAGAAAGAAAGAAAGAAAGAAAGAAGGTAAAATAATAAGAAAGGAGAAGTAAATAATAAGAAGGGAGAAGTAAATTTCTGAAGAAAGAAAGAAAGAAAGAAAGAAAGAAAGAAAGAAAGAAAGAAAGAAAGAAGGTAAAATAATAAGAAGGGAGAAGTAAATTTCTGAAGAAAGAAAGAAAGAAAGAAAGAAAGAAAGAAAGAAAGAAAGAAAGAAAGAAGGTAAAATAATAAGAAGGGAGAAGTAAATTTCTGAAGAAAGAAAGAAAGAAAGAAAGAAAGAAAGAAAGAAAGAAAGAAAGAAAGAAGGTAAAATAATAAGACGGGAGAAGTAAATAATAAGAAGGGAGAAGTAAATTTCTGAAGAAAGAAAGAAAGAAAGAAAGGAAGAAGGTAAAATAATAAGAAGGGAGAAGTAAATTTCTGAAGAAAGAATGAAAGAAAGAAAGAAAGAAAGAAAGAAAGAAAGAAAGAAAGAAAGAAAGAAAGAAGGTAAAATAATAAGAAGGGAGAAGTAAATAATAAGAAGTGAGAAGTAAATTTCTGAAGAAAGAATGAAAGAAAGAAAGAAAGAAAGAAAGAAAGAAAGAAAGAAAGAAAGAAAGTAGGTAAAATAATAAGACGGGAGAAGTAAATAATAAGAAGGGAGAAGTAAATTTCTGAAGAAAGAAAGAAAGAAAGAAAGGAAGAAGGTAAAATAATAAGAAGGGTGAAGTAAATAATAAGGAGGGAGAAGTAAATTTCTGAAGAAAGAAAGAAAGAAAGAAAGAAAGAAAGAAAGAAAGAAAGAAAGAAGGTAAAATAATAAGAAGGGAGAAGTAAATTTCTGAAGAAAGAATGAAAGAAAGAAAGAAAGAAAGAAAGAAAGAAGGTAAAATAATAAGAAGGGAGAAGTAAATAATAAGAAGGGAGAAGTAAATTTCTGAAGAAAGAAAGAAAGAAAGAAAGAAAGAAAGAAAGAAAGAAAGAAAGAAAGAAAGAAAGAAAGAAAGAAGGTAAAATAATAAGACGGGAGAAGTAAATAATAAGAAGGGAGAAGTAAATTTCTGAAGAAAGAAAGAAAGAAAGAAAGGAAGAAGGTAAAATAATAAGAAGGGTGAAGTAAATAATAAGGAGGGAGAAGTAAATTTCTGAAGAAAGAAAGAAAGAAAGAAAGAAAGAAAGAAAGAAAGAAAGAAGGTAAAATAATAAGAAGGGAGAAGTAAATTTCTGAAGAAAGAATGAAAGAAAGAAAGAAAGAAAGAAAGAAAGAAAGAAGGTAAAATAATAAGAAGGGAGAAGTAAATAATAAGAAGGGAGAAGTAAATTTCTGAAGAAAGAAAGAAAGAAAGAGAGAAAGAAAGAAAGAAAGAAAGAAAGAAAGAATGAAAGAAAGAAAGAAGGTAAAATAATGAGAAAGGAGAAGTAAATTTCTGAAGAAAGAAAGAAAGAAAGAAAGAAAGAAAGAAAGAAAGAAAGAAAGAAGGTAAAATAATAAGAAGGGAGAAGTAAATAATAAGAAGGGAGAAGTAAATTTCTGAAGAAAGAAAGAAAGAAAGAAAGAAGGTAAAATAATAAGAAGGGAGAAGTAAATAATAAGAAGGAAGAAGTACATTTCTGAAGAAAGAAAGAAAGAAAGAAAGAAAGAAAGAAAGAAAGAAAGAAAGAAAGAAGGTAAAATAATAAGAAGGGAGAAGTAAATAATAAGAAGGGAGAAGTAAATTGCTGAAGAAAGAAAGAAAGAAAGAAAGAAAGAAAGAAAGAAAGAAAGAAAGAAAGAAAGAAGGTAAAATAATAAGAAGGGAGAAGTAAATAATAAGAAGGGAGAAGTAAATTTCTGAAGAAAGAAAGAAAGAAAGAAAGAAAGAAAGAAAGAAGGTAAAATAATAAGAAGGGAGAAGAAAATAATAAGAAGGGAGGAGTAAATTTCTGAAGAAAGAAAGAAAGAAGGTAAAATAAGAAGAAAGGAGAAGTAAATTTCTGAAGAAAGAAAGAAAGAAAGAAAGAAAGTAAGAAATAAAGAAAGAAAAAAGACAGAAAGAACGAAGAAAAGAAGGTAAAATAAGAAGAAGGGAGAAGTAAATTTCTGAAGAAAGAAAGAAAGAAAGAAAGAAAGAAAGAAAGAAAGAAAGAAAGAAAGAAAGAAAGAAAGAAGGTAAAATAATAATATGGGAGAAGTAAATAATAAGAAGGGAGAAGTAAATTTCTGAAGAAAGAAAGAAAGAAAGAAAGAAAGAAAGAAAGAAAGAAAGAAAGAAAGAAGGTAAAATAATAAGAAGGGAGAAGTAAATTTCTGAAGAAAGAAAGAAAGAAAGTAAGAAAGAAAGAAGGTAAAATAATAAGAAAGGAGAAGTAAATAATAAGAAGGGAGAAGTAAATTTCTGAAGAAAGAAAGAAAGAAAGAACGAAAGAAAGAAAGAAAGAAGGTAGAATAATAAGAAGGGAGAAGTAAATTTCTGAAGAAAGAAAGAAAGTAAGAAAGAAAGAAAGAAGGTAAAATAATAAGAAAGGAGAAGTAAATAATAAGAAGGGAGAAGTAAATTTCTGAAGAAAGAAAGAAAGAAAGAAAGAAAGAAAGAAAGAAAGAAAGAAAGAAAGAAAGAAGGTAAAATAATAAGAAGGGAGAAGTAAATTTCTGAAGAAAGAAAGAAAGTAAGAAAGAAAGAAAGAAGGTAAAATAATAAGAAAGGAGAAGTAAATAATAAGAAGGGAGAAGTAAATTTCTGAAGAAAGAAAGAAAGAAAGAAAGAAAGAAAGAAAGAAAGAAAGAAAGAAAGAAGGAGAAGAAATTTCTGAAGAAAGAAAGAAAGAAAGAAGATAAAATAAGAAGAAGGGAGAAGTAAATTTCTGAAGAAAGAAAGAAAGAAAGAAATAATATTGAAAGAAAAAAAGAAAGAACACGAATAGGAAACGAAAGAAAGAAAGAAAGATAGAAAGAAAGATAGAAAGAAAGAAAGAAAGAAGATAAAATAAGAAGAAGGGAGAAGTAAATTTCTGAAGAAAGAAAGAAAGAAAGAAAGAAAGAAAGAAAGAAAGAAAGAAAGGAGGTAAAATAATAAGAAGGGAGAAGTAAATTAC
>OZ038516.1:58077550-58082550 GCA_964036315.1 Acanthosepion esculentum
AAAGAAAGAAAGAAGGTAAAATAAGAAGAAGGGAGAAGTAAATTTCTGAAGAAACAAACAAACAAACAAACAAACAAACAACGATACGAATAGTAAAAAGATGAGATCAAGCTAAAGAAAGAAAAAGAAAGAAGTAGACGATCAAATAAAATACGAACGTGAAAAAGAAAGACACGAACAGAAAGAAAAGGTCAAGCAAAGGAAGAACTGTGTAAATTGAAAGAAATGAAGTAAAGAAAGAAAGAAGAAAAAAGAAAGAAAGAAAGAACAATATGAATAGGCAAACAAAGAAAGAAAGAATGAATGAATGAAAAATGAGAGGAAGAAAGAAAGAACAATACGAATAGTCAATGAAAGAAATCAAGCAAGAAAGAAAGAAAGAAAAGAAAGAAAAATGAAAGGAAGAAAGAAAGTACAATACGAATAGACAAAGAAAAATTGAAAGAAAGATTTTGTAATAAAAATAAATATTACCAGCAATACATTTTTGTAAAGTAAATTACTAATTCCCCCAAGAAAAGTAAATTTCGGCATTAAATGACCCATGAGGAATCGATATACCGCTAAACAAACAAGCAAACATAGCAGAGCTTCAATCTTTCGCTTTCTGATTGAATTTTTCTTTTTCTTTATACAATAAATTTCTTTTTCCATTGTCATTAAATATTTCGTCGTTAGTCACATGTTATTTGCATGGTATTCTCAGCATCCTTCTGTAGAACCACATTTCTGTTTCCTGAAGTCTCTTCTTCATCTGTGAAGAGATTGTCCATCATTCGCTGCCGTATACGATATTGCATGGCAGTTCGATACTGTTTTCTTTCTTATAAGATTGTTGGGTGTGTGTGTATGTATATGTGTATGTGAATGCGGATGTGTGTGTGTGTGTGTGTGCGCGCGCGCGCGTGTGAGTGTTATTTGGCGTTAGCTCTCACATTGTTTAGACCTGGAAGCTGACATCTATAAGCAATCAAACAAGAAAGAAAGAAAAAAAGAAAGAAAGAATAAAAGAAAGAAAGAGAGAAAGAAAGAACCAAAATATAGAAAAACGTATTGAGTCGAAAGAAGAAAAACAAATGGAAGGAAGGAAGGAAGGAAAATGTTTTATGAAAATATACAGACGAGTATAAAATGATTAAATGTAGAAAAGAAATGAAGAAAGAAATAAACAAATGTTGCAGAGATTATAGAAAAAGGAATAAAGAAATATGCGAATTGAAGAAAGAAAGAAAGAAAGCAAGAACGCAAGAAAGAAAGAAAGAAAGAAAGAAGGAAAGAACGATACGAATAGACAAAGAAAGAAACTCAAATAAAGAAGCAAGTAAACAAAAAAGATCAAAATGTTAAAAACAAACACATGAAAAAAAAAACAAGCGGCGAAAAGGATAGAAAGAAAGAAAGAAAGAAAGAAAGAAGAATGTAAAATAGTAAGACGTGAGTACATTTCTGAAGAAAGAAAGAAAGAAAGAAAGAAAGAAATAAACAAACAAACAAACAAACAAACAAAGACGGTAAAATAATAAGAAGGGAAAAGTAAATTTCTGAAGAAAGAAAGAAAGAAAGAAGAAAGAAGGAAAATAATAAGAAGGGAGGAGTAAATTTCTGAAGAAAGAAAGAAAGAAAGAAAGAAAGAAAGAAAGAAAGAAAGAAAGAAAGAAAGAAGGTAAAATAAGAAGAAGGGAGAAGTAAATTTCTGAAGAAAGAAAGAAAGAAAGAAAGAAAGAAAGAAAGAAAGAAAGAAAGAAAGAAAGAAGAAAGAAGGAAAATAATAAGAAGGGAAAAGTAAATTTCTGAAGAAAGAAAGAAAGAAAGAAAGAAAGAAAGAAAGAAAGAAAGAAAGAAAGAAAGAAAGAAAGAAGAAAGAAGGAAAATAATAAGAAGGGAGGAGTAAATTTCTGAAGAAAGAAAGAAAGAAAGAAAGAAAGAAAGAAAGAAAGAAAGAAAGAAAGAAAGAAAGAAAGAAAGAAGGTAAAATAATAAGAAGGGAAAAGTAAATTTCTGAAGAAAGAAAGAAAGAAAGAAAGAAAGAAGAAAGAAGGAAAATAATAAGAAGGGAGGAGTAAATTTCTGAAGAAAGAAAGAAAGAAAGAAAGAAAGAAAGAAAGAAAGAAAGAAGGTAAAATAAGAAGAAGGGAGAAGTAAATTTCTGAAGAAAGAAAGAAAGAAAGAAAGAAAGAAGAAAGAAGGAAAATAATAAGAAGGGAGGAGTAAATTTCTGAAGAAAGAAAGAAAGAAAGAAAGAAAGAAAGAAAGAAAGAAAGAAAGAAAGAAAGAAAGAAAGAAAGAAAGAAAGAAGGTAAAATAATAAGAAGGGAAAAGTAAATTTCTGAAGAAAGAAAGAAAGAAAGAAAGAAAGAAAGAAGAAAGAAGGAAAATAATAAGAAGGGAGGAGTAAATTTCTGAAGAAAGAAAGAAAGAAAGAAAGAAAGAAAGAAAGAAAGAAAGAAGGTAAAATAATAAGAAGGGAGAAGTAAATTTCTGAAGAAAGAAAGAAAGAAAGAAAGAAAGAAAGAAAGAAAGAAAGAAAGAAAGAAAGAAAGAAAGAAGGTAAAATAATAAGAAGGGAAAAGTAAATTTCTGAAGAAAGTAAGAAAGAAAGAAAGAAAGAAAGAAGAAAGAAAGAAAATAATAAGAAGGGAGGAGTAAATTTCTGAAGAAAGAAAGAAAGAAAGAAAGAAAGAAAGAAAGAAGGTAAAATAAGAAGAAGGGAGAAGTAAATTTCTGAAGAAAGAAAGAAAGAAAGAAAGAAAGAAAGAAAGAAAGAAAGAAAGAAAGAAAGAAAGAAAGAAGAAGGGAGAAGTAAATTTCTGAAGAAAGAAAGAAAGAAAGAAGGTAAAATAATAAGAAGGGAGAAGTAAATAATAAGAAGGGAGAAGTAAATTTCTGGAGAAAGAAAGAAAAAAAGAAAGAAAGAAAGAAAGAAAGAAAGAAGGTAAAATAAGAAGAAGGGAGAAGTAAATAATAAGAAGGGAGAAGTAAATTTCTGGAGAAAGAAAGAAAAAAAGAAAGAAAGAAAGAAAGAAAGAAAGAAGGTAAAATAAGAAGAAGGGAGAAGTAAATAATAAGAAGGGAGAAGTAAATTTCTGGAGAAAGAAAGAAAAAAAGAAAGAAAGAAAGAAAGAAAGAAGGTAAAATAAGAAGAAGGGAGAAGTAAATAATAAGAAGGGAGAAGTAAATTTCTGGAGAAAGAAAGAAAAAAAGAAAGAAAGAAAGAAAGAAAGAAGGTAAAATAAGAAGAAGGGAGAAGTAAATAATAAGAAGGGAGAAGTAAATTTCTGGAGAAAGAAAGAAAAAAAGAAAGAAAGAAAGAAAGAAAGAAGGTAAAATAAGAAGAAGGGAGAAGTAAATAATAAGAAGGGAGAAGTAAATTTCTGGAGAAAGAAAGAAAAAAGAAAGAAAGAAAGAAAGAAAGAAGGTAAAATAAGAAGAAGGGAGAAGTAAATAATAAGAAGGGAGAAGTAAATTTCTGGAGAAAGAAAGAAAAAAAGTAAGAAAGAAAGAAAGAAAGAAGGTAAAATAAGAAGAAGGGAGAAGTAAATAATAAGAAGGGAGAAGTAAATTTCTGGAGAAAGAAAGAAAAAAAGAAAGAAAGAAAGAAAGAAAGAAGGTAAAATAAGAAGAAGGGAGAAGTAAATAATAAGAAGGGAGAAGTAAATTTCTGGAGAAAGAAAGAAAAAAAGAAAGAAAGAAAGAAAGAAAGAAGGTAAAATAAGAAGAAGGGAGAAGTAAATAATAAGAAGGGAGAAGTAAATTTCTGGAGAAAGAAAGAAAAAAAGAAAGAAAGAAAGAAAGAAAGAAAGAAGGTAAAATAAGAAGAAGGGAGAAGTAAATAATAAGAAGGGAGAAGTAAATTTCTGGAGAAAGAAAGAAAAAAAGAAAGAAAGAAAGAAAGAAAGAAGGTAAAATAATAAGAAGGGAGAAGTAAATTTCTGAAGAAAGAAAGAAAGAAAGAAAGAAAGAAAGAAAGAAAGAAAGAAAGAAAGAAAGAAAGAAAGAAGGTAAAATAATAAGAAGGGAAAAGTAAATTTCTGAAGAAAGTAAGAAAGAAAGAAAGAAAGAAAGAAGAAAGAAAGAAAATAATAAGAAGGGAGGAGTAAATTTCTGAAGAAAGAAAGAAAGAAAGAAAGAAAGAAAGAAAGAAGGTAAAATAAGAAGAAGGGAGAAGTAAATTTCTGAAGAAAGAAAGAAAGAAAGAAAGAAAGAAAGAAAGAAAGAAAGAAAGAAAGAAAGAAAGAAAGAAGAAGGGAGAAGTAAATTTCTGAAGAAAGAAAGAAAGAAAGAAGGTAAAATAATAAGAAGGGAGAAGTAAATAATAAGAAGGGAGAAGTAAATTTCTGGAGAAAGAAAGAAAAAAAGAAAGAAAGAAAGAAAGAAAGAAAGAAGGTAAAATAAGAAGAAGGGAGAAGTAAATAATAAGAAGGGAGAAGTAAATTTCTGGAGAAAGAAAGAAAAAAAGAAAGAAAGAAAGAAAGAAAGAAAGAAGGTAAAATAAGAAGAAGGGAGAAGTAAATAATAAGAAGGGAGAAGTAAATTTCTGGAGAAAGAAAGAAAAAAGAAAGAAAGAAAGAAAGAAAGAAGGTAAAATAAGAAGAAGGGAGAAGTAAATTTCTGAAGAAAGAAAGAAAGAAAGAAAGTAAGAAAGAAGGTAAAATAATAAGAAAGGAGAAGTAAATAATAACAAGGGAGAAGTAAATTTCTGAAGAAAGAAAGAAAGAAAGAAAGAAAGAAAGAAAGAAAGAAAGAAAGAAAGAAGGTAAAATAATAAGAAGGGAGAAGTAAATTTCTGAAGAAAGAAAGAAAGAAAGAAAGAAAGAAAGAAAGAAATAAAGAAAGAAAGAAAGAAAGAACGAAGGAAAGAAGGTAAAATAAGAAGAAGGGAGAAGTAAATTTCTGAAGAAAGAAAAAAAGAAAGAAAGATAGAAAGAAGGTAAAATAAGAAGAAAGGAGAAGTAAATTTCTGAAGAAAGAAAGAAAGAAAGAAAGAAAAAAAGAAAGAAAGA
>OZ038516.1:58087550-58162550 GCA_964036315.1 Acanthosepion esculentum
CAAGAATCGAAAGAAAAAAGAACCAAAGAAAATGAACCATTAAATAAGACGCAGAAGGAGAGACTTAAAGAAGAGGTCAGAAAATAGTAGAAATGAATTGTGTGAGAAAAGAAGGCCTTCGTCGGTTGCCAACGAGCAAGTGTAAAAATGTTAAGAGTGGCTGTCGGCCATTTTGAATCAATGATCAAAAAAAAAAAAACCTGAAAGATGCAAGAGAATGCCGGGAAGATTCAAGGAAAATGAAAGATTAGAAATATTGATGAGATATGTGTGTGTGCGTGCGTATGTGTCTTTAATGGTTTTTTAATAGTATGTCTTTTTTATTTGTTTATTAAACAGTTTATTTTGACGTTTCTTTGTTACGTTTGTACTCCTTTTTTCCTTCCTTCTTTTCCGTTTTTTTTCTTTGTTTGTCTTACTGTCGCTATACTTACTTTCTTTTTATTTCATTTGCATTATTTTATTTATTTATTTACTTTCATATAACTATCGCAGTAGATTATGTGACAGCAAGTCTCCCCAAACTTCCAGCACCTTCCTCAGTATCCATTATCAATATATTTCTTGATAAGATCCAGAGACGGATTTGCAACGTGATTGGCCCTGATCTGGCATCTCGTCTGCAGTCGCTCTCTCACAGACGCGCCGTCGCCTCTCTCTGTCTTTTTTACAAATACTTTCATGGTAATTGCTCCGATGAGCTGTTCTCGCTGGTTCCCAGACTTCATGAATTCAAGCGTCTTACGAGGCTGACATCCCGCTTTCACCCTTTCAATGTTGAAACTGTTAAATGCAGCCGTCTCTTCTACTCCAATAGCTTCATATCTCGCACCTCTCGCCTGTGGAACTTCCTTCCTTATTCCTGTTTCCCTGACAACTATAATCTCCAACTATTCAAATGTAATGTCAATTGACATCTCCAGTTGCCTTGATCTATCCACTTCCCTTCTCCACATCTTTTCACCTTTCATTCCTATCTGCTCTCGCTCCAAATCTTCTGAAACCCCTTGCCTTGATCTATCCACAATCCGTATCCACTTCCTTTCCTCTATCACTCCTATCTGCTCTCGCTCCAAATCTTTTGAAACCCCTTGCCTTGATCTATCCACGATCCTTCTCCACATCCTTTTCTCTATCACTCCTATCTGCTCTCGCTCCAAATCTTCTGAAACCCCGTGTCTTGATCTATCCACTATCCTTCTCCACATCCTTTCCTCTTTCATTCCTATCTGCTCTCGCTCCAAATCTTCTGTAACCCCTTGCATGCTAGTGGCTTCCCGCCTTGCTTGGGGTGAAATGCTAAAAAAAAAAATTTTCGTAGATTTTTATGTTCTTATCTGATGTCTGGTGGTTACTGCCGGAGATTGAGTAACAGCAAGTCTACTCAAATCTCAAGAACCTTCCTCATTATCCATTATTATTATATTTCTTGCATTTTCATGTTTCCATCCGAGGTCTAGTGGTTATCGCTAGAGATTAAGTGCAGCAAGTCACCACAAACCTCCAGCACCTTCCTCAGTATCTATTATTATTATATTTCATGCATCTGGATGTTCACATCAGATGTCTAGTGTTTGTCCTTGGATATTGAGTGACACCAAGTCTCCTCAAATCTCCAGCACCTTCCTCAGTATCTTATAATATTATATTTCATGTATTTTCATGTCTTTATCAGATGTCTGATTGTTATCGCTTTAGACGACAACAAGTCTCCTCAAATTTTCAACATATTGTGGCAATAATAATCTCAGTCTTACCTCGAAAGTTTTTTGTTCAATCTCAGTACTGAGTGATACAATTATTCTGTACATCCCCATTGTCCAGTCTTGATAAAAGTTCAAAAATGTTTAAACAGCCAGTATCTATGACTGCTTGGTCAATGAATGCCGTAAGGTTTACTTATGAGGATACGGTTAACATTATGATTAAAGAGATGAGGAGGACAGATGCTACACTTGAATCCAAGCCCGATGGTCATGAAACAAAGAAAAGAGTAACGCAAGTAGCACTGGCTGCTCGGTCAGTGAAGAGCGAATATTTCCTTATAAGGAAACACCCAATATTACCATTAGAGATCACGATATCAAATACTATACTTTGGACCGTGACTGATGGCTAGGGAGTGAAGGAAAACATATCTCATGTAGCACTGGCTGCTCGGTCAGTGAAGAGCGAATATTTCCTTATAAGGAAACACCCAATATTACCATTAAAGATCACGATAACAAATATTATACTTTGAACCGTGACTGATGGCTAGGGTGTGAAGGAAAACATATCTCATGTTGCACTGGCTGCTCGGTCAATGAATGATGAATGTTTCCTTAAAAAGAAACGCCTAATATTACTATTAGAGAAGAAGTGAACAAATACTACACTTTGATCCTAGCTCGATGGTCAGAGGTGAAGAAAAGTCTAAATCGTGTAGTATTGGCTGCTCGGTCAATGAATTCCGAATGTTTTCTTATAAAGAAACGCCTAATATTATCATTGCAGTTATTATGCTAGTATTAAATGCAGTACATTTCCATTTTAATATTATTTGATAATCAGATATTGAATTAATAAAAAAACGTTCCGATGAAGTCTTATTTGTATATTGTTATATAGGATTAAAGTGTCGCTGCCGACACTTGAGTTTGAACATAGATCGCCAGTGAGCAAACACAGGCGATCCCATTATTGAATTAAGTAGACCATGTGACCATAGGGGAAACGCATAAATAGGAGTTTGCGTGACGTCTAAACGAACGCTTTTTCTAGTCTATCCTCTATACTATACGGATCTGCATTTCTACTCTATCCTCTATTACTATAAGGATCGCTATTCTCTACTCTATTCACTATACTATTTCTCTATTCAGATCACTATACGGGTTACTTGTCGAGCGATTATTATCGTGCAAGTACTATTAGTACGAGTGATATTCGAAGGCGTTTCACACCAGTATAGTTCAACGGCGTTACTATAAATTGTATCTGCGATTACAAAGTCTCTACTACAACGAGCATTACGAAAGTGACAACGAGTATTCATTGGCATTACAAAGTGACAACGAATGTTCGCTGACATCATAAAATATATATTAGCTTGTCCCTTTTGAACTGTCCAATATTTTACTTGCATTATTTACATTATTCGGACTGTTATCGTCATCTTCATTGCCATATTCATGTTGTACGCTCCGTCCTTCTTCAGGTGATTGGAATTTCGAACTGAACCCTTTATTTCGTCCACCGGGATAGTTTATTCTAGTTCCACGTGTCGTGTCTCTTCGGGATGTCTCAATTATTTCCCTTTAACTCAACTCTCCAGGTTTTGGTTCACCAGTGCTGTGGCCTTTTATTGAACTTACAAATCTTTTGAGTTTAGTCACTGGATCTAACCAACGTCTTTATCTTCTGGGCCATGTGTGAATAGGGCAATGAAGATGAGGATAACAGTCTGAATGATGTAAATAATCATAAGTCCTATATTTTGTTTGTTAATATTTCGCAATTGACAAAAGTTTATTATCTTATCATGTTTTGTTTAATAATCTATTTACTGTTTTGTTTTCAGGTGCTTGTTTCCATTAAGATATTATACTTAGCCCCCAATAAATAGTGATTTTATACGAGTTTACATTAGGCGAAAATGCGAGAAAAAAAATCCATGAAACATCTTCTTGACAGTTTGCACTGTTATTGTTAAGGTCAGAGCTACACAGAGATGATTTCAAAAATTTCGTCCAGGACGAGCGAGCCATAAAAATAAACCATGTGTAAGACAGAATTCGTTCATGAAAAATGATCAACTGAATTCATTGGTCAGACGAAATCCGAAAACAGTCGACGAAATCGACTGTGAGAATAAAAAATGCAAAAAGAAACAGACACAACTAGGAAATACAAATCTCCCAATTCTGCTCTATGGCAGTCACACTTCAAAGTCCACCGTTCCAGAAGCTGAACAGACATAGTTATGAGATTTGGGAGCATCAACCTTATTCGACAGAGAACTCTACCACAGATTTAGCACTTCTTTAGACACTTTCATATGCAAGAGAAGATTCTCTTGTACTGTAGAAGTTGTCGAAGCAATTAAACAATTTAAAGCAAAAGACGAAGAATATTTTAATAGGGTAAAACGCTTAAAATTACGCTGGAAGAAGACCGTGCAACAAAACGTATGTTTTGATTAGAAAAAAGTGCATTTTCATTAAACAAATGCCTTTATTTATTGATCAAAATATATAACATGACTAGCAGCATAACACGGCGCTGCCCGTGCTTGATTCAAAAATCGTACGACTCATACACCAATCGCTATCACTTGACTTAAAATATTTTTGCCCTTCCTTGCATTTAAAGGAGTGCCCTTTGCCGTGCTGATGTTGCTACATGCCTTAGTTCTTGCCTATCTCACACTGCAAATTTTTTCTAAGCTCTATACTAAACATTAAATCTGTTACGAAAAAAGAACTAAACAAAATGAACAAAAACGATCAGCTATAAAAAAGGACTCGTAACTGGAAAAACCGAATGAAAAAAGAATGTTAACAACAAATACTTTTTCACACCCAACCCAGTTCTGCGGAATCAGAATCAACGTTGAATTTCTTTCTTTCTTTCCACTCTGCTCCCTTTATTTTCTTTCTTTCTTTCTTTCTTTCTTTCTTTGTAATTTGTCTTTTTCTTCCACCAAAGTAAGAACCGAATACTTTTTAATATATGATGCTATGTTTCTATCTATGTATAAGTGAAAGTTTAGATGCATGTTGTTTAATATGTCCTGCTCATAATATCACAGATTACACCTACAACTAGACACTTAACAAATAAGTAAATATATGTTAAAATATACATGTAAGTGATGACGTGTATGTATTAATATCTCAGGTGGGAAGAATTCAGATTCTATTTAAACAAAAATAAAAATCTAGACACGAAAAACACAAAATAAAAAAAAATGGATATGGATAGGAAAAAGATGCTAAAATGTGAAATAAAATAGTGACAACAAAGAAAAGAATTCAAGATGGCGGAGGTCTATCAAAGTGAGAGATTAATTCCGAAAGGGAAGATAATTTAAATGTGTGGATTTGAATAAGACGCTAAAAGGTATTTTATAATTATGGGGAATAATTTGTGTACTGAATAACATGGCGGGACCTTAAAAGATATAAAAAAGGAAAAAAAGGACAAAATGAAAACTGTTTATAAAGGAAGGAAGGAAGGAAGGAAGGAAGGAAGGAAGGAAGGAAGGGAGGAAGGAAGGACGATAATGAAAAATATAGTATAAACAAAACTCAAACGAATGATGAAAAAGGAAAGAAAGAAAGAAAGAAAGAAAGAAAGAAAGAAAGAAAGAAAGAAAGAAAGAAAGAAATGTTAAAAAGAAAATAAAGAAAATAAAAATAGTAGAGTGGAAAGAAAGAAAGAAAGAAAGAATAGTCGAAAAAGGAATGAAAGAATTGAAAGACAGAAAAATAAAAAAAATAGAGAAGAGTAGAGGAATATGGTAGAAAGAAAGAAAGAAAGAAAGAAAGAAAGAAAGAAAGAAAGAAAGAAAGAAAGAAAGAAATGTTAAAAAGAAAAGAAAGAAAAGAAAGTAAGGGGAGCAGAATGCAAAGAAAGAAAAAAAGAAAGAAAGAAAGAAAGAAAGAAAGAAAGAAAGAACATAATGATGCAAAAGAAAGGGATTGTCAGTGGTCAGGATTGTAGGCAAGCATTACTGATAGAATAGATCTATTATATGCAAATGCATTGCTAATGTTTTTTAATATAGGAATGCATTGAAAATCAGGAAGAAAGGGATTGTCAATGGTCATGAATTAATGCAAGCATTACTGATAGAATACGGCTATTATATGTATAATTAAGTGCATTGTTAATGATTTTAATGTAACAATGCATTACAATCAGGAAGACAGGCATTGTCAGTGGTCAGGATTTAATGCAAGTATCACTAATAGAACAGGGTTATTATATGTATAATATAAATACATTTCTAATGATTTTACTGTAGGAATGCATTGAAAATCAAGAAGAAAAGGATGGCAATTGTCAGGAATAAAAGCAAATATTATTGATAGAATTGTGCTGTTATATGTACAATGGAAATTTATTATAGGAACGCATTGAAAATCGAGAAGAAAAGGATTGTCAGTGGTCAGGAATGAAGGCAAATTTTTACAGATAAATAGGGCTATTATATGTATAATTAAATCCATTGCTAATGTTTTTTACTATAGGAATGCATTGAAAATCAGCATGAAAGGTATTGTCAGTGGTCAGGAATTAATGCAAGCATTAATTATAGAATAGGGCTATTATATGTATAATGGAAATGTATTATAGGAACGCATTGAAAATCGGGAAGAAAAGGATTGTCAATGGTCAGGAATGAAGGCAAGCATTACTGATAGAATAGGGCTATTATATGTATAATGGAAATGCATTGCTAATGATTTTACTATAGAAATGCATTGAAAATGAGGAAGAAAGGGATTGTCAGTGGTCAGGAATGAATGCAAGCATTACTAATAGAATACGGCTATTATATGTATAATGGAAATGCATTGCTAATGATTTTACTATAGAAATGCATTGAAAATGAGGAAGAAAGGGATTGTCAGTGGTCAGGAATGAATGCAAGCATTACTAATAGAATACGGCTATTATATGTATAATGGAAATGCATTGCTAATGATTTTATTGAAAGCCTATACAAATAATTGTCAATGTTTATGCATTAATGCAAGACATATAACTTTTATATGCATAATTTAAAAGTGATTTTTTTACAGTAAGTTTCTCCCTTTACAAGGCCCGGGGGGCACTCTAGGCAGAAGGTTACGTTAGGAGGCCGTTTGTGCGCATAGGAGTTGAAGATAGCGTTAAACCCTAGCCTTGAACAGGTTAAGATTGTAATCATCAAGGAAATATCTTCTTGGGAGTCGGTTTCACAGAGCAATGGTTCGCGGGAAGAGTCTGTTCGAGTGGAACATACTACTCCCCGACGGAATACGGAGGGAATAGTATGCAAGAGAGTATGGCTTGTCCTTGCCGTGAAGGTGTGTCTTGGTGGTACCAGGGAATGTAGTTCTTCCGAACACGTTCCATGGAAGTAGCGAAAGAGCAGCGAGTGGCTTGCCAAACCCCGCCTGTGGGAGAGACGTCGGAGGGTGGAGAATAATTCGTCATCCACAAGGGCTCAGAGACACTTTTGGACTCTATCAAAGCTAAGGAGTCAGATCTAGGCAGATATGACAACAATACTCCATATTTGGCCTGATCTGGCTCTTGTAAAGGTAAAGGCTAACAGGAGGAGTCAGGTACTTACTGGAGCGGTACAGGGAGCCAACTATTTTATCTGCATCCTTAGATATGGATCATATGTATAACTTTGAGGCCCAATAGTGTTTCAATGCATGCAGCCTCACCGAAGAGGCACCCGTTCAACCTGATTGGTGGTAGTTCGGGGTTCGATCGGCGATGATGGAAAGTAATTAGTTTCGACTTCGAGGCATTCAATGTAACCAGTCAGTTTTACCCCCTTAAGTAGTCGTCCCTGGTATGACAATAAACTACATCCGCGTCCTGGGTAAGACGATAAACTACATCCGCGTCCTGGGTAAGACGATAAACTACATCCGCGTCCTGGGTATGACGATAAACTACATCCGCATCCTGGGTAAGACGATAAACTACATCCGCGTCCTGGGTATGATGATAAACAACATCCGCGTCCTGGGTATGACGATCAACTACATCCGCGTCCTGGGCATGACGATCAACTACATCCGCGTCCTGGGTAAGACGATAAACTACATCAGCGTCCTG
The DNA here is from genome assembly GCA_964036315.1 of Acanthosepion esculentum. NCBI lineage: Eukaryota > Metazoa > Mollusca > Cephalopoda > Sepiida > Sepiidae > Acanthosepion > Acanthosepion esculentum. The sequence goes on from OZ038516.1 coordinate 58,095,378, forward strand.
GGTATGACGATAAACAACATCCGCGTCCTGGGTATGACGATCAACTACATCCGCGTCCTGGGTATGACGATAAACTACATCCGCGTCCTGGGTATGACGATAAACTACATCCGCGTCCTGGGTAAGACGATAAACTACATCAGCGTCCTGGGTATGACGATAAACTACATCCGCATCCTGGGTAAGACGATAAACTACATCCGCGTCCTGGGTATGACGATAAACAACATCCGCGTCCTGGGTATGACGATCAACTACATCCGCGTCCTGGGTATGACGATAAACTACATCCGCGTCCTGGGTATGACGATAAACTACATCCGCGTCCTGGGTAAGACGATAAACTACATCAGCGTCCTGGGTATGACGATAAACTGCATCCGCGTCCTGGTTAAGACGATAAACTACATCCGCGACCTGGGTAAGACGATAAACTACATCCGCGTCCTGGGTAATAAGATAAACTACATCCGCGTCCCAGGTAAGACGATAAACTACATCCGCGTTCTGGGTAAGACGATAAACTACGTCGAATAGCAAGGTCTCTGATCATGAGGTTTTTGAGGAGCGTGGAACCACCTCTTAATTGCTGGTGTTCCCAGGGTAGGTAAAAACATTATAAAAGCGTAAAAATGGGTTTTAATACCAGGGATACTTTGTAAAAGAATTGTAACCAGAAATAAATTTTTGAAGAAAAAAAAACTATTACCAGCAATATATTTTTGAAAAAAAAAATTACCAGCAGTATATGTTTTAAAATAATATTACCAGCTATACATTTTTGAAGAAAAAAAATATTACCAGAAATAGATTTTTGACAAAACAAAATATTACCAGGAAAAAAAGTCGTCGGCATTAAATAACCCAATGAGGTTGATATGCCGTAAAACACAACAAACCAAAATCAAACCCATTAGGTAGTTTGTGCAAGATCGGAAGAGATCAGTCACCAATCTCTGACCATCAAGAGTTTTAGAGGTGCGACCGTATATAGTCATATCATCAGCATAGATGTTCACAAATGATTTGAGTATCTTCGATTATTTATGTAAATCAAAAAGAAGACAGGTCCGAGAGGTAACCCCTGGGTAACGTCAGCTTTGACGGCTAGGACTCTGGAGATCTGACTTCGTCCTGGGTATGACGATAAACTACATCTGCGTCCTGGGTAAGACAATAAACTACGTCTAACAGCAAGGCCTTTGATAATACGTTTTTAAAAAAATAATATTTCCAGCTATGCGTTTTTTTTAAGATTAGTGTTGCCGGCCATACGTTTTTGAAAAAGTAATGATACCAGCTATACGTTTTTGAAAAAAAATAATATTACCAGTTATACGTTTTTGAAAAAATAATAGTACCAGCTATACATTTTTGAGAAAAAAAATAATATTAACAGAAATAGATTTTTGACAAAACAAAAATATTACCAGGGAAAAAAAAGTTGTCGGCATTAAATGACCCATTGAGGTGTTGATATGCCGTAAAACAAAACAAACCAAACCAAACCGGAGGTCTGACAATAATAACTACTTTCAGGAACCTACCTGTTTACGATGGATTTTATGATTGAGAAGTGTGATATCCCCTAGAAGTAGATAAGATATTGAGCTTTTAGCGTATAAAAGTTGAGGCATTTTAACCCCATAATTCGTTGGATAATTGTACCCCAATTTCGCATTTATTCATATAGATTCTATAATATAGGTTTTACTTAATTAGCTATTATATTTCTCTAACTCTTCAAATGTTGAATGTATAACTAATTCTAATTTCTATTTTCCCATCTTTACACTATATTAATTTTATCTTATAAATTGCCCCATGTTCTGTCACCCATGAAATAAAAATAATTGTTTTACGGAAAATAAGGACCTACGTACATCAAATGATCTTTAAATTAAGTGGCAGCAGAAGAATTACCGTTGAACGTTTAAAAGTCAAGTTTAAACATTAATTCAATACTTAAATGCAGCGATCAATTTTGAGTTCTCCTGTAGTTTATTGATGCCTGTCGCATCTAATCCTCCCTAGCTATTGTGATGAGTCCTCCACCGGAGCTAGCTTAAATGTCGCCTCATAGGGTGGCATTTAAGCTGGTTTATAATAAAACGTGCACTGCAATTTGGGATACAAAAGGAAAATAAGAGTTACTCTCCTTGAACCATGAAAGCAACGATAATGGCTAGTCTAATATATTAATATATATTTTTAACCTCGCTTAATCTGGCAACCCTGAATCTGAGCTCAACGAAAATAGTTCCTTGCGCTTAGGTTTTCTAGGGCTTTTGAATGTGGTATGAATCACTGAAATCGGACCAGTGGGAACGGAGGTGTTGGTTGGACACGCACACACACATACAGTGTACTTTATATATAAGATGTAAATGCATTGTTAATGATTTCACTATAGGAATTCGTTGAAAATGATGAAAAAAGGTATTGGCAGTTGTCAGGAATTCATGAAAACAGATAGAATTGGGCTTTTATTTGTATAATATAAATGCATTGCTAACAATTTCACTATAGGAATTCGTTGAAAATGATGAAAAAAGCTATTGGCAGTTGTCAGGAATTCATGAAAACAGATAGAATTGGGCTTTTATTTGTATAATATAAATGCATTGCTAATAATTTCACTATAGGAATTCGTTGAAAATGATGAAAAAGCTATTGGCAGTTGTCAGGAATTCATGCAGATAGAATTGGGCTTTTATTTGTATAATATAAATGCATTGCTAATAATTTCACTATAGGAATTCGTTGAAAATGATGAAAAAAGCTATTGGCAGTTGTCAGGAATTCATGCAAACAGATAGAATTGGGCTTTTATTTGTATAATATAAATGCATTGCTAATAATTTCACTATAGGAATTCGTTGAAAATGATGAAAAAAGCTATTGGCAGTTGTCAGGAATTCATGCAAACAGATAGAATCGGAGTTTTATTTGTATAATATAAATGCATTGCTAATAATTTTACTATGTGAATGAATTGTAAATCGGGAAGAAATGGATTGTCAGTGACCAGCAATGAATGCCAGTATTACTGATAGAATCAGGCTATTATATTTTATATGTGTGATTTAAATACATCGCTAATGTTTTTTTAAATCATTATATTATATGATGTAAATGTATTGCTAATGAATTTACTAGAGGAATGCAGTAAAAATCAAGACGGAAGTACTTTCCATTGGTCAGAAATTAATACGTCTTACCGACAGTAAAGGGCTGTTATATGCATAATCTAAAGGCATTTCTAACGGCATTATTATAAGAATTCATTGAAAATCAGTAAGAAAGTTGTTGTCTGTCGTCAGGGCTTCGAGCAAGGACTGTAGTCGCAGAATTATTATATCTCTTAATAATAATAGTAACGTGAAAAAAGAACACAAAAAGATGAATGAGTTTTTTAAAAATGGCTTAAATTAACATTATACCGATATATATTTCCCGTGGAAAAATGTTAGAAAATAATTCCTAATGCAAATTGGAAGAGTCGATAATCATTTTTCGATTTTATAAAACGTAGATAACGTTAAACATGTCGAGAGGTAAACATAAACTGTTAATGTTATAAACAATTCGACTAATGACTGTTTAACAATCTATGCAATGCAGACTTTCCCCAGTTCGGCACTGCAACCGGTTCGACACAACGCCACAAGACAAACACTTTCTTCATTATATCACCGTTTAAGTCGATTGAAAAATCTGACAAAATGCGAAACTTGGCCCTGGTCTCACATCAAGGGAATTTCGGTGAAATTAAACGTAAAGATAGGACGAACGACAAACGGCCGCTCTAGCAAGTCATAAAGAATTCCGCGGGAGATAACGAAGGCGAGGAGCGAACAACAATCACGATAGATACACGCCATTTTAATTAACTGGCGCAGAGGGAAGAGTGAACAGCCGATAACACAGCCGCGCACACACCCCCCAACGCATCGCCAGGAACGTCTTTTGGGCATCTAATCTCTGCAAAGCACCTTGCGACTTATAAACCAGCGATTAAACGGTTTGCTGAAATGCTCAGAAGCACAAAGAGTCGGCGAAAGAGATGGTTCGACTTCAGTCCTGCCTGCACAGTTCAAAATTCCTTCAAATATCGTCGTAGGGTTGAAACATGTTTACGAAGATAGACGGTACTGGCAATGAGTAAGCATTAAAACGCTAAGTGAGTTCGATCCCTATTGGGTGCTCTGAAAAAAAAAATGATTTGAATATAACGAGATCGCCATTTTTATGTAATTTTTTGTAACTACTAAGTAATGTTAATCATTTAAGAAAAATATTCACTGTAATCAAATGTTTTATTGAATTTTATGTAGATTGGCTTTAAATTTACTATAGTAACAGCTCTTATTTTCTGATAATGTTCTGTATAGACATTCGTATTTACAAAAATCGTCACGTTTATACAAAAAAATATTTTAAATACTTGTGCAAGTTTATACTACTTATATTTAAAATACTTGTGCCAGTTTATACTATTTATAATAAATAGCGAATTAGCAGTGAGTGTAAAGGTTATAGGCGCGATGAGACGGCTGAAATTTCTAGAGGACATAATGAGGAAAGAGGGTTGGGAAAATCTGATACTCACAGGACAGATTGAAGACAAGGAGAACAAAGGCATGCAAAGCATAACCTACTTAGTGAGCTTGAGTAAATGGATGACAAAACAGGGTTTAGGAAAGATATCAAAAAAAGAAAATTTCTTAAGAGCTACAAAGGACAGGAGATTGTGGAGAGCCATGATCGCCAACGCCCTGAAGAGACACGGCACATTAAAGAAGAAGAATGAGCTTGAGTAAATAGATGGCTAAAAACAGGTTTAGAAGAGATAACAAATGAAAAAAATTATTAAAAGCTACAAAGGACAGGAAATTGTGGAGAGCCATGATCTCCTGCGTCCTGAGAAGATACAGCACATAAAATAAGAAGAATAAGCTGGAGTAAATGGATGATGGAACAAGGTTTAAGAGAGATATGAAAAAAGACAGAATTTATTAAGAGCAACAAAGGACAGGAAATTGTGGAGAGCCATGATCTCCTATGTCCTGAGGAGACACGTCATATCAAAGAAGAATAATCTGTGACCGGCCAGCCGTGTTCGAATTCAGGTTTAGCATGCCGCATTCACTATCTTCACAAATACCCTTGGAAAAAGAAGAACTCTATCATTTCTCTTCCTCGTTATGGGTTAAATAGTAACGTAGACTGAGATCCCTAGCCTAGAGTGGCAACCACGCGAGGCAAAGGAAAATTCTGATTCGAAAACATGAGGAAGGTAACGTAAAACCACTCCCTTACCGTTCCCAGAAAAACACGGTAATCCCCAGTTATTAGCGAGAAAGGAATCTATGGCGAGCCATGATCGCCTACGTCCTATAGGATCATGGCACTTAAAAAGAAAAATTAAAATTTTACAAAAGCTTTAAAAACGGACATTTTAAAAGTATATATTTACTTTAAGGTTTACAATGAATTTAAAAAATGGAAAATCGTTTTTGAAGCTTTTATTTTAGTTTTAATTTCAAGCTAGTAGCTTAAATTTAATATTTCCAATAAGCAGCCGTCCTGGGTATGACGATAAACTACATCGGCGTCCTGGGTAAGACGATAGACTACGTCCGGCGGCGGAGCCTCTGGTCGGGAGGTTTTGAGGAGTGTGGAGCCGCCGCTTGGTTTCTGGTGTTCCCGGGTCCACCCTGGCCCGGGGTGGTGGCGCCTGTTGGGGTCCAAGATATGGGCAAATGGTTAACCCCCAAACCCAGATCTCGTCCTGGGTATGACAATAAACTACATCCGCATCCTGGGTATGACGATAAACTACATCCGCGTCCTGGGTATGACGATAAACTACGTCCAACAGCAAGGCCTCTGATAACACGTTTTTGAAAAAATAATTTTGATCAGTCACCAATCTCTGACCATCAAGAGTTTTAGAGGTGCGACCGTATATAGTCATATCATCAGCATAGATGTTCACAAATGATTTGAGTATCTTCGATTATTTATGTAAATCAAAAAGAAGACTGGTCCGAGAGGTGACCCCTGGGTAACGTCTGCTTTGACCGCTAGGACTCCGGAGGTCTGTCTTCGTCCTGAGTATGACGATAAACTACATCCGCGTCCTGGGTAAGACGATAAACTACGTCTAACAGCAAGGCCTTTGATAATACGTTTTTAAAAAAATTATGTTACAAGCTGTACGTTTTTAAAAAAATAATATTTCCAGCTATGCGTTTTTTTTTTTTTTGAAGATTAGTGTTTCCGGCCATACGTTTTTGAAAAAATTAATATTTTCAGCTATACGTTTTTGAAAAACAAATATTACCAGCTATACGTTTTTGAAAAAAATAATATTACCAGCTATACGTTTTTGAAAAAATAATGTTACCAGCTATACGTCTTTGAAAAAAAAAAATTACGAGCTATACGTCTTTGAAAAAAAAAATTACCAGCTATACGTTTTTGAAAAAATAATATTACCAGCTATACGTCTTTGAAAAAATAATATTCCCAGATATACATTTTTGACAAAAAAAAATATTAACAGAAATGGATTTTTGACAAAAAACTATTACCAGAAAAAAAGAAGTTGTCGGAATTAAATGATCCATTGATGTTGATATGCCGTAAAACAAAACAAACTAAACCAAACCAATAAGCAAAATACTTTGTTGCATTTCAAAATGAATTTAAATGAGATTGGAATGAGTTTTTTTAATCGCTAAAAATTGCTGGTTTTAGCCATTTTATGCCGTCTGTCTGCACCGAATAATTCTCAAAAAATAAATATATACTTTTCTGAACATTTATTTGAGGAATAAGGGCAGATTTAAATTTTAATTAATCTGATTTAAAACAAATGTTACTTACCGTTAGTTTAAAATATCGCAGAAATGCTTTTTTTAACACAGAGGTAAGTGTTTTAATTAGGTGTTGGCAGATCTATTGACAGCCGAAAGAAAAATACTTTTCTGTGATATTTTAAACCAAAAGTAAGTAATATTTGTTTTAATTCAGATTAATTTATACTTTAAATTAGTTAATCTTCCTCAAATTGAGTTTCAGAAAAGTATTTTTTTTTAAATTTTTTAACAAAGAATTATCAGATTCCTGTCTTTCGTGGGTCTTAATAAATTGTTTGTATTTGTTATCTCCCCTACGCCTTGTTCTGTCATCCTTTGACGTCAAAGGACGGAGGGGCAACTGAGAAAATAATACTGAAGAGGTACCCTGCTCTGGGGAACAGCTGCCCGAGGCTGCGCCCTTCCGTATTGCACCGGAGGAAGGGATCACTGCTGGCACCAAGGCCAGCGCAACCGACGTTTGCGGGGGCTGGGGAAATTTTTGTCCCTTGCTCGGGTGTACGCGCCCGGGTCCCCACTTTAAAATGACCTTGTGTCACATCTCATTCTGGTGGGAGAATGAGTAAACATCGCCTTGTTCTGTCATCCATTTACTTATATTCTCTAAATAGGTTATCGGTTGTTTTCTACTGTCTCTCTTTCCGTCAATCTGTCCTGTGAGTATCAGATTTTCCAAGCACTCTTTCCTCATTCGTATCGAAATACGCCTGTCTACTAGGGCAACTAAATAAATTTTCTACACTTACCTTAATAAAGTCCCTCAAAGAACGAATTTTTTTAACACAGAGGTAGCTGTTTCTACGAGGTTTTGAAAGCTTTATTGAGATTCTGATAGCTTTATTGGCTACCGGAAATTTAACTAATTTTTATTACCAGGGACATATCCGTAAAAATGATTTGAATATAACGAGATCGTCATTTTTATGTAATTTTTTGTAACTACTAAGTAATGTTAATCATTTAAGAAAAATATTCACTGTAATCTAATGTTTTATTGAATTTTATGTACATTGGCTTTTAATTTACTATAGTAACAGCTCTTATTTTCTGATAATGTTCTGTATGGACATTCGTATTTACAAAAATCGTCACGTTTATACAAAAACATATTTAAAATACTAGGGGTCGCTGAATTGTAGTAAGTTTTTCCATTTAAGATTTCTAAATATAGATTTTATTTAATATTTAAACTTTAAATCAGTTAATTTTCATCAAATACAGTTTCAGAAAAGTATATTTTATTTTTTAAAGATTTTTTAACCTATTACCTGCCATGAGCCCCATTTGGGGATCTATTAAAATTAAACTCACTACATGTTATTCCTTGTATTTACATTGAATTGCTTACATACATTGCATTTGCAGAGGTATATTTTACAACACTTAGCCTCTTAAGGTTTTATTATTAGCCGTAAGAAGACACTTTCTGTTGTAATTTTATATTTCACGGGTAGAAAAATAATGACTATTTTAAAAAGTATTTTTTTATTATTTCTAATCAATATTATTTTTTGATGTTTTATACACATATATATTTGATGTTCTAGTTTCTATAAAAATGACAATGGTAACTACTGAAATTAAAAATAAGGAATAAATAAACTCCAAAACACCTGTCTGGGCCAAAAATGCGCAATAAAAAAATTTGGCAGTTAATGTGTTAATAAAGGGTTATATTTTTCTTGTCATTCATAGGTCTTAATAAATTGTCTTCTGCGCCTTGTTCTGCCCTTCATTTACTTATACTCTCTAAGTAGGTTATGCGTTGTTTTCTACTCTCTCTTTCCTTCAATCTGTCCTGTGAGTATCAAATTTCCCAAGCACTCTTTCCTCATTCGTATCGAAGTACGCATGTCTACAAGGGTGACTAAATAAAATTTCTACACTTGCCTCGATAAAGTCCCTGAAGGAACTAAATGCGTTAGCATAAAAGATTTTCCTCTTATCTTTATTTTTATAAAGATAAAAAAGAGAGAGATAAAGGGGAGATAACAAATGAAAAAGAACGGTACACCCTGTAAAGAGGTTTGTTTTCATTAAGTCACTCTTGAACGCAAGGTCAGCCGACTCGTCTGTTTCGATTAACCATCGGCTTCAGTAAGAAAAGTCGCATAATGCAACCGATACGGCATACTTCCACAATTTAAAATAATATGAAAAATAGATAAATATAATTTTTTTTTAAAAATGGAAGATTCTTCGTTAGCACGAAATCACAGTAGCGCCCCCTATCGAGCGGACTCCTTCTTTGTGTCTGACGAACTGTAAAGGGAATACGAAAAAGGACGAGCAAAACGCACCAACAGAACTTAATAACACCTAATTAAGAACTCAAAATTCACAGACCTTGCACCAAAAATGAAATCAAGAAAAATATAGCAAATAAAGCCATGGATTTAAAGAAGAATGAGTGGGGGGGGTTACTTAAAAAGAAGTAAAAAAAAAAAGATTGGGGACATAAACTAACGAAAATGAAAAGAAGCCATTGTTAAAATGGACCCGGCAGACATTTTGTTTCCTTTTTTATTTTTTCTTATTTATCAAAAATAATTTTTAAAAAGTCAACTATTTCTTTTCTTATTAAAATTTGAAATGATGAAATTTGTAACAAATTCGATATCTATCTATATCTATCTGTCTATTTCAGTGTATCTATACCTATCTCTTTATCTAAATCCGTATCTACCTATCTATCTATGTTCGCGTTTATTTATTTATCTATATATCTATATAGCTATCTATCTCAGTCTGTTCATGTCTGTCTATCTATCTCAGTCAGTTTATGTCTGTCTATCTATCTATCTCAGTCTGTTCATTTCAATCTATTTATCTATATATATATATATATATATATATATATATATATATATATATATATATATATATCAGTCTGTTCATTTTATGTCTGTCTATCTATCTATCTCAGTCTCTTCATATCTATCTATCTAGCTAGCTAGCTAGCTATCTATCTATCTATCTCAGTCTTTTCATGTCTATCTATCTATCTATCTATCTATCTATCTCAGTCTGTTCATATCTATCTATCTATCTCAGTCTGTTCATATCTATCTATCTATCTCAGTCTGTTCATATCTATCTATCTATCTATCTCAGTCTGTTCATATCTATCTATCTATCTATCTATCTCAGCCTGTTCATATCTATCTATCTATCTATCTATCAGTCTGTTCATATCTATCTATCTATCTCAGTCTGTTCATATCTATCTATCTATCTATCTATCTCAGTCTTTTCATGTCTATCTATCTATCTAATAGCTGTGTATTCAAGAAAGCCCTGATGAGATGACTATTCTGGGTTCAGATAAGTTTTCGAGGCAATGTGATCATCACCACTTACCCATGGCGGCCTAGCAGTACACCACAATACTAACAGTCTCTGTCCCAACACCCACAGATCCCACTTGTGGTTTATACTGCAACTATGCTGAGCAGGCCTTACTTACAGATTATGGGAAAGTGCTATCTAGTATGATCAAGAAATTGAACAAGGCAGCACGCTCAAGCCCTCGGCCACGATGACTTCTGACTTCGTGCTAGCATAGCTATCGACGGCCCCCAAGAGTTCCGTCTACCCAATTTCACCAACAAGGCCAATGTCAACCCGATGGATACTCGATGGGATTGACCCCTCCAGTCCGATAATATCAGGAAGTCTCCTGACAAATCGACCATCGTGAGATTCGAACCCGAGTCTCATGGTCAGAATGCGAACTTTCTAACCACACGGACAAAAGTAAAGGTAATTGGTATATAATCGAAGTGGATTCTGGTAATATAAAATATTAAAACTGTTCCACAAAAAGAGCTCAATGTATTTATTATTACAGAGCAAAAATGAATACAAAATAAAATCCAAAGTCACCTCATATAGGGAATAAGCTTATTATTATTATTATTATTATTATATTATTCGATAATAATATTCGATGATTCGACATATATTATTATTATATTATTCGACATATATATATATACATATATATTGCATATATATATATATATATATTGCATATATATATTTCATATATATATATATATATATATATATATATATATATATATATATATATATATATAAATATATATATATAAATAAATCAGCCAGAGCTACCTTCACTCGGTAGAGTTACACAACTAAATCTAGCATATTGTTTTTACAAATGTAAACAAATGCCAATCAACCAAAGTGCTCGATTCATTTTACTGAAGAGCTTTGCATTAGTGCAGGTGGCTGTTGTTTATAGAAATAGCTTATCACTCAACAGATTGAAATGTATATATATATATATATATTGCATATATATATTTCATATATATATATATATATATATATATATATATATATGAAATATATATATATTTCATATATATATATATATATATATACATATATATATATATATATATATGAAATATATATATATATATATATATATATATATATATATATATATATATATATTCATCTTGCTTCCTATGTTTACAGGAGAAAATATATATCATTGAACTCTTAAATAATAACTAATTATTAAACCAGAGATATGAGAATACCGTTTTCTGTAGACATACTAAGGATTTAACACTACAATCTTGCTATATTCTCAATCCCATAACTATGAAAATTTTATAATTATATATACACAAAAAACGCTCTTTCGATTACAAAATAAATAGTGATAACCCAAACATAAAGAAATGCAATCCAACTTTAGAAATCTTATAGAAAAACCTAAAAACAACTACTCCGAATAATTATAAAAGATAACTCGAAAATCTTTTTACCTACTCAAATGTAATATTATCCCCTATCGCTATCTTCCCTCCCCTACCTCTCAAACTTAGGACGCTTGTGAGTTAACGTACCTAAACTTTGACCGATGTTTATCATCGGGAAAATGTCCACACACCATTCAGCATTAACTACCCGGTCCACCCAACACCAAACTGCTGTCAACAACCACTATTGTTTCACTTAGATACTCTATGTATATTTTGTAAGTACATTTTTCTTCTCAAAAAATGGAAAAAGGAAGTGACGTTTTACATCCGGGCTTGCCTACAAACAGGATTGTTCATAAGGATTTCCAACCCTCACCCGTAGATGTGCAGTTAAAATGCACCGAAACCAAGTTGCATCTTTGTTGTGAGTAAAATGGTTTTGTCTATATGATAAAATTATAATAAATAAATAATTATCGCTCTACTACCTGTATCGAGCTCTTTTTTTTTAATTAACGCTGCGAACGTTGGAATTTATATATTACTTTCGTTCTCATCGCATCGGATATATATATATATATATATATATATATATATATATATATATATATATATATATATATTTTGGCTGCATGTTTTCATTAAGACATGTCTTATTAAATAATTTAGACAAATTTTGTCTGTTTATTTTTAATATGATAATCTTGTAATTAAGGACATAATATAAGTTATGTTATACCAGTTTTTAGTATCTTTACTAAAGGAAGAAAGAAAATCACTATATTAATGCATATTAATTTTATTCCGAGTACTTTATCACAATCTCTCAATATATATATATATATATATATATATATATATATATATATATATATATATATATATAATATATCAATCCATCAATCAATATATATATATATATATATTCAGTATTTACATTAGTCGGACTATTGTCCTCATCTTTGTCGCCATTTTTGTCACAACGTTTCGGCCGTTGTACGCTACGACCTTCTTCAGGTTGTTGTAATTTCGAACCGAACCCTTTATTTCGATCACTTGGGGTAGACTGTTCTAGTTCCACGAGCCATGTTTGATGGATGTCAGTTATCAGTTATCTCCTGCTAATTTTCCCTCTGAAAGTTCTCCACTGCCTGAACCGGGGAAAATTAGCCCGACTAATGTAAATACTGTACATAATACCTCATCTCAGGAATATAGACATATATATATATTCAATCAATATATATAAATTCAAAATTATAACATTTGCATGTTATAGTATCACTACAAAAAATTGCAATTTTGTTTCAACACTTCGGGTGTCTTATCAAGTCATCGTGTTGATTCCAAAATAAAGGGACTTAAGAGATAAAGTGTTGATAACTATAATATTTGTATGTATTTAATTTTTTATTTCCTTGCAAGCACTATATTGGGGGGTGGTTCAACCGCTCCTGCGTTCTTTATCAGTGTTTAATATTGAATAATATTTTTGGAAATGGGCTAGATTTAAAATGCAGGAGTGGTTACTGACTTCAATGTGATAAAATATACATGTAAATATATGTGAATAAAGACAAAACAAAAACTTTTCTTAGCCAACGGTCTTCATCAAGGTAAATTTAAGGATTTTAATTTGCAACAAGTATTTATAAATAAAACTAAAAATTTCGTTATTTTTTCAGAATTTTTTCAATTTAAGAACACGCATAAAAATATACTTCCGGGTGACTGAAAGTCAAGGTAAACTATGCAAGCTACTAAGTGACGTAATTTTGTCTAAGTCTGTTGGAATTGCATTTGTCTATTGAAAGTTTCCTCCTGTAACTGCATCTGGAATGTATTTTGTTGTTCTAATATTTTCGTTTGTTGTTCCAACTGGAACTTTAAAAATTCCTGGAATAGACTTTTGCATTCTCTCATTTTTTTTTTTTTCAAAGTGTAAATCCGAGACTTTGTCGCCCACGTTATTTGTGGCGAAAAAAATTTTTCTTCCTCCATATGAGTGCGAATTTCGTCGTCAAACCACTGTAGCGAACGAACTTTTTCTTCCTCCGTATGAGTGCAAATTCTCGCCGCCAAAAGTTATATTGGCGAACGAAAAAAAATTTTTTCTTCCTCCGTATGAGTGCGAATACTCGTCGCCAAAAGTTGTTGTGGAGTTATTTCCTCAGTAGAAACTGTATTCGGACTAAATGCGTCAGACTCCTACTTATAATAGATGGGAGAGTCTATTATCTAGACAAGGTGTCTTTCACTATAACACTAAGTGAGTAAATGTTTGTTATTTTTGTTAAATATTTTTAATTTCGTAACGAAATTATTATTTATTTTATTTTGTTTTGGGAAATTACTTTATGTATATCAGTCAGTGATACACGCTTAGGCGATCTTGTATCTTTTGATGCATGACTGACGAGGCAGATTTTTTTCCGCAGTAGGTTGCCATTTTTTTCTGACTTGGACCAGTTACCATCGAAGATTAGAGAACCCGGTCTGTCCTGCTATTTACCCATAGCTAGGGGTTGAAGAAGAGTATTCATACCTTTTCCAAGGGTATTAGCACGTAAGTGAATGTAATGGATTCGACTGGAATTCGAACTCGGCTTTCCAATTCCTCAGTCCGAGCCGTTAATTTATGTATATAATTTATGTATATAATTTATGAATATATTCTATGTATATAATTTATGTATATAATTTATGTATATATTTTATGTATATAATTTATGTATATAATTTATGTATATATTCTATGTATATAATTTATGTATATAATTTGAGTATATATTTTATGTATATATTTTATGTATATAATTTATGTATATATTCTATGTATATAATTTATGTATATAATTTGTGTATATATTTTATGTATATAATTTATGTATATAATTTATGTATATATTTTATGTATATAATTTATGTATATAATTTATGTATATATTTTATGTATATAATTTATGTATATATTCTATGTATATAATTTATGTATATAATTTATGTATATATTTTATGTATATAATTTATGTATATATTCTATGTATATATTTTATGTATATATTTTATGTATATAATTTATGTATATATGTTATGTATATAATTTATGTATATATTCTATGTATATAATTTATGTATATATTTTATGTATATATTTTATGTATATAATTTATGTATATATTTTATGTATATATTTTATGTATATATTTTATGTATATAATTTATGTATATATTTTATGTATATAATTTATGTATATATTTTATGTATATAATTTATGTATATATTCTATGTATATAATTTATGTATATATTTTATGTATATATTTTATGTATATAATTTATGTATATATTCTATGTATATATTTTATGTATATATTTTATGTATATAATTTATGTATATATGTTATGTATATAATTTATGTATATATTTTATGTATATAATTTATGTATATAATTTATGTATATATTCTATGTATATAATTTATGTATATAATTTATATATATATTCTATGTATATATTTTATGTATATATTTTATGTATATAATTTATGTATATATTCTATGTATATATTTTATGTATATATTTTATGTATATAATTTATGTATATATTCTATGTATATATTTTATGTATATATTTTATGTATATAATTTATGTATATATTCTATGTATATATTTTATGTATATATTTTATGTATATAATTTATGTATATATTTTATGTATATATTTTATGTATATAATGTATGTATATAATTATGTATATATCTTAAATAATATAAACGTTTGAATTGAACCATATTATTTTTTTGTAAATTATGGTCATGAATGTTGATAAAACCTTGTGTGGTCGTTGCTCAGGGTTAAATTGTTTTAATGTTTTAGATATTCAGTAAATTTCCTATGGCCGTAATAATTGTCAAATAGTATGGCATTGTTCACAAATCCAATAATCAAGCAAAAACAGATATGAAGAGTTTGATTCAAGTGCACTTTGCACGTTTACTGTAAAGCTGGGGTTAATAAGAGGTTCTTTGGGAATTTTTCCCTATTAACTCTTCAAAAATCCTTCTCAAACAATTGTTGCATCAAAGGTTGTTCGAATACCAACTTAGGATGGAATCATATGAAGAAACTATTGGCTAAATGGCAAGAGCCAATTTTGGACCTATTTTGTCGCAGATTTCGTCTATTAATAATCTAAACCAAACATTCACGCAAGACAATTTGTGTGTAATATGTAATTAAGAAGGTAAATTTGAAAAGCATCGGATGAAAAATCAGGGATTCATGGTTGAAAAACGGTCTTTTCAACAGTTTTTCGTGTTTTTTCATTATACACGGGGAAGCGATCAGGACTAAAACGACACTATCTGATTTCTTGTATGATGGCAAAAGTTTTGCAACGCGTTTGTAGAAAATCGGATAAAAAATGAGGTAGTTATTCAAGTTTTATTTTAAATAATACAAAAAACACGATTTTGTTCACAGTTTTTTTTTTTTTTTTGTGTGAAGCCAATGTCGCAGGAAAACTATCAAGCACTCTACATAAACCTCATAACATGAGCTGATGTTTTGCATTAAGTGCAAAGTACATCAACTCATCCAGTAAAAACTGTAAGTTTGGCTTGGTTTTTGCAAAAAGTCATATTTACCTTCAGTTTTATTGATTTTTCTGCCAAACCCGGGGGTCGCTGAAGATTGAAAGATGGACTTGATCAGTATTAGGAATTTTGCAATATTTGTGTTCAATTTCATCAAAATCGATCGAGAAATTTGGACGTGCATAAATAGCACTCACACATACAGAGACTCACAGACAGACATCTTATGTTTACATATATATAAATAAATATATATATATATATATATATATATATATATATATATATATATATATATATATATATATATATATATATGAAGAAATATAGTCTTAAGGTGTGCTATACTTATGGGATAAAGTTCTCAATATCAGAGATAGAGCGTGTGTAAATATAAAAGTTAACATTGAAGTCAACACTTAGGGGCGACAGTCTGTTTCATGCTAGATGCAATCGTCAGGCCACGTTTATTTATTTATTTTTTATATATTTGGGTTAAATTATGTTGACTGTCATTATTTTTTTTCTTATCTTATATATTTATTTTTTTATTTTAATCGGTGTTTTTATTAACGTAGTAAAAATTTCTTTATATCGCTTATTTAATGGTTTTGTTTTGATTTGGGAAGATAATTAAAGCTATTTATTCAATTTTGGGGTTGATTGTTGTAGTTTATTCTAACTATTATTATTATTACCATTAAATTAAATAAGTAAATAAATAAATAAACAAACAAACGACTTCCGGTAAAATAACCGCCAAAATAGACTACCCGCAATGCACCACTGACCCGTATATATAAATAGCCGAGAAAAATAACAGCACCCGTGACCTTACGAATGCGTCTAGCCTGAAACAGACTGTCAGCCCTAAGTGTTGACTTCAATTTTCACTTATATATCTATATATATATATATATATATATATATATATATATATATATATATATATATATATTTCGCTTTCTTTTTTCACACTTTCTTTGTCTCTTTATCGTTTTGCTCTTTCATTCTTTATTTTTGTTTCTTTCTTTCAGATTTTTCTTTTTCTTTCATTTTCTCTTTCTTTTTTTCTTTCTGTTACTCTTCCTTTTTTTCATTTTCTCTTATGCTTTCTTTCTTTCTTTTTCTTCTTTTCATTTTTCTACCTTTCTTTCTCGTTTTCCTTTCTATTTCATTTTTCTTTGACTCTAAATTTCTGTATTTCTTCTTCCCATCCATATTCACCTTTATTCCAGCTATTACTTCTGTCGCTATCAATATATACGTAATATAACCCTAAAAAACCCTATCCTTTTTCATATTTGTAGAAATATAAGAGCCGGGATAATTAGGATCTCTCAGTTTTCAACACCCGTGGAATTTCCACCGTCCATCTTGTTATCGTCGTCTTGCTGTTGTTCTCTTGTTTGAATTCATTACTGGTTGGTTAGTTTGAGCCAGTGGCTGGAAATACGTTACCTTGGGCAAGTCTCTCCAAGCCTCTTGCCACAAAGCCATTGGCCATCCGCTAATTGGGTGTCAAAATGATCTTCTGACGGAAAGGACAGGCGGAGAGCAGGGAAACCAACGGAGAATATTCAAGAACCGGACTATTTTCAAATATGAATTACACCCAGCTGTGGTAAAGGCAGTAATAATCGATTTTCCGTTTCAAGCCCAGGTAGAAGCTAGGAATTTAAACGCTGATTTTCATGAATAAATCCAATTGGAACATTTGTAAGAATGCAGTCATCCGAGTTTGAATTGGCTTGATTTGTTTTGAGACATATGAACCTCAATATGGATTATTTAATGCCGAGAAGATTTTTATTGCTGGTAATATTTTTCAAAAATGCATTGATAGTACTATTTTTCTTCCGAAATGGATTCCTGCTACGATTTTTCTTCCAAAATGTATTGTTGGTAATATTTTTCCAAAGATCTATTGATGTTTATATTTTTTTTCCAAAATCTATTGATGGTAATATTTTTTCAAAATGGTAATATTCACCACACACACACACACACACACACACACACACACACACACACACACACACACACACACACACCAAAACAAATTTATTGCTGGCAATAATTATTATCTTCAAAAACTCATTGCTGGTAATATTTTTCCAAAAATGTATCAATTGTATTAAAAACTATTTTTACACTTTCTTAATTTTTTGACCCCCAGTTTGGAGGTTAACTATTTGTCCATATCTGGGACCCTAACAGGTGCTACCACCCCCGGTCAAGGAGGACCTGGGAACACCAGCAATTAAGAGGCAGTTCCACGCTCCTCAAAAACTCCTGATCAGAGGCCTTGCTGTTAAATGTAGTTTATCGTCTTACCCAGGACGGCCAGTCATCCTATATCATTTGATATTTGACACTGCTCAGTCCTTTTAAGTTTCGGATACGAAAAAATCAATATGTAGGTTCCTTCGAGAAGATATGAACGGGAGGGTGGGCATTCCCTTAAAAGGGTATTTGAACGTTAGTTAGTAGGCTCTCTGTGGCCGAGTGTTCTAAAGCACACATATAAAGGAGGAGAAAGCGGTTTCGGATCTTTCGGGGGGGCATATTGTCTTTATCACGTATCTCGATTCTGCGGGTAGTGTTTTTGATAACGACTCTGAATAAGAAATCGGAAAGACGAGTTGGAATGCCCGTTGAGTTCATTGCATTCACATCCGAGCAAAAAAAAGCCTAGGGAAATGTATGACCCCTATCAATCAATTTTTCCTTCACACTATGGGTTAAATAATAGGGTAGACTGGGCTTTATAGTTGTGGTTGTTAACCAGTCTAAGAGAAGAACAATTCTGAATTCAAAACTGGTTGGACTTCGGGTTAGCAAATAATACCGTAAAAATACTACTTGCTATGGAAGCTACAGCAACAATCTCGAGTGTTTTGAGAGTTTGGGCTCTATCCTCCTCAGTGAGTTTACGGGACTTGAGAGGTGTGACACCACACACTTCTATTTGCTGGCTAACATATATATATATATATATATATATATATATATATATATATATATATATATATATATATATATATAATATAAAAGTGAACATAGAAGTCAACACTTAGAGGCGACAGTCTGTTTCATGCTAGTGCAATCGTCAGGCCTGACGATTGCACTAGCATGAAACAGACTGTCGCCTCTAAGTGTTGACTTCTATGTTCACTTTATATTTACACACGCTCTATCTCTGATATTGAGCACTTTATCCCATAAATATAGCACATCTTAAGACTATATTTCTTCATATATATAGATATATATATATATATATATATATATGTACATATTTCACTCTCACTCTCTCTCTCTCTCTCTCTCTTTATATAGATATGTGTGTGTGTGCGTGTGTGTGTGTGTGTGTGTGTGTGTGTTTTCAAATATTCATATAATATATTGATCCTTTCTTCAGGCGTTATTCTTCTGCGTGTTGGCCAAGTAATCTTCACTTCGTCAAGCTTACCCTTCCCAAACCGTCGCCATTGACACTGCTCCTTCTAACAACGACCAATATTCAATTCTTAAACACTTTACAGCGGCCTTTCGTTTTATGAGCCATGCCACAGTCTGATTCACTTGACCCCCGCTCCTGAGGGAGAGGGGGGGCAGCTCGCACATCCTCCAACCCTTATCAACGACCCCGAGAGCCTTCCGGATTCGCTACCCGCGGCCAAAAGCGGCGAAAATCGCCATATCATGTGTCGAAAATCCAACAGGCCATTATTCCGAACTAATAAAGCAGATATTTCAAATTATTATTATTATTATCCGGCCCTTATTATTATTATTATTATTATTATTATTATTATTATTATTGTTGTTGTTGTTATTGCTGCTTTTGTTGTTGTTGCTGCTGTTGTTGTTGCAATTATGTTGATGATGGTGATAGCATTATTTCTTCAGGATGATCTTTTTTCAGTATCTTTCCTCCTCCCTTTCTCTGTCTCTCACTCAACATTTCTTTTTTTGACGCCCTTTTCCCCTTCTTTCTTCTTCTTTTCTTCTGATTTTTCTTCTTCTCCTTTTCTTTTTCTTTTCTTCTTCTTCTTTTCTTCTTCTTTTCTTCTTCTTCTAGCGTTTTATTTTTCCTTCTTTTTATTTCTTTTCTTCATCTTTTTCTGACCGCCCCCTCTCTTAAACAAAATATTTCCCCTTCACGAGAAATGATATTTTAGTGTGTATAAAATTCTTCTTCTTCTTCTTCCTCTTCTTCTTTTCTTTTTCTTTTCTTCTTCTTCGACAAGAAATTCAGGAAGTGTATGCTTATTGACCTAAGCAATAACATCTGAGAGAAACACCTCTATAAAATTTATCGAGAAATTATCCAAATACAAGGACCTGGAGATCGAGATTAACACGATGTGGGGAATGAAGACTGAGACTGTACTGCTAGTAATCGCAGTTTTCATGCTATGTGCCATAATTGCTTTTATTCCACTTCCAGATAATAGTTTCTGTTTTATAAAGGTTTATCTCCAAAACTCTTTCTTGGGTCACTTGATAGAGGATTTTGTTCTTTTTGTTCAAAATCATTCTCATCCTAACTATTAATATCTACATTACTTGTATAGTCCCCTCCTCATCACCATTACATTGGACTCGGTGGCGGAAGAAAGCTGTTTTCTTTTCGTAGATATGGCATAGAAGCCTTACACAGCACCTATACCTTCATCTCTGCTTGTATATTAGAACGGGCATAGTCTATGATGAGATTAAATATTTCAGTACTCTTATTTCGTCTTTGTTGTACTCCTGATGAAGAAGTCTCTATTGATCTGTTCGTATGGTGCTCGGAGGTTAATTTCGCAGTTATACTATTTTCTATTTCAGAGTTATGCTGATGGTCTTTCATGCTATCATTCCACTGTCATGCTATGTTATCATTCCATGTTATCATTCCATTTTATAATTCTACCCCTATCATTCCACACTATTCCATTTATATCTTTCCACTTTTATCTATTATCTCATGCTATCTGTTGTGGATTCCGGGATGAATCCGATATCAATGAATAACAAACGCCAGGAATGGATAAGGAAAATAAATGTGTTAACGTAATAATACAAACTGGAAATACGGGTTAGTAGATCCAGGAACGCGGGTTAGTAGCAAAATATATATACAGTCTTGGTATTGAAGTATCGCGGTATGACTCCTTACTGAGTCTAGGTGCTCGTGATGGTGACTCTTGTGCTACCCTCCTCTATTACAGACCGCTCTATTACAGACCCCGGGTATCCACTGGTAGTAGTATATGTATACCTCGGGTGAGTCCATTTGTGTAAAAAGGGGAGATCACTTAATACTATCATTACCATCCAATCATTCCATGGTATCATTTCATGCTATTATTCCATACTATCAGTTCTTTGTGATTCTGTAGCACCAGTCTACAAGGTTCAAATAAGGATGAGCTTCGCCAAGGCCCGCGGACTTCACTTGCTCAAAGCTATTTTTAATTATTGCTCTGAGAAAGTTTGGGTTTGCTACATGAAAGTCTTGATATGAAGAATTTATTTAAGGACATGACTACAGCACAGTGAATTCCATGTTCAATTTCCTTTTCTCCTATACTAAATTTGTAGTGACTGATCCATACATCAGGGTATTTGAAGTAATTGGTATTAACTAGTTCCATATCCTGAATTTTTCTGTTTCATGGTATGTGCCATCAGAGTTTTCATTCCAATTCCAGATCATAATTTCTGTTTTAGAAAGTTTTTATTCTTCAATTCATCAGCATAACGTTGGACTCGGTGGCAGAAGAAAGCTGTTTTCTTTTCGTAGATGTCGTACAGAATGCTTCAAGAGAGATTCAATAAATTGGGACTCTCATTTCGTCTTTGTTGTACTCCTATTGTTGTGATTATATGCTGCTCGGGGGTTAATTTCGCTCTCATTGATTATTAATCTGACAAAGAAGTTGTTTACAGCTGAGAGCTTAGAAATTTCTGGACGTATTTGCACCATGTATGACATCCAAATGAAAGCTTCAATCTGAAGAGTCTATTTAAGAACTCAACTCGAGTTTCTAGGCTAAAGTTTTGATTAAGTAGCAACTTGCAGTATTGTGTGAAACTACCTCAAGCGCAGACTATTTTATGTTCAATTTCTTTATCTCCTAAATTTCTTATAACTGATCTACACACCGAAGTATTTGAAGTTTTTAGTATTTACTAATGTAAATGTTAATATATATATATATATATATATAATTCTCAAAATGTGTCTGTATATGTATGTTTACGTAGGTGATCGGATGTTGTTTATGCGTTTCCAGAGTTTTCATCCGATTTCGATAAATTTAGGTTAGAAATGTCATCATGACATTTTCCACTGACCAAATAAACACACACACTAATACACTAAACACACACACACACACACACACACACATATATATGTGTGTGTGTGTGTAATAAAATTATAGCTTTAAAGGATGCCATTTTTACTGGTTAAAGTGCTCAATATCAAGGACAGAGCGTATGTAAATATAAAAGTGGATACTGAGGTCATTATTACATTTACTTGTTTTCGTATGTATTTGGTAATTTCTTAATTTGTTTATTATTTATTAATTTTTATATATAAACTTTTATATATATATATATATATATATATATATATATATATATATATATATGTAGAAATATAGTCTTAAAGTGTGCTATATTTATGGGGTAAAGTGCTCAATATCAGAGATAGAGCGTGTGTAAATATAAAAGTGGACATGGAAGTCAGCACTTAGAGGCGACAGTCTGTTTCATGCTAGTGCAATCGTCAGGCGACTAGTGCTGTTATTTTTCTCGGCTATTTATATAAGGGTCAGTGGTGCATTATGGGTAGTCTATTTTGGCGGTTACTTTTACCGGAAGTGGCTTATTTGTTTATTTATTTATGTCAAATTGTTTTGCTTGTTTTTTGTTTGTTTTTTTATTTTTATTTTTATTTTTTATCTTATATATTTATTTATTTATAAAAATAAAAATAAAAAATAAAAAAACAAACAAAAAACAAGCAAAACAATTTGACATAAATAAATAAACAAATAAGCCACTTCCGGTAAAAGTAACCGCCAAAATAGACTACCCATAATGCACCACTGACCCTTATATAAATAGCCGAGAAAAATAACAGCACTAGTCGCCTGACGATTGCACTAGCATGAAACAGACTGTCGCCTCTAAGTGCTGACTTCCATGTCCACTTTTATATTTATATATATATGTATATATATATAAATAAAAAAAAGAACAGTAAGATATATAATCCGGTGTTCTTATAGATATTTTTATTTTTACACAATAGTGCTCCATGTAATTTTACACAGCATTAATATTATAAATTAACTGATTTAAAATATGTTTTTTCACTACACAGTAATAACCATGTTTCGAAAATGGAAGCTAAAAGCTTCGAATTCAATTTTGTTAGTAAATTAAAGACATTAGTTCCATTTCCTCCACAAGTGAACAAAATTTTAAAGATGCATTAACCTAATAAGCACTCGATGAATGTTATGCTTCTTGTTTTTTTTTAAATTATAAACTGTATTAGGTCTTCCTTAAATACGCTAGTACTTTCGACTGTACGCTTGCTTTTGGTAAAATTCACGTAGCGAATATAATATAATGCGAATCAAAATATGTTTTTTTATGGGTTATTGATAATGGATACAAACTTGTAGAGCATGCAGTTGCAACGCTAAGGTTGAGTTTTTTAAAATTTTTAAGTGAGTTCTTTTACTAATATGACAATTTGAGATTTTTTTGTTGTAGGAGTTTATCAGTCAATGTGACATGAACTAAATTGTTCAATAAATAGAGGAATGTCTCAGTTGTTATCCCGAAAATTTGCACGTCGGATCAGTTCTTTTAAATCATATATATATATATATATATATATATATATATATATATATATATATATATATATATCAAATATGTGGTGCAGTTTAATTTATATTACAAAGAATCATTCATACAAAAAGTAAATTAGTAAAGTTAATGAGATAAAATGGCAAACACATATATATACATATATATATATATATATATATATATATATAAAGTTGAACATTGAAGCGACAGGCTGTTTCATGCTAGATGCAATCGTGGCCTGATGATGGCGTCTAGCATGAAACAGCCTGTTGCCTCTCGGTGTTGACTTAAATGTTCACTTTTATATTTATACGCACTCTATCTCTGATATTGACCACTTTATCCCATAAATATAACACACCTTAAGACTATATTTATATATATATATATATATATATATACGTTCTAGCATACACTGCAATATATATATATATATATGTGTGTGTGTGTGTGTATGTGTGTGTGTGTGCGTATTACAATGAATCATTCATACAAAAAGTAAATTAGTAAAGTTAATGATATAAAATGGCGAAATCCCTTCGTTAACTAAATTTATATATCGTGATTTTCCAAGCACAGCTTAGACGTGCCCCAAAGCCTAAATTAGGGGGGCACCCAGTGAGAATCGAACTCACTACTCAGTCGTAAGCTTGTTAACCATTACACCGATATTTACTACCCCCTCCCCACGAGGGAAAGATGTTACACAAGGCCGGGTTTCACGTGGGTATTCCGAGCCCGTAGGCTCGGCCAAAATATGCCGTAGAAACAGAATCGGGTTGGTCAACCTCCCCGAACGAGACTCTGTCCTTCGGCGGAGCCTCGTCCGGGTTCCTCTCTGTTCAGAAGCAGAAAGTTCGACCGTCTTGCTAGAACAGGCCGCAGCAAGCCAACTGTCAACTAACCATTACACCACCTCGAGGTGCCCGGGAGGCAGAGTGGAGTAGTGGATAGCTGTTCGGATTAACGAATTGTCGAATCCATTGCATTCACTTACGTGCAAATACATTTGGGAAAAATATTAATCGCCTTCTTCTCCCTTTTCAATATATATATGAATCTAAATAAAGAAATTACTAAATAATAAACAAATTAAGAAACTATGAATACCAGTAAATGTAATAATAGTAATCAACAATTAATAAAGTAGTCAATAATAAATAAATCATCTTCTTCTTACTCCAGCTAAAATAGCAGGACAGACTGTGTTCTATAGACTTGACAATTGGCAACTGGGCATTGGGCCGAATACAGAGACCTGATGCTCTACGTTCCACAAGTGCCTCAGTATTAGGCCCTTCAAAAAGTGTGTTTGGTGCTGCATAAATCCTTCACAACTATAATCAAATCATATGTGCTGGTGTCTGGCTGTCAGTTTCTTAGAACTAAGCTGCTTAACTCGAATACGACGAGAGAGTCCACTATATATATATATATATATATATATATATATATATATATATATATATATATATATATATATATATAATATCTGGATAAAATAAATGAAACAAAATTGGGTGTTTTTTTTATGAAAGTATTTATTTCTGTGTTTTTGTATATATTTATTTATTTAATATTTCAGACCACCTAGGTCTTTCCTCAGAAATCAAATGAGATACGGTGTTTGTGTGTTTGTTTACAGCGTTTGTTTACAGCGTTTGTCGTGAAGCGTTCATGTCACGTGATGTGCAATGCGACTTTGTTTGAATTTTTGGCGGTCTGAAATATTAAATAAATAAATATATACAAAAACACAGAAATAAATACTTTCATAAAAAAAACACCCAATTTTGTTTCATTTATTTTATCCAGATATTATATACATATCAAGAAAGTATACGTGGCCTCTCATTATGCTATATATATATATATATATATATATATATATATATATATATATATATATATATATATATATATATGTGTGTGTGTGTAATGTTGAATGTTAAAGACAACGTAGTCTTACATATTTTCTTTTGAATTTTCTTATATTCTCTCATTAGAATATTAATTAGAGAATATGAGAAAATTCAAAAGAAAATATGTAAGACTATGTTGTCTTTAACATTCAACATTACATGTTTGAAAGAAAAGTTGCTGCAAAATTACACATATATATATATATATATATATATATATATATATATATATATATATGTGTGTGTGTGTGTGTGTGTGTGTGTGTGTGTGTGTGTGTGTGTAACTCTCTGAGTGTGTATTTCAGACCTCCTATATGCCAGTGAATGATGGCCAATCTCCGCACAGATGAAGAAGAGACTTGAATCAAAAGAAACAAATAAAAGTGTACTAAACTGTTACGTAATATCAGTCCTCCTATATAGCAGGGAATGTTGGAAAATCTCAACACTGATGAAGAACAGATTGAAGGAAGAGAAATAAAGAAATTAGTATAGAACTGTGATGTAATATCAGTCCTCCTATATGGCAGTGAATGGTGGACAATCTCTTCACAGATGAAGAAGAGACTTGAAGCAACAGAAACAAAGAAAAGAGTGCTGAACTGTTATGTAATATCAGTCCTCCTATATGGCAGTGAATGGTGGACAATCTCTTCACAGATGAAGAAGACACTTGAAGCAACAGAAACAAAGAAAAGAGTGCTGAACTGTTATGTAATATCAATCCTCCTATATGGCAGTGGATGCTGGACAATCTCCTCAAGGATGAAGAAGAGACTTGACGCAGAAAAATGTTGTTCCACAGAAGGAAGATGACAATATCATGGACTGAACATGTGATCAATGACGACGTTTTAGCGAAAATGGCGGCAAAAACGACACTTAAAATCAGGAAGAGACAGCTGAAATTTCTTGGCCATATAACGAGGAAAGAGAGGCTGAAATCTTTGACTAGGCTCGACGTTGCTTAACTTCGGTGTACGTAGGAGAACCGGCGTTTCAATGTGATAGGGTAGTAAGCTGAGAATTACTAAGATGCCACAAAGGAGTAAGACCAACAAAAAGTTTGGGAACTTCAAGTTTACAGGATTAACATAATAAAATTATCGATTTGAAATATCCGACCAAATTAAAATGGAATACTCACAGTTGTATGTTGATTTTTTTTTTTATTCCGCTGCCAACGTTTCGGTCGATAAGAACAGCATCAGCACAGCATAAATAAAATAAGGAAAAGGTCATAACCATAGCAATCTTTATCATTTTTTTTCTTTATACCATTCGTGCATGTCTGGAATAATGCTGCCACATCTGGTCTGGTGCTTCTGTCATTTATTTAGATATCCTTGATAAAATACGAAGAATGTTATTGGTCTTGACCTGAAATCTCAGTTTCAGTCACTTTCCCATTGCCATAATGTAGCTTCCTTGTGTTTTTTCTATAAATACTTTCATGGTAATGGTTTAGATGAACTTTCCCAATCATGCTTAGACGTTATAAATTTAAACGCAGTATTAAATTGGTGGCAAGATCTCACCATTTTACAGTTGATTTGGCTAAATTCAACCGTAAGTTCTATACTAACAGTTCCTTCTCTCGGAGTTTTCGCTTGTGGAACTCTCTTCCGGTCTCTTGCTTTCCAGTCAACTTTGATATTCAAAAATTGAAATGCAATCAGTCGTTATCTTCTGTCTTTTTAACTGCTGTTCTGTCATTGTTTTCTCTCGTCGAGAGTTTTTTTTTCCCCTGATATTCTCTCATACTCAGTAACTCCTTGAGTTTTAGTGGCTTTATTGCCTTGCTTGTATGATTAAAAATAAATACTGTTACTTGGAACCTTTTAAAAAATTAACATTTAATAAATTAAAAATATTTCTTTGTGAATTAAACTTCTGGGAACAAATCAGATGTGCACATAGGGAATATAATATGGTTACCATACATCAATGAAACTAACTACATTGGCAAGGAAAATGATTATATTGAAAAATAAATATTTACTATGTAAAATGAATGCATTACGCTTATAACTATAATTTTATTATATTATATATATATATATATATATATATATATATATATATATATATATATATATATATATATATATATATATATATATATATAAAGAAAGAAAGAACAGTAAGATATATAATCCGGTGTTCTTATTGATATTTTTTATTTTTATTTTTACAGAATAGTGCTCAATGTAAATTTATATTTACAGACCATAAATATTATAAATTAACTAATTTAAAATGTGTTTTTTTCGCTACACCATGTTTCAAAAATAAAAGCTAAATCTTCAGATTTAATTATATACTTAAATTAAAAGCATTAGTTCCGTTTCATCTTCAAGCGAATAATGGAATAACTTATTTTAAAATTTACTGAGTTTTAAACGTACACATAAATTCATAATTTCCTGTTTCCAAGAATCCAGTCATTCAGACAGGGGCGGTAGCGTGTTCATTTTTATTAACTATTGTTGTATAAATTATGAGTTAATAGTTAATAAAAATGAACACGCTACCGCCCCTGAATGATTGGATTTCTCTGTGTCCTTGGAAACAGGAAACTATGAATTTATGTGTACGTTTAAAACTCAGTAAATTTTAAAATAAGTTATTTCAAATTTTCGCTTGAAGATGAAACGGAACTAATGCTTTTCATTTAATTATGTAGTTAAATTTGAAGTTTTTAGCTTCCATTTTTGAAACATGGTTATTACTGTGTAACGAAAAACCCATATTTTAAATAAGTTAATTTATAATACAATATATATATAGTGATCCCCCGCTTATACGCGTTTCAGCATTCGCTTCACACATACGCGGATTTTTCTTTAGAATATATGTACTTGTTGAAACCCCGAATATTCTCGTGTTTTTCTGAAGAACATATGTAAAAATTATTCGGTGAGAACTCTCTCGATTCGCGTATTTTTTGATAGAACACATTTTGAATATTCTTGTATTATTTTGCTGTTAATTAAAGGGACGTAAAACAAATAACAGTCCATTTTTATGGTAAAAATTAGCAAATAGTGACAAAGATGAGGACAATAGTCCGAATAATATAAATAATATTAAATTTTCTTATTCTATAATTCAGACATTTTTTTAAAATAAATTTTTGAATTATAAAAAAAATTAATTTCAGTTATTTTTGTATAATATAATAAATAATAAATACTGCATTGTAGTTGGTTTACATATTTTTATAACCTTCTTCATTTAGATATTACAGTGCGCCCTCACCTATTTGCGTTTCAGCATTTGCGGCTTAAGACTTATTATTCATGGAAACCCCGGATATTCATGTGTTTTTCTGAAGAACATATGCACAAATTATTCGCTAAAAACTCCCTCGATTCACATATTTTTTTTAATAGAACATATTTAAAATATTCTTGTGTTATTTTCCTGTCATTTAAGTGACTTAAAACATAACAGTCTATTTTTATGGTAAAAATTAGCAGAATTGTACATCTTCATTGTAAAAACAAAGACAAAAACATCATTAGTGCTTGGGCATTGTTCTTTGTTAGGGGCTACAGCTGGGGTCTTAAAAGTGGCTTATGCTAAGTCTGGGGGGCATCATCACAGCTCTGAATTCAGAAAATGTTTTAAACTTTATATTTTCTGTCTTGTTACACATATTTTATACAGTATTTTCAATGGTTGTATCGATCTATGCGGAATTAAAAACGGTTATTTTACGTTTGAAAGAAAATTTACGCTAAGTGTATGGTGACCAATACTATTTTTCGAAAATGTTTTTAAAAGGATCTGAAATATTTCTAAAGTGTTTAGGGTGAAAGTCTAAGGCATATGGGGTTTTAGCAATCAAAATAGGTACTTATGAGCCCTTTTGTCTTTGGGTTTAAAAGTATTTGAGGATTCTAACTATTCGCAGCCAGTTCTGGTCGCTAACCCCCACGAATACGGGAGACTCACTCTATATATATATATATATATATATATATATACAGGGTGTCCATAAAGTTCGTGTGCAATTTAAAAAATTATAACTTCATTAGTATTTGCGATAGAAATAATCTGTAAAAAATGTTATAAAGTTTAATGTACCTAGTTTTAACTATAGCTAAAATAACTAATGTGATTTCAGGCATTACTGTAAATCAGTTGGCAAATGTTTTCCGTGAACTGCAAAATCGTATAACTCTTTGTATTGCTAATGATGGAGGACATGTGGAAACTTAAATAAAATTTCAATAAAACCTTAAAAAATATAGATTTACTTCTTTCTAATGCTTTTTACAGATTATACACATAAAGTTATATTGTTTTTTTAAGTGCACACGAACTTTATGGACATCCTGTATATATATATATATATATATATATATATATATATATATATATATATATATATATATATATATATATATATATATATATATATATATATATTATTATTATAATAATATAAATATAAGTAATTATACTCGTCTGGAAAAACCTTAGGTGTTTTGGCTTGTAAATGAACAAAACAAATACCTAAGGAAAAATAAGGGATAAAAAAAAGAAAGAACTAAGAACATGTAACTGAGGCGAAAATATATGGACCATATATATATATATATATATATATATATATATATATATATGGTGCAACAGCAAAATTGTCTAAATCGTGTAACAGCAAAATTGTCCAATTGTTATATTAAAATTTGAACCGTCGTATCTTGGAAATGATTAAAGATATCTTACTGGAATTCTCCGAGCGAATTTTCAAAAATTTTCAAAAATTCGCTTGAAGATGAAACTGAACGAATGCTTTTAATTTAATTATATAATTAAATCTGAAGATTTAGCTTCGGTTTTTGAAACATGGTAATTCCTGTGTAGCGGTTAATTTCTAATCTTTATACTCTGTAAATTTACAGTGAGCACTGTTTTGGAAAAATAAAAATATCAATAAGAACACAGGATTATATATCTTACTGTTCTTTCTTTTTATTATAATACATATATATACATAACACCGGTCGGTCTCGAGAAACCATGGACATCGAATCGTCTTAGAAATTCCTGATTTGAATTCAGAGATATTCTTCTCTTAGTCTGGTTAGCAACCATAGCTAAAGAACACAGACTGCCCTACTATTTACCCATAGATGGAGGTAACTAGCTATCTGTTTTTATGCATATGCATGCATTTTAGTATGTCTAGCTCTGTATGTTTGTCTCTCTCTCTCTCTCTCTCTCACACACACACACACAAATACACACACACACACACATGCTGAAAAGTTTTCAGTCTGATCCTTTCCTCCAACTCTGACCAATCAATATCAGATATTTATTTATTTTTTTGAGGGGAACGGATTTCTTGGTACTTTTGGCACGCCCTTTCACACACACAAACGCACAAACAAATAAACATTCACACTTAAACACAGATAAACAAACACATAGGCAAACATACATAGACGCTCGCATGGACACACATAAACAAATACATATGCACCCGTACATAAATACACACAGATATATATAGAGAGAGAGAGAGACACACACAGAGCACACATACTCACGCTTTGATAGCTGCTCTCATTTTTCTGAAAGACTTGGTCTTTGAGACGGTATTTCCAAATCATTTGCTGGTCACAATATGCTCCCCGACCATACCCCACCGCCGATTCATCAATCTCCTTGCGTCACTCCGGACAAGGCTGGTTCCATTTAGTTCAGCTGACTGTAGTTCCTAGCTTGAGGGAAAGGGGAACACGTGGATTTTGTCCAAATTCATTTTTCCATGTGAAAGCATTTGCTTATCAAGATACCAAGCAAAAGAAAAAGAGATACGAAGAAGGAAAACACAGGGGCAACAAACAGAGAATGAAGAAAAGAGTATACAACATCACTTTCTCTCTCTCTCTCTCTCTCTCTCTCTCTCCCTCTCTCTCTCTCTCTCTATCTATCTATCTTCCTCTCTCACTTCCCTCTCTCTCTTTCTCTCTCCCTCCCTCTCTCCCTCTCTTTCTCTCTCTCACTCTGTCTGTCTCTCTATCTATCTATCTATCTATATATATATCTATCTATATATATATATATATATATATATATATATATATATATATATATATATATATATATATATATATATGGAGAGAGAGAGAGAGAGAGAAGATGGATGGTGTGGGAGATAGATAGATAGATAGATAGATAGATAGATAGATAGATAGATAGATAGATAGGGCGAAATCTGAGATTTTTTACAGTAATTTTCACCCTGTACAAGGCCCAAGCGCCACTCAGTGTAGAGGGTTACAGAGAAAGAGGGTTACAATTTTTTATGAATTGTGGAGAAGATAACGGCTAACCCTAGACTTGAACAGATTATAAAACATAGATAGATAGATAGATAGATAGATAGATAGATAGATAGATAGAGAGAGAGATAGATAGAATCAGATTGAGATAATACGAACTAAGATAGATAGATCGATAGATGGATAAAATATGAAAAAATATATATATGAATACATATATATATATATATGAATATATATATATATATATATATATATATATATATATATATATATATACATAAATATATGAATTTTTTGTCATATTTTATCCATCTATCGTTCTATCTATCTTATATATATATATATATATATATATATATATATATATATATATATATATACATATACATAGAGAGAGAGATATGAAGAGACTGAGATAGATAGATAGATAGATAGATAGATAGATAGATAGATAGATATGAACAGATTTAGCATAGATAGATAGATAGATAGATAGATAGATAGATAGATAGATAGATATGAACAGATTTAGCATAGATAGATAAAGAAAGGTTTAAGTCTTGTTCCCAGTAAATTTCGCAGATACACCACTCATCAACGTCAGATAGATATATCGAATACATTAACATATATTTATATATAAAACCCTCTAGTCTATGTGAATACTAAACCCGTTCTATGTTAAAAACGTTATGATGTGACAATGTTAAAAGGTCAACTTATAAACTGAAAATGTTCGAATTTTTATATTTCTTTATATTTTCCTTGTCATAAAAGTTATTTGCGCCAAATGTTAACGATTAGAATCTGGTTCAAGATAGATAGACCTTAACACATGTCAGTCATGACAGTGAAACGCGTCCTTTAAAAGCTTTTTCAATATGACACTATATATATATATATATATATATATATATATATATATATATATATATATATATATAGTTTACGAAAACCTAGGTAATCCGTATAGGTAGACCCAAGGAGGATAAAATCCAGAGAGCTCAATTTAAATCAGAGCTAATATCCTCTTTCACACTTTCTTTTCTTTTCGCCATTTGCATCTCTTGCTTTTTACATTTTTTGTTGACTTTAAATTCCCAATAATTGCCTCTTATTTTCACTTTTTCTTTTCTCTCTCATGTCTTCCTCCTATAAAGTTACTTTATACTTTTCCATTTACTTCTTTTTCTCTCTTTCCTCTCCTTATTTCCGTTCTGTTACTTCTCTTCTTTATCTATTCTATTTCCTCTCATTCTGCTCATATCTATCTATCTATCTATCTATCTATCTATCTGTCGATCTCAGTCTGTTGATATTTATTTATCTATCTATCTTTCTCAATCTGCTCATATCTATCTTTCTGTCGATCTCAGTCTGTTCATATCTATCTATCTATCTCATTCTGCTCATATCTATCTGTCGATCTCAGTCTGTTCATATCTATCTATCTATCTATCTCATTCTGCTCATATCTATATATCTGTCGATCTCATTCTGTTCATATCTATCTATCTATCTATCTATCTTTCTCAATCTGCTCATATCTATCTATCTATCTATCGATCTCAGTCTGTTCATATCTATCTATCTATCTTTCTCAATCTGCTCATATCTATCTATCTGTCGAATATCAGTCTGTTGATATTTATCTATCTATCTATCTATCTTTCTCAATCTGCTCATATCTATCTATCTGCCGATCTCAGTCTGTTCATATCTATCTATCTATCTATCTATTTTTCTCATTCTGCTCATATCTATCTATCTGTCGATCTCAGTCTGTTCATATCAATTTATCTATGTATCTATCTTTCTCAATCTGCTCATATCTATCTATCTGTCGATCTCAGTCTGTTGATATTTATCTATCTATCTATCTTTCTCATTCTGCTCATATCTATCTATCTGTCGATCTCAGTCTGTTGATATTTATCTATCTATCTATCTATTTATCTATCTATCTCAGTCTGTTCATATCTATTTCATTTTTTCATATATTTCTATCGACATCATTCTGTACATATCTATCATTTATCTATCTCATTCTTTTCACATCTATCCATCTATCTATCTCAGTTTGTTCATTATCTGCTTTCCTACCTACCTGCCTACCTATCTATCTATCTATCTATCTATCTATCTATCTATCTATCTGTTGATCTCTGTTCATATCTATCTCAGTCTGTTCATATCTATTTCATTTTTTCATATCTCTCTATCGACATCATTCTGTACATATCTATCATTTATCTATCTCATTCTTTTCACATCTATCCATCTATCTATGTCAGTCTGTTCATTATCTGCTTTCTACCTACCTACCTACCTATCTATCTATCTATCTATCTATCTATCTATCTATCTATCTATATGTTGATCTCCGTTCATATCTATCTCAGTCTGTTCATATCTATTTCATTTTTTCATATCTCTCTATCGACATCATTCTTTACATATCTATCATTTATCTATCTAATTCATTCAATATGACAGTGTATATATATATATGTATATATATATAACAACTGAAAAGTTGCAAATTAAAAAAAATTGTATTTTTTTTTAAACAACATCTAAAATATTACTACAGTTAGATTTACGTTAGAAATATTCAAACACAGTTGCATTCCATATCACGTGACGTCCGCATCTCGCGACGGACGCTACTTAATGTAAACAAACTTCTGAAAACAGTCATTTCTGATGAAAGATCGAGGCCGATCTGAAATATCAAATATATATATATATATATATATATATATATATATATATATATATATGTAAAAATATAAATAAATACTTTCACAAAAAACATTCAATTTTTTTAAATTTGCAACTTTTCAGTTGTTTTTTTATATTATATACATATTAAGAAAGTATACGTGGCTTCTCATTATGCTATATACATATATATATATATGTATGTATGTATGCATGTATGTATGTATGTGCAAATATGTAGAAAAATAAGAAATAGGTAAATAATCCGGGGTTCTTTAGTATTTTTGTTTTTATTTTTTAAAACAGTGCTGAATACAGAAGTAAAGCTTAAATTATAAATTTTTTTAAAAATATTTGATTCATATTTTTTTAAATAATTATAATATATATACATACAGCACATATTTATTCAAACATTTTTCATTGAATAATATAGACTTATGTTTATTTATTGTTATAAGATCAGAATTACATAGAAATAATTATTGTAATTTTGATTAACACCGACCGTCGTCCGTCATACATTTCAACTTAACATCAACAGACAGAATGTTTTGTAGCTAGATAGTGTGATCAAACGTCCGCTTGTTTCGAGCCAGAATCGAAACCGGATCCACTCGGTATCTGTCAGATATTCTACCACTAGGCTATCGTCGCACGACAGCGACGATAGAGAGGTATTTCGGCTTGCAGTTGAACAAACCAGTACTCACGGTAAATTGAGAAATAAAAAAAGAAAGAACTAAGAACATGAAATTGAGGCGAAAACAATCGTCCAGAATTCAAGGGAAAAAAACTCCAAAACGACTAAAAGTAACTACGTAAAGTGCTCAATACACGAAATAGAGCAAATCTAACTATGAACCTAAAGAGCCAGGTAAACCTACCTAGGTTTCACCTAAACGGATCGTCAGGGTCAAACTGGGAAAAGAGGTAAAAATGGAACAGAATATATAGCTTAAAACAGCAATGATCATTTATATTATCTTAAATAGGTTTATATTATATATATATATATATATATATATATATATATATATATATCAGCACCATCATTTGATATGATACCAGAAGTGTTGAAACACAATGGCTATTTTTATAGTGATTTTATAATATATTTATGTTATAATTTTCAAATAAATTATATATATATATACATACATAGATACATATATATATATATATATATATATATATATATATATATATATATATATATATATATATGAAGAAATAGAGTCTTAAAGTGTGCTATATTTATGGGATAAAGTGCTCAATATCAGAGATAGAACGTGTGTAAATATAAAAGTGAACATAGAAGTCAACACTTAGAGGCGACATTCTGTTTCATGCTAGATGCAATCGTCAGGCTACGAGTGCTGTTATTTTTCTCGGCTATTTATAGATACGGGTCAGTGGTGCATTGTGGGTAGTCTATTTTGGCAGATATTTTACCGGAAGTCGTTTATTTGTTCATTTGTTTATTTGTGTCAAATTATTTTGCTTGTTTTTATTTATTTTTATTTTTATTTTTTATCTTATATATTTATTTATTTATTATTTTTATTTTGATCGGTGTTTTTATTAACGTAGTAATAATTTGTTTATATAGCTTATTGTGGGTAGTCTATTATGGCTGCTATTTTACCGGAAGTCGTTTATTTGTTTATTTATTTGGGTCAAATTATTTTGCTTGTTTTTATTTATTTTTATTTTTATTTTTTATCTTATATATTTATTTATTTATTATTTTTATTTTGATCTGTTTTTTTATTAACGTAATAAAAATTTGTTTATATAGCTTATTTAATAGTTTTGTTTTTCTTTGGGAAGATAATGCTATTTGTTGAATTTTGTTGTGGTTTGTTCTGACTATTATTTTGGCGGGAACAGTTTTTGATTTATTTATTTGGATGAATTATCTTTATTTGTTTTTTCTAAACGGCTAGTTTATCGGTATCGGTTGTTAGTTTATTTATATATTTGGATGTATTTAGATCAATTTATTACACTTGTCGTTATTTATTTATTACACTGTATATTATTATAAATTATATATTTATTGATATATATATATATATATATATATATATATAATTATATATATATATATAATTATATATATATATATACACACACACACACACATATATATATATATATATATATATATATATATATATACATATATATATATATATATAAAAATTTTTATACATATCAAATATGTGGTGCAGTTCAATTTATATTACATGAATCATTCATACAAAAAGCAGATAGTGAAGTTAATATAAATGGCCAGAATACATCTTCGCAAACAAATTTATTAAGATACATTAACCCAACGAACCTCTAGATGAATGTTATGATCCCTGTTTTTAATAAATTCATTAAATTTATTAAAAACAGGGATCATAACATACATGTATATGTTCGGGGTTAATGTATTTTAATAAATTTGTTTGCGAAGATGTATTCTCGCCATTTATATCATTAACTTCAATATCCGCTTTTTGTATGAATGATTCATGTAATATAAATTATATATATATATATATATAGATATATATATATATATATATATATATATATATATATATATATATATATATATATATATATATATATATATATATAACGATATGTAATGTAATTAATTAAGGGTGTAATAAAGCCAATCTTTCATCTTATAATTTCAGAGAGAAAATAAAATTATAACCGTTGTGTCTATAGCAAATATGAGAACACAAATAGGAATTGAAAAATGTATAATAATGATAATTTCTCATCTTAGAAATTTACAGAAGGACTTTTCATTGCTTTAGAGCTTAAAAATTGTTCATTGTTGATGTTTATGGGATCATTGCTTGTTCCTATCGAATGAGATTGCATTTTAAAAAATAATAAAATTTTCATTATTGTAAGATAATAATTATGACGCTACCAGAAGCAATAAACGTAATCATAATTAAAATGATGACAACAACAACAATAATAATAATAATAATAATAATAATAATAATAATAATAATAATAATAATAAAGCGTACAATTCGAATAATCATGGTGACCGGCATGGCCATTCGCTAGATTCATTCGACCGGTTTTCAAATCAACACCTTTCGATGCTACCGCCACTGTGGTTCCCCCAAAGGCACCAATGGCCGGCGTCTCAGTTATCTCCCTTGACTGACTTTCCCAACGGTGATAATTTAATGGTTTCCAACTTACGCGCTCACACAGGCTCCATACTGAGCAGACGTTATTATTTCACTGTTGGAGGATTTTCTATAGAAGAATTAAGAATGGAACAACAGAAGAGAAAACGATACTCTGTGAATGCATGGATTTCGTTCTTTTATTTTTTCTTTTTCTTTTTTTTTTCTATTTTTCTATTCCTTTCTTTGTTGATTTCTTTATTCTTATTTTTGTTTTTTCGAAACGTTTACCTCAATTATGCGCGTATGATGATGTGGGTATCTGAGTGTATCAAATAGGTTGTTTTCTGGAACGGGACCGGTGGGGAAATTCACTCTAGGTGGGGGAGAGATTAAAGTGACTTTGTGAAAAAAGCAATGCGTGCAAATTGTGAGATGCGTGTGTGTATAAAGTGAATAAAAACATATATAGACCAGCGTAAGATAGATAGATAGATAGATAGATAGATAGATAGATAGATAGATAGATATGAACAGACTGAGCTAGATAGATAGATAGATAGATAGATAGATAGATAGATAGATAGATAGATAGATAGATAGATAGATAGATATGAACAGACTGCGCTAGCTAGCTAGCTAGATTATAGATAGATATGAACAGACTGAGATAGATAGATAGATAGATAGATAGATAGATAGATAGATAGATAGATAGATAGATATGAACAGACTGAGCTAGATAGATAGATAGATAGATAGATAGATAGATAGATAGATAGATAGATAGATAGATATGAACAGACTGGGCTAGATAGATAGATAGATAGATAGATAGATAGATAGATAGATAGATAGATAGATAGATAGATATGAACAGACTGTGATAGATAGATAGATAGATAGATAGATAGATAGATAGATAGATAGATAGATAGATAGATATGAACAGTCTGGGCTAGATAGATAGATAGATAGATAGATAGATAGATAGATAGATAGATAGATAGATAGATAGATAGATAGATAGATATGAACAGACTGCGCTAGCTAGCTAGCTAGATTATAGATAGATATGAACAGACTGAGATAGATAGATAGATAGATAGATAGATAGATAGATAGATAGATAGATAGATAGATAGATAGATAGATAGATTTGAACAGACTGAGATAGATAGATAGATAGATAGATAGATAGATAGATAGATAGATAGATAGATAGATAGATAGATAGATATGACCAGGTTTAGCAATTAAAATAATCCTTTTTAAGAGATGTTATGTGACGGAATCGTTTTTATGCTAGTAACCTGCGCTTAGTCTTATCATCTGTTTTCTCCATAACCTTCAACCCAGTTCACCACCATCTTGTTGAGATAATCGCCGTGATCCACAATTACCACCCCGACAACCTTATGTCGTTTAGTTATAATCGAACATTGATTACGACGTAAAGAATTGTTCACATGCGTATGTTCACGCCGCCATTTAAATTCATCATGATCAACCCGGGGGTGGGGCAGCAGAATATGCCCGGATCAAAGACCGGCCTTTAATCCTCTGAACCTGTCTGAAGAACGAGAGAAGAGTTTCGAAATTTGAGCGAAAACTCTTTAAATTCGGCAAAGATAAACAAAGTTTAACAGACAACAGAAAACAAACCCATGGGATACTAAAATTGTTCGGTGCTCGAAAATTGAAATTTCTTTCCCCTTTTACGTGCCGCCTCCTTTCAAGACGTAGGCGGTCGTGGCCCTCCACATTTCCCTGTCCCTTCTGGATCTTATTACGCGTTGCTTTTCTCTGTCCCTCTTTCCCGCAATCCGTCCCGTGAGTATCAGATTTTCCAAGCCCTCCTTCCTCATTACGTGCCGCAGAATTTTCAACTGTCTCTTCCTGATGTTAAATATAATTTTCCTTTTTGTTTCAATTTTCTCTAAAACCTCGTCGTTGCTCACATATTTGGTCCATGGTATCCTCAGCATCCTTCTGTAGAACAACATTTCTGCTGCGTTAAGTTTCTTCTTCATCAGTGAGGAGATTTTCCAACATTCCCTGCTATATAGGAGGACTGATATTACGTAATAGCTCAGTATACTTTTCTTTGTTTCTTTTGCTTCAAGTCTCTTCTTCATCTGTGCGGAGATTGCCCATCATATAGGAGGACTGAAATACACACCCAGAGTGTTATATATATATATATATATATATATATATATATATATATATATATATATATAGCATAATGAGAAGTCACGTATACTTTCTTAATATGTATATAATATACAAAAAACAACTGAAAAGTTGAAAATTAAAAAAAATTGAATGTTGTTTTGGGAAAGTATTTATTTATATTTTTATATATATATATATATATATATATATATATATATATATATGATATTTCAAATCGGCCCTGATCTTTCATCAGAAATGACTGTTTTCAGAAGTTTGTTTACATTAAGTCGCGTCCGTCCTGAGACGCGGACGTCACGTGATATGGAATGCAACTGTGTTTGAATATTTCTAATGTAAATCTAACTCTAGTAATATTTTACATGTTGTTTCAAAAAAATTTTAACTATATCTAAAAAAAATTTTTTGGTTAAATATTTAAAGATTTATAAAGATTTAAAATACCCAAGTCTTCATTAAACCCTAGTTTATATGTATTTAATTTTAAAATCCAGTATTTTTCTTTTTTTCTGCGTGTGTATGTGGAACTGAAATCAGAATCTCGCGACGGACGCTACTTAATGTAAACAAACTTCTGAAAACAGTAATTTCTGATATATATATATATAAATATAAATAAATACTTTCACCAAAAACATTCAATTTTTTTTTAATTTGCAACTTTTCAGTTGTTTTATATATATATATATATAAATTAACTTATTAAAATATGGTTTCTTTGCTACACAAGAATTACCCTGTTTCAAAAGCCGAAGCTAAAATCTTCAAATTTAATTATATAATTAAATTAAATGCATTAGTTCTGTTTCATCTTCAAGCGAATTTTGGAATAAGTTATTTTTAAATTTACTGAGATTTAAACGCACATACAATTCATAATTTTTGTTTCCAAGGATACAGAGAAATCCAATCATTTAGACAGGGGCGGTAGCGTGTTCATTTTCATTAACTATTATTGTATCAATTATGAGTTACGTTCGAAAAAGAGGTTAAATCTAGGGAAGGTTAGGGGTGCATTTTTCAACCAATTTTGACATCTGTTCAACGTTTGTCGTCTGTTTTTTTTTATCAACGACAAAAAATCTTTCGGCATTTTTTCCGTTAAATTCGTACTTGTATACTTAACGATTCTTTCTAAAAGGGGTGTTTGGGTTAGAATACGTTATATTGAACTAAAATTTTCAAATATTATTTTTACTCTTAATTACTAATAAACTATATTTCTTTTTAAATCAAATAAATGTAACAGAATTACTTAAATTATTTAAAATTATTATTACACATCAAATATAAGTATGTATATTACCAGCTTCCATTTTTTTTTAAAGTATTATTTAAAGAATATTTTTGACAATGTCGGTAAAGAATAGCTAATTCATTTCTTTGATTCAGTAAATTTTTATTTTTTATAAACTTAGTAATATATAGTTTCTCATGT
The DNA here is from genome assembly GCA_964036315.1 of Acanthosepion esculentum. Lineage (NCBI taxonomy): Eukaryota > Metazoa > Mollusca > Cephalopoda > Sepiida > Sepiidae > Acanthosepion > Acanthosepion esculentum. The sequence continues at coordinate 58,137,247 of OZ038516.1, forward strand.
ATGCACAAAGGACACGGGTCATTTAATGACCTACATATTCTAGCTTTTCTTATTAATTTGTCTACTGTCTCTTCCTGATGTTAAGTATAAGTTTCCTTTTTGTTTCCATTTTCTCTAAAACCTCGTCGTTGCTCACATGTTCGGTCCATGGTATCCTCAGCATCCTTCTGTAGAAATTTCAACTGTCTCTTCCTGATGTTAAGTTTAAGTTTCCTTTTTGTTTCCATTTTCTCTAAAACCTCATCCTTGCTCACATGTTCGGTCCATGGTATCCTCAGCATCCTTCTGTAGATATTTCATCCGTCTCTTCCTGGTGTTAAGTATAAGTTTCATTTTTGTTTCCATTTTCTCTAAAACCTCATCACTGCTTACATGTTCTGTCCACGGTATATATAGAAAATCACATTTCTGTTGCTTCAAGTCTCTTCTTCATCTTTGAGATGGTCCAACTTTTTCTGACGTACGCGAGGACATATATCACGTAATAGTTCAATAGTTTTTTCCTTGTTTCTAATGAAATTTTCCTGTCTCTTAACACTCTGCTTAGCTTTTGGAATGCAACTTTGGCCATCCTAAAATGCCTTCGGATCTTAGTGTCGTACATTCCGTCCTCTGTTAGAACAAACGATATGGTATTTATCCATTGACATGTACGTAAATTAAAAACACATTTATCAATGGAAGTTGGCGAGCTTTTACTTATTAAAAATTGAAATCAAAATTTTTTTTAATTAATTTCTGAATTAACATACACACACTCGTCATATATTTATATATACATATATATATATATATATATATATATATATATATATATAATATTATAAATTAACTATTTAAAATATGGTTTTTTTAGCTACACGGTAATAACCATGTTTCAAAAATTTAGAATTTAATTTTTGTAATTAAATTAAAAACATTAATTCCATTTCATCCTCAAGCGAATTTTGGAGTAACTTATTTTTAAATTTACTGAATTTTAAAACACGGCAAAAATAAATAATTCGCTGTTTCCAAGGATACAGAGAAATTCACTCATCCAGACAATGGGGTGGTAGCGTGTACATTTTTCTTTAACTTAAATAAAAATTTACTGATTCGGAGAAATAAATTAGCTATTTTTTGGCGTCATTGTCATAAATTTTACTTAAATAAAATTTATATATAAAAATTTTTAAATTGTGACCTGATAATATACATACTTATACTTGATATGAAAAAATAATTTTACATACTGTAAGTAATTCTAATACATTTATTTGGTTTTAAAAAGAAATATAGTCTATTAAAAATTAAAAGTGAAATTTTTTTAAAATTGTAGTTAAATAAAACGTATTCTAACCTAAATATCCCCCCAAAATCTTTAAATATACAAATAGAAAAAATGCCGTAAATATTTTTTGCCGTTAACAATAAAATTTAGAAAAAAACCCCTAGACGACATGCACTTAGTGGATGTCAGAATTCGTTGAAAAATACATCCCTACCCGTCCCTAAACATAACCCCTTTTTCGAACGTAACTAATAACTGATACAACAAAGTTAATGAAAATGAACACGCTACCACCCCTTGTCTGGATGAGTGGATTTCTCTGTATTCTTGGAAACAGCGAATTATGTATTTTTGCCGTGCCTTTAAAACTCAGTAAATTTTAAAATAAGTTACTTCAAAATTCGCTTGAGGATGAAATGAAACTAATGTTTTTAATTTAATTACAAAATTAAATTTGAAGCTTTTAGCTTCCATTTTTGAAACATGGTTATTTCAGTGTAGCGAAAAAACATCAGTTAATTTATAATATTAATGCTCTGTAAATTTACACTGAGCACTATTTTGTAAAAATAAAAATATCTATAAGAACACCGGATTATATATCTTACTGTTCTTTCTTTTTACTCATATATATATATATATATATTGAACAATAAAAAATATTAAAAAATTAAAATCTTCACACACACCGGGTTGTATATTAATATTCTTTCGTTTTTATTATTATTTCAGTTAGATTCCTCGACTAGTTTCGGCCAACACACTCGTCAAAAACAGAAAGATGGCGTCCTAAGCGTATATTGCCAAATACGACAAAAAATGGGCAAAACAACCAACACTCTTTAATTTATCAATAATAGTTAATTACACACACACACACACACACACACACACACACACACACACACACACGCGCGCGCGCACGCACACAGACACACACACATACACGGCCTTGTTTCGTATATATATATATATATATATATATATATATATATATATATATATATATATCCACTGGGGACAAAGGCGTTAGTTAGATTCAGTATCAGGACCTAAATAGTGTGAGTTCAATAACTGGTTAAGGTGGTGGACAACTTGGAGAGAGGAATTAATAGGAGATAACTGATAACTGACATCCATTAGACATGGTACGTGGAACTAGAGCAGTCTACCTCAGTGAACGAAATAAAGGGTTCAGTTCAACATTCCAACCACCTGAAGAAGGCCGGAGCGTACAACGACCGAAACGTTGTGATAAATATGGCAACAAAGATGAGGATAATAATCCGACCAATGAAAATAGTATATATATATATATATATACATACATACATATATATATATATATATATATATATATATATATATATATATATATATATATATATATATATATATATATATATATAATGAGAGAAATACATATACATATATATATAATCATTTATTCAAAAATTATAACATAAAAATGTTATAAAATCACTACAAAAATAGCCATTTTGTTTCAAGACCTCCAGGGTGATGGTGTTGAATATAGGTTCTACATTGAACACCATCACTTGATAAAACACCAGAAGTGTTGAAACAAAATGGCTATTTTTTAGTGATTTTATAACATTTTTATGTTATAATTTTCGAATAAATGATTATATTTGCTCTAATCTGTATTGAGCACTCTTTTAAGAATAGTATTTTTTGGCTATCAGAATTTATTCCGTATACACCAATCCTATACTTGGCTATATATATATATATATATATATATATATATATATATATATATAATATTTTTTTAAATATGATTTCTTCGCTACATAAGAGTTCTCATGTTACAAAAGCGAGAGCCGAGACCCTCAATATAATTTTTGAAATTAAGTTGAATTAAGGTGTCTGGTCTCGCTTCCTCGTCAAGCGAGAATTTGGGTCTCGGCTCTCGCTTTTGAAACATGAGAACTCTTATGTAGCGAAGGAATCATATTTTTTTAAAATATTATAATATAAGCTCTACCTCTGAATGGAGCACTGTCTTTTTAAAAATAAAAGCAAAAATACTAAGGAACTCCGGATTATTTACCTAACGTGTTCTTTCCTATTTTTCTGCATACCTGCACACACACACACACATACACACACACACACACACACACACATATATATATATATATATATATATATATATATATATATATATATATATATCCTGTAAACCTCTTGTGTGGATATATTAATAAAGAATCATCTATAATATATCTAAAATAAGAAGACTTTGGTGACAAAATATTTTTGAAAGACCAATTTTTCAGAAATTTCAAAATAGACATCGCAAAATGTCAAAATACCATCGGAAAACCTTTTTATTTTTGCTATAAAAATTTATTATCGAAGGTGAAAAACATTGATTAATGATTAGATAGCATTTTTATGATCTTAATGTTTACGAATAGGCAATTTTATATTTGTTTTAGTTCACTGTGTTTTTAGTAAAATCTGGCATTTCTTAACAGGAACATTTGTGCATAGATATTTTATATCTAAATTAGTCAGATATTCATTTTTGATGTATATATTTTTTAATTTATTTAAAAGGTCACCAGAGTTTTGTTTTATATGCAAGGAGCTAATTGTACCAAGGAGTAAGATTAAAATTTTAGATACTCTGCCAATGAGATCTCCTCCTAGTGGCATTTTGGCGTGTCTATTTTTTGAATTACTGGAAAGTGGTCCTTTCTAAACTATTTTACCACAAAACTCTTATTTTGAATATATAGATAATTCTCTGTTAATATACCAGGTGTAACAGCAAAATTGTCCAAATCGTGCAACAGCAAAATTGTCCAAATCGTCTAACAGCAAAATTGTCCAAATCGTGCAACAGCAAAATTGTCCAAATCGTGCAACAGCAAAATTGTCCAAATCGTCTAACAGCAAAATTGTCCAAATCGTGCAACAGCAAAATTGTCCAAATCGTCTAACAGCAAAATTGTCCAAATCGTCTAACAGCAAAATTGTCCAAACCGTGCAACAGCAAAATTGTCCAAATCGTCTAACAGCAAAATTGTCCAAATCGTGTAACAGCAAAATTGTCCAAATCGTGCAACAGCAAAATTGTCCAAATCGTGCAACAACAAAATTGTCCAAATCGTCTAACAGCAAAATTGTCCAAATCGTGCAACAGCAAAATTGTCCAAATCGTCTAACAGCAAAATTGTCCAAATCGTGTAACAGCAAAATTGTCCAAATCGTCTAACAGCAAAATTGTCCAAATCGTGTAACAGCAAAATTGTCCAAATCGTGCAACAGCAAAATTGTCCAAATCTTGTAACAGCAAAACTGTCAATTCTACAAAATGTTTAATATCTAAAAAAAAACGACTAAACTAGTTGAGATTCTTTTTTCCAGGTTTTCAGTTAAGCCGTTTAGCCATCTTGACACTATTTGTCGTAAGAATCACTGAAAAATCCTTTTTGAGTTATTCAGATAGAGAGACAACAGTTTAAAATTTTACATAGTCTGCCAATGGGATCTCCTCCTAGTGGCATTTTGGCTTGTCTATTTTTTGAATTTCTGTAAAGTGGTCCTTTCAAAACTGTTTTACCACAAAACACTTCTTATTTTAAATATATAGATAATTCTCTTTTAATATACCAGGTGTAACAGCATAATTGTCCGTCCTACAAAATGTTTAATATCTACAAAACGATTAAATTGAGTTTCTTTTCTTCAAGTTTTCAGATACGACGTTTAGTCATCTTGACACTATTTGTCGTAAGAATCACTGAAAAATCCTTTGAGTTATTCAGCTAGAAAAGAACAAGTTAAATCGTTTTTTGTTTTTGTTTTTTTATCAGACACACTGTCTTCCCAAATGAGCAATGGTGAGAGGAAAGAGTTCATTCGGGCCTTCAGTAATGGTACGAACCTTTTCAGTATGGCATCCATCTTGAAAGTTCATTTCAGAGCCATAAAGAGAACGGTGAATAAGTTTTAAAAAGAGGGGGCAATAGAAAGGAAAACTGGATCAGGAGATTCAGAACAGGAAGAGGGTGGTCATCATTTCAATATTAGAGCTAAAGGGGGGATCAATTTAGAAAAGGGGTCGGTTTCAGCCTGTATTTCACTCACCCTGCTATCCTCTAATTTTACAAGAACCAAATCGGAAAAAATGGGGTACTGCTGCCATATATGTCATTGATACAGTAAAGCTTAAGTAAAGTATATTTTAATTTATATTATATTATATTTATATTGCTCTTTATACTTGGCATTTTTGATATTTTTATCATTATTATTATTATTATATATTTTTATACTATATTAATATTATATATTTTTATATTATGTTATTATTATATATATTTTTATATTATTATTATATATATATTATATTATATTATATATATATTTTTATATTATATTATTATTACATACATTTTATATTTTATTATTATTATATATATTTTTATATCATATTATTATTATGTATATTTGTATATTATATTATTATTATATACATTTTATATTATATTATTATTATATATATTTTATATGATATTATTATTATATACATTTCATATAATATTATTATTATATATATTTTATATTATATTATTATTATATATATTTTTATATTATAATTATATATATATTTTATGTTATATTATTATTATATACATTTTATATTATATTATTATTATATATATATTTATATTATTATGATATATATTTTTATATTATATTATTATTATATACATTTTATATTATATTATTATTATATATATTTTTATATTATATTATTATTATTATATACATTTTATATTATATTATTACTATATATATTTTTATATTATATATATTTTTATATTATTATTATATATAATTTTGTATTATATTATTAATATTATATATATATTTTATTATTATTTTATACATTTTTGTATTATTATATACATTTCATATTATATTATTACTATATATATTTATATATTATATCATTATGCATATTTTTATATTATTATTATATATATTTTATATGATGTTATTATTATATAAAATGTATATCATATTATTATTATATATATTTTTATATTATTATTATACATATTAATTTAATAAAAAACATATTTTTATGATATTATTATTATATATATTTTCTATTATATTATTATTATTATATACATTTTATATTATATTATTATTATATATATTTTTATATTCTATTATTATTATTATATACATTTTATATTATTATATATATTTTTATGTTATATTATTATTATATACATTTCATATTATATTATTACTATATATATTTTTATATTATATCATTATGCATATTTTTATATTATTATTATATATATTTTATATGATGTTATTATTATATAAAATTTATATCATATTATTATTATATATATTTTTATATTATTATTATACATATTTTTATGTTATATTATTATATACACTTTTATATTATATTATTATTATATATATTTTTATATTATTATCATATATATTTTTCTATTATATTATTATTATTATATACATTTTATATTATATTATTATTATATATATTTTTATATTCTATTATTATTATTATATACATTTTATATTATATTATTATTATATATATTTTATATTATATTAATATTATATATATTTTTATATTATTATCATATATAATATTGTATTATATTATTACTATTATATATATTTTTTATTATTATTTTTTATATTTTTGTATTATTATACACATTTCATATGATATTATTATTATATATATTTTTATGTTATATTATTATTATATACATTTTATATTATATTATTATTATATATATATTTATATTATTATCATATATATTTTTCCATTATATTATTATTATATACATTTTATATTATATTACCATTATATATATTTTTATTTTATATTATATTATTATTATATATATTTTTATATTATTATGATATATTTTTATATTATATTATTATTATATATATTTTATATTATTATTATTATGTACATTTTTATATTATATTAATATTATATATATTTTTATATTATTATCATATATAATTTTGTATTATATTATTACTATTATGTATATTTTTTATTATTATTATTTATATTTTTGTATTATATACATTTCATATGATATTATTATTATATATATTTTTATGTTATATTATTATTATATACATTTTATATTATATTATTATTATATATATATTTATATTATCATATATATTTTCCATTATATTATTATTATATACATTTTATATTATATTACCATTTTTTATATCATAGTATATTATTATTATATATATTTTTATATTATTATTATATATTTTTTATATTATATTATATATATTTATATTATTATTATTATTATGTATATTTTTATATCATATTATTATTATGATTATATATATATATATATTTAAATTATATTATTATTATATATTTTTATATTATATCATTATTAAATTATACGTTACCATAACTTTTGTGTCTTTAACAATTCTTTATTGTTTAAAAACGTCATATATAACTTCCAATTACGTGGACCGAATTTAAATGTCAATTAAGTTTATGCGTCTAATGAATTTTTTTCTGTTTCTTTCAGATATAAATTTAATCGTCTATTTTCGTAATGGGCTATTCAATAACTCTGTTTTGATTATTTTGGTCAACACAAACGACCAACCGGGAGTGCAATTGGAAAATTGTTCGTAAATTCAAACAAACTAGGTCGGTGGTAAATGTGAAAAAATCATTGCGTGCTCGTTTACGCCGTTCAGCTGAAAACATTGCTGAAGTACACGAGAATGCGGCCGAAAATCCAGACACCTTTATTCGTCAACGCGCGCAGGAATTGAACCTCTCCACAACAAAGTTACATCGAATTTTTGCAAAAGAGTTGTCTCTACACGCTTAGAAAATTCAATTAACACAAGAACTGAAACCTGTTGACCATTTGGAGTGCTGTACATTCGTCAATTGGGCGTACAAGCAAAGACAAGCCGATGAAGATTTTTCGCAAAAAACCCTCTTTAGTGATGAAGCCCATTTTCATCTTAGTGGATTCGTTAATAAGCAGAACTGTCGCATTTGGGCTGATGAAAATCCAAAGAAGATTGCTGAAAAGCCACTGCATTCACAAAAGGTCACTGTTTAGTGTTCATTTTTTGCTAGGGGAATCATTGGGCCGTATGTTTATAAATTTGTACGGCCATTTTCGTAATAGGCTTCGATAACTTTAACATGGTGTTTGATTGTTAATCTTTCCATGGTTGAAATTGCCAAATACTTAAGTTGTTAAATCTGAAAGAAAAAATCATTACACGCTTAAACTTAATTCACATTTAAAATCGGTCCAAGTTATTGGAACACCCTATACTTATATAAATAAAATCATTCCGGCTGCATTTAATAAACATGCAAAGTCGAACGGTTCGCAAGCGATAAACAGAGAAAGAAAATAAATCTGTAGAAGTGAATTGAAGCTAAAGATACAATCTGCAATTACTGATAAATAGTGAGATAATCTCAAATCATGCAGGAAAACAATCGTCCATCGTTCGGTCCTTTATAAGCTATTTGTCGCAGTTAGCTCCTCCTCAGTTCCTTAATCCTTCAACAGGGGTCTCTCTCCCCTAGCTATAAATACTGGCTGACCCTTCTCTCTCTCTCTCTCTCTCTCTCTCTCTCTCTCTCTCTCTCTCTCTCTCTCTCTCTCTCTCTCTCTCTCTCTCTCTCTCTCTCTTTTTCGACTCAGCCCTTGGGCCGCTACCTCGCGCGGAGGTAAGGTAAAATCTCTCTCTTTTCACTTACACCAATATGTGACCTCTCACAGATACAGCGTTTCCCAAATTCTGGGAACGCGCTAAGAACAATACACGTACGTACGAACACTCACAACACACACACATAATTTCTCCATACAAACATGTAACTGTTCATGTCTTTGTTTAACTTGTTTTGTTATTAATATATATTTGTTTACTCATATATATCGGTCTTGTTTGTCTTCTTTGGACTTAATGTCCGACATTCTCATGTAGCTGGACCGGCGAGCAGGAGATTTTAACCTTCTGATATCTCTTCACATCTTCACCCGCACGGTCCGCTACATATTCCTTCCAATTTATTCAATGTAAAATGTGTTTACTTATATTCAGCTGTAATCTACCTTGTAGATTAATTTTCAATTTGAATTCGCATTTGCTACATAATTTTTAGTTGGCTGTAGATAAATATATATAAAAAGATGATGGCAGGGAATGGTAATTTAAATATGGACGCTGATTTGGGTATTTTTGCTAACGGAATCATTGGGCCTTAGATTTATAAATTTGAACGTCCATTTTTGTAATAGGGTTCGATAACTTTCACACGTTGTTTGATTGTTAATATTTCCATGGTTGAAATTGCCAAAGACTTAAGTTGTAAATCTGCCTGATTTGAGATTTTCTCAGTATTTATCAGTCATTGCAGATTGTATCTTTAGCTTCAATTCTCTTCTGTAGATTTATTTTCTTTCTCTGTTTACCCTTTGCGAATCGTTCGACTTTTCATGTTTATTTAATGCAGCCGATAACTTTATTTTCTCTCTTTACTCAGCCACTCTTCAAACAAGTGTATATGGCTGGCTGCGTCAATATATACCGGAAGACATATATTAATCGTTACAAATAGATATTTGCATTTCGGTGCATAACTCAAATTTTCAGTGTGTATGCTTTGCAATTTCTAAGTACCAAGCATTGGACCTGTGCAGCAAGAATAGAACCTTCGGCTGCAGCTTTCAACCATACATTATGTGACCAGAGATTCGTACCGGGTTTGTTTACACCAGCTTGATTGTTATGGCCACGGTATTGACTATGAAGAGGCTTATCTTGCCATCGTTTTTGTATTAGGTACATTGCGTTTGCTTTTTTTTTTACTATATAGTCAATTGTTTTTTGGGATATCCATCACAGTATCTGCATTTCGGGTTAACACAACTTATATAATTCTTTGAATAAAGGGTGTTTCAATAACTAGGACCGATTTTAAATGTGAATTAAGTTTAAGCGTCTAAGAATTTTTATCTTTTTCTTTCAGATTTAACAACTTAAGTTATTTAATTGCGGTCTGGGCACCTCAACCTCTTCGGATATCCTCAAACACGCCTCTTCAGTTTTGTTCTCAATAGTCTGTAACCCCTTGCGTGCTAATGTCACTCCCGACTTTCTTAGGGTGAATTGGTTAAAAAAATATAATGGTTTAAGTCTTATTAATAAACTCTTAGCTGGAGGAAAGAATAAGTGGATTCGGATCTTTCCCAAGAATATTAGCGCCATTATTCATTGCACCATCCGCACATCCAAGCTTACAACACTTAAAACACAAACATATATATATATATATATATATATATATATATATTAAGTTGGATTGATGTGAGTTAGTGACCCTGATATATAAAAATTGCATATATATATATATATATATATATATATATATATATATATATATATATATATATATATATATATATATACACACACACACATTGACATATACATATACATATATAAATACATATATATATATATGTATTTATATATGTATATGCCACTATATATATATATATATATATATATATATATATATATATATATATATATATGCAATATATATATATATATATATATATATATATATATATTTGTATATTAGAAGTATGTTTAATATTCGGATTGTTTAATTACATTCATTGTTGAACTGTCTTTGCCTGATTATTCTTTTAATAAAAGATCAGTTCTTTTCATTCATATGGATAATCTTAGACAATACATTTCTGCATACACACACACATATATATATATATCTATATATATATATATATATATATATATATATATATATATATATATATATATATAGTCATCCACATTCAGAATTTTTTATTTTAACAATTAAATATATATATATATATATATATATATATATATATATATATATATATATATATATATATATATATATTAATAATCCATTGGTATATAATCCAAGTGAAACCTAATGATATAAAATATTAATAATGGTCCACAAAAACAGCAACACTCAGAGGCGACAGACTGTTTCATGCTAAACGCAATCATCAATATATATATATATATATATATAAATTCTTATTCGGTTGTATATTAGAAATATGTTTAACATTCGGATTACTTAATCACATTCATGGTTGAACTGACTTTGCCTGATTATTCTTCCAATAAAAGATCAGTTCTTTTCGTTCATATCGATAATCTTAGACATCCATTTGTGTTTTCGGTCTTAATTTCAAATAAAACTAACCATACTTCCCCGTTCCTCTCTCTCTCTCTCTCTCCTTAACTTTCCTACTTTCACTTTCGTTTTCGTGGTTTTCACCCATTTTCACTCAGCGACACCTTTCAACACAAAATTTCATCATGGCCACAACCCCGGCCCTTATCACTAAACCTACAAACCTCAACCGCTCAAATGCTCAACTCCGATCATTCAACCCTAAATTCGCTGTCCCCAAACATTCTCCCGATCCTTTCAACCCAATCACCATACAGTCGTCCCATCCATTACAACCCCTGTCCTAAATCCAATCACAAGATAGCTGCCTCTTCTCCAACTCGTTCAAACTCGACATTTTTTTTCTTTTTGCGCCGACAAAGTGAGTCTTGCACTCCAGAATCAAAATCATCATTCTCTCTCATCGTCTACACTTCACATTTTATGCGTTCTACTCGGCTGAATATTTTTCATTTTCATTATTTTTAATTTGGGCTTTCGCTCCAGATGGGTAAATATTTTCGCAGCTCGTTCGAGAGCGGCATGAAGAGGAGAAGGACAACGCCAATGACTGTCTGTATGGGCTGCTCATATCCCCGTAAATATATCATCAACACAGACTTTGTTTGATATAGTTGTTCTACTGTCGCAACTGTCATGTTTTATTATACGATATTTATTAAGCAAGACAAGTGGAAATTCCATGGTGATTAGAAGCAATAGAAGCCGGATTCTAGACAGAGGAAGAGCTTTAAAAATAATAATAATAATGCTTCTTTTTTATATATTCTCTCACACTCAGTAACTCTCTGTGTCTCAATAGCTTTATTGCCTTGCTTGGGGTGAAAGTATTAAAAAGTAAAAAGTAAAAGATTTGTCCTTCCACCTCTCCCTCCCTTTCTCTCACTCGCCCTCTTTCTCTCTCTCTCTCTCTCTCCATATATATATATATATACATATATATATTTATATACATATGTATGTATATATATATATATATATATATATAAGAGTGAACATTGAAGTCAATATATATTTATATACATATGTATGTATATATATATATATATATATATATATGAGTGAACATTGAAGTCAACACTTAAAGGCGACATTTTGTTTCATGCTAAACGCTATCGTCAGGCCACGACTGTTGCGTCTAGCATGAAACAGACTGTCACACCTAAGTGTTGACTTCAATGTTCACTTTTATATTTACATACGTCCTATCTCTGATATTGAGCACTTTATGCCATAAATATAGCACACCTTAAGACTATATTTCATCATATATATATATATATATATATATATATATATATATATATATATATGTGAAGAAATATAGTTTTAAGGTGTGCTATATTTATGGGATAAATATAGCACACCTTAAGACTATATTTCATCATATATATATATATATATATATATATATATATATATATATATATATGAAGAAATATAGTTTTAAGGTGTGGTATATTTATGGGATAAAGTGCTCAATATCAGAGATAGGATGTATGTAAATATATATATAAAAGTGAACACTGAAGTCAACACTCTGAGGCGACAGGCTGTTCCATACTAGACGCAATCAAGGTGGCCTGACGATTGCATCTAGCATGAAACAGCCTGTCGCCTCCGAGTGTTGACTTCAATGTTCACTTTTATATATATATATATATATATATATATATATATATATATATATATATATATATATATATATATATATATATATACCCACACCAGACAGATATGCTTGCAGAGGTGTTGAGGTCTCATAGTTATACACGCACTCATACACACATCATACACACTCCCAAAGAACTAAAAGAATACGCACATTTAACAAACATATCCCAATAAAACTGTCAAAATGAGCAGGGATATAATTCTTAAAGTCAGGAGTCTCCCATTCTCTATCTTAAAAACAACTTGAAAGAGGCCGTTTGACCAACACAAGGACTGGCCAAAATTAACGATAAAAAAACAAAACAAATGAAAACTACTGATAAAGCTCACTTTCTTCAGAAACAGTCATTCACTCCTGTAGTTCACTGCTACTAACAAGCACGGATTTCTTTTCTACTGATGATGGTCATACTGGCCGAAACTAGTCGAGGAACCTAATTATTTTTTTAATATTTATTATTGTTCAAAACAGATATATATATATGCAGTGTGTTATGACGGTTCCGTATAGGATATGGGTTCGATTCCCGTCAGAGGACGAATATTTTCTATGAAAATTTCTCGGACATTCAGGCAGGAAAATGTTGTTTAATACTGTTTATTATAAACAGCATTTACTTAAATATTTGTATCTATAAAAAGAATGTTAAACATAAAAATGTCTTTAAAATAATTGTCGGACTTTGTATATTTCATAATGTGTGACGTCATTTGTTTACATTTGGATACGCTTTGAGCAGATAGGAATGTACGTGAGAGATTCATGAAAGATTGTAGTTTAAAAGCAGTAAAAATCGACCTTAGTAAGTGAACGATCCTCTGTGGATGAATCGGTTAAGGTATTTTATGCTATATGACGTTTCCGTATAGGATACAGGTTCGATTCCCGTCAGAGGACGAATATTTTCTATGAAAATTTCTCGGACGTTCAGGCCGGTAAATGTTGTTTAATACTGTTTATTATAAACAGAGCATTTACTTAAATATTTGTATCTATAAAAAGAATGTATAAACATAAAAATGTCTTTAAGAAATTGTCGGATTTCGTTCATTTCATAATATATATATATGTATATATATATGAAGTGCAAAAGTTTCGTTGCCTTTTTGATTTCTCCTCAGTTCAAATGAAATAGATAATTCGAAATAAATATGTTCTTCTCGGACATTACAAACAGAAGAGAACCGTTACCAATGGAAATTGTTACCATCAATGATAAAACCATATACCAGTAAATTTTGCAAAAAGTCAGTTTTTGAGCTGAAAGATATTTTCTATTTTTCATAGGATTTCTACGCTGAGAACTAAGAGGAACAAATGAAACCGATTTTGTCGGGTTCGTTATATTCACTTGCGCCTGGCACAGGGATTCGTCCCTGCGCTGGTAGTATCACGGCTTCGACTAGCTTGGACCGGCTCTGGCCTGGACCAGCTATGACAAGCCAAGACCATCTATGACTAGCTTAGACCAGCTTGGACAAGCTATGACCAGCTAAGACCAGCTTAGACCAGCGGCCCGAGTGAATAGACTCGGGTCCCCACGTTAAAACCCGACCTTGTGTCACAACCTGACTCAGTGGGGGGGTCAAGTAAATACACTTACGCGCAAATCTATCTCTTTATTACGTGCAAATCCACTTCTTCACTGACGCGCAAATCTACCTCTTCACTTACGCGAAAATCAGCCTCTTAACTTACGCGAAAATCCACCTCTTCACTAAAGCGTAAATCCTCTTCTTCACTTACGCGCAAATACACCTCTTCACTAACGCGAAAATACACCTCTTCACTTTCGCGAGAATCCACTTCTCCCTCCAGCTATGGGTTAATTAGCAGGACTTGTATCAGTAAATCATTTTTATCTCCAAATAACTTTTACAATCTAAATCTATTTTATTTCTGTAAATTACCTGCAAAGTGTCGATAAGCCGAAAAAAAATTATTCAGTCAAACCTAAATGCCCCACCAATAGGAGATTTTTGCAATACTTGTTTACACTATTATTCAAACAAGGAACAAGAGCCACTCAATGTAGAGGTTTACTGAATGTGGTTGTTGTAGGTGCGTAAGAAAAGGGAGTTAGAATGTTATATTATGAGAATAAGTAGCATAGATAAAAGTTAACCAAGGTGAGTGTCAAATTTTCTAACCCTCGTATGTCCTAAAAATTTAATTTTTTTTCTTTCTGGTTCTAAGTATGTATACTTTTTGTTCCCATTTTGCCTAAAACTTTCTCGTCAATTATATGTTCAGTGCATTGTATCCTCAGCATCCTCCTGTAGAGACTCATGTCTCTTCTTCCTCTGCAAGGAAATTATCCAGCAATCACGGCCATAGGCGAAGAATTGGTATTACATAGCAGTTCGGTATTCTGTTTCTTAACGCGAGGAGAAAAAAATAGTTCAGTTCCTTCCGCATTTCCCAAAATTTTCTTTCTTGATAATGTTTCTCAAATACAAAATCCAAAGAGCCACTCAAGCTAGAGGCTACTGAATGAGGTTGCTATAAGGGCGTAAGAGGAGGGAAGTAAGAAGTGTATGTTAGGAGGATATGTAGAAGATAACAGTTTACACTAGACTTGTTAATATTGCAATGAGGAAGAAAGCATCCTCGCGGGAGTCTATTCTACAGATAACAGTTCTGAGGAAGAAGATCCCAGAGTGGAATACTGAAACAAGGCAATATTCGTCTCGATTTTCTTTTCTTTTATAATTTGAGTTCTTTTATTTGCATAATTTAAATTATTCGGATCTCTGAGATGAGATATTATGATTACTTGTATTATTTACATTATTCGGACTTTTATCCTCATCTTCTCTGCCATATTAACAATATTTTGGCCGTCTTACGCCTCGGCCTTCTTCAGGTGATTGGATCTCTGATATGAGGTATTATGATTACTTGCATTATTTACATTATTCGGACTGTTATCCTCATCTTCATTGCCATATTCAGTGGTGAACCAAAACTTGGAGAGTTGACTTAAAGAAAAATAACTGAGATAACCGGGAGAGATATGGCACGTGGAACTAGAACAATCTACCCCGGTGGACGAAATAAAAGGTTCGGTTCGAAATTCCAATCCCTTGAAGAAAGCCAGAGCGTAGAACGGTCGAAACGTTGTGACTATGAAAATGAAGATGAGGATAACAGTCCGAACGATGTAAATAATGCAAGTAATCATAACACCTCACCTCAGAGATATAGACAGATATTTTCTCTTATATTATTATTCAATCAATACAAAACCAAAGAGCCACTCAAGCTAGAGGCTACCGAATGAGGTTGTTGCACGAGCGTAAGAGTAAGAAACTAAGAAGCGCAAACTATAATGGAATGTGGCCTTTCTGAGATTCTACTATTAAATCTTTTGTATTTAGAATTAAAGAGGAACAGGTGTTATTTTTGAGTGATTATTGTACCACGATTGAGTAGGTAGGAGACAATGTTGGGGACTAAATTTGTGATCTGGAGACTTTCGTATTAACGTCTTAACGTATGTTTTGTGAACTTCTACAATTAAATCTTTTTTGTAATTGATGCAATGACAGTCGTTATCTACTGTTCTGATTATTATTCTCTCTCCATAATTTTTCTCTTTTTTTCTCGTTCTTCCACACTGAGAAACACGTTGATTCTTCGTGACATGACTGCCTTGCATGGGTGATAAGATTTTTTTTTAAATGAAAGAATAGTGTGTATTATTTATTACCAACATTCATGAAACCATCGAGAATGAAAAAGACTATGCTGAGAATTAAATTTGGAATCTTGAATCTTTTTGCGTTCATTTTGGTCAGATCTGTGTGCTTCTACTACCAAATATACTGTAATTAAAGAAGAACAGGTCTTACTTTATAACCGACCTTCGGGCCATGATTGCGAATGAAAAAGACAATGTTGCAGACTTCATTTGGATTTTTTAATCTTTTGCGTTCATTTTGACCAGCTCTGTGTTCTTCTACTATTAAATAGGTTGTAATTAAAGAAGAACATGTATTACCTTTTGACCGAGCTTCATGTGGCAATTGCGAATGAAAAAGACTATTAAATAGGTTGTAATTAAAGAACAAGTCTTACTTTTTGATCGACCTTCGTACCATAATTGAGAGTAAAAAAGACTATTAAATTGGTTGTAATTAAAGAAGAACAGGTCTTACTTTTTGACCGAACTTCGTACCATAATTGATAATGAAAAAAGACTATTAAATTGGTTGTAATTAAAGAAGAACAGGTCTTACTTTTTGATCGACCTTCGTACCATAAATGAGAGTAAAAAAGACTATTAAATAGGTTTTAATTAAAGAAGAACAGGTCTTACTTTTTGACCGAACTTCGTACCATAATTGAGAGTGAAAAAGACTATTAAATAGGCTGTAATTAAAGAAGAACAAGTCTTACTCTTTGATCGACCTTCGTACTACAATTGAGAGTGAAAAAGACTATTAAATAGGTTTTAATTAAAGAAGAACAGGTCTTACTTTTTGACCGAACTTCGTACCATAATTGAGAGTGAAAAAGACTATTAAATAGGCCGTAATTAAAGAAGAACAGGTCTTACTTTTTGACCGAACTTCGTACCATAACTGAGAATGAAAAAGACTATTAAATAGGTTCTAATTAAAGAACAGGTATTACTTGTTGATCGACTTTCGTACCATAATTGAGAATGAAAAAGACTATTTTGAGGACTAGATTTTGAATGCTGAAAATTTTGCGTTCATGTTGGTTAGTTTTGATACTTGTACTCTTAAATCTGTTTAAATTAACAGAATTAGTCTTCCGTTTCTGATTTCGTCTATAGTTCTCACTGCCCCCCTCCACCAACATCAGGCGTCTTTTTACACCCCTGTAAACAGACGTTTGTCTTCATGTGTCCTTTTCAATATTTGTCCCGAGGGTTTTCACATAACGTGCCCATAGGGCTTTTCCGTGGATGCCCCTCCCCTTTGTCAGACTCAGCGATAACCTTCCGCCGGTGTCGTCTCCAAACTCACACAGCGGAAAATACCTCTTAGTCATTTTTGTCTTTTCATTTCTGGAGTTCTCACTACTCACATCTGGTCAGCCCCCAGCCGTCTTCTCAGCTTTTACCAAACCATTCTTTTTCTCTTTACCTCTATCTCTGTCTGTCTCTCTCTCTCTCCCAGTCTGTCTCTCGCTCGCTCTGTCTCTCTCCGTCATTTAATCTATCTACCTTTCAATATATTATACTTTCTACGTTTTTATTTTTTCTTCTGACATAATTATATATATATATATATATACACACACACACACACACACACACACATATATATATATATATATATATATATATATATTTGTATGATCACTTCAAATGTCATTTTTAAAAGATTCTCATATTCAGTATTTATTTGGTCTACCGGCCTGCTTATACTCTAAAAAGCTTAAAGTATAATTACCCTCTTGAAGGATTCGTTATATATATATATATATATATATATATATATATATATATATATATATATATATATATATATATATATATATATATATATATATATATATATATATATATATATATATACTTTCAATATGCAACTTAAGTACTGTTGTTCTACCAATTCATTAGGCAGGAAATTTTCATAGAAAATATTTGTCCTCCAACAGGAATCGAACCTGTATCCTATACGGAACCGTCATATAGCCTGAGCAGATATGAATGTAGGTGAGAGACTCATGACAGATTGTAGTTTAAAGACAGTAAAATCGACGGTGCTAACCGAATGCTCCTCTGTGGCCAAAATCGGTTAAAGGCACGTCAGGCTGTATGACGGTTCCGTATAGGATACAGGTTCGATTCCTGTCGGTGGGCGAATATTTTTTATGAAAATTTCTCGGACATTCAGGCCGGTAAATGTTGTTTAATACTGTTTATTATAAAACATGGCATTTACTTAAATATTTGTATCTATAAAAAGAATGTATAAACATAAAAATGTCTTAAAATAAATACATATATATATATATGTATGTAGAAAGAGATGGGGAGAGATACATAGATACTTCATTCTCCTAGTTTTCCAGCCAAGGCTAAAGAACGAGCTAAAGACCACTATACATTGCTACATATATAAACGCTACAGTCTCGACACCGAAATAGAATGACAATTGCTTATATATGTATGCTCGAACACATGGATATGTATCTGTGTCTAACCTCAGATTGTTTATATGGGTGTGTTTGTGTGAACTAAAATGCATACACCTGTATGTGTGTCTATGTATGCGAGAGTATCATCCCAAATAAACGCAGAAGAAAATTCCCATTCCACCACGCATAAATATTCAAATACAAATAAGCAAAAAGAGATCCACTTTTTAAAAAAATAAACCAGTTTTGTCTGATGATCGCAAACGTGTGAAACCCAGGGTTACAAACTAATATCCATACAACTGAATATATATATATATATATATATACATATATATATATATATATATATATATATATATATATATATATATATATATACATATATATATATATATATATATATATATATATATATATATATATATATATATATATATATATATATATATATGATATAAAATGACAATTGGAAAAAAATTTATAAAAAAAAATTTTTTTAAATAAAATAAAAAATTGATCTGGGAATTCAACCCTATTGTCGACATGGAAAAAATTTTTTTTTTAAATTTAAAAACAAAATCTCTTACTATAAAGGTAATTTACATTAACCAGAAAAAAAGGCTTGGACAGAAGCGTCTATCTTTTTAAATTTTGATTTTTAATGTAACTATAACAACAGAGATATTTCGATTTCATTTTTGCCTTGAAAAAGTCGGATGACGAAACGCGTCGGCAAAATCTAAGATTTTTCTAATTGTCATTTTATAGCAATCTTTCTTGTCCACAGAATTGATCTGGGAATTTAACTATATATATATATATATATATATAATTATTTATTTGAATATTACAACATAAATATGTTATAAAATCACGACAAAAGTAGCCATTTTGTTTCAACACTTCTAGTGTCTTATCAAGTGACGATGTAGAATATAGAATAAATGGTTTTAAAAGTTTCAAATTAATCAACGATCCTTAGCCAGGAGTAAACGCTGTTACATAAGCTAGAGTGACCAATCAAAATACAAGTATAAGATGATTCGAAAAATTTGACAACTAAGCAAGGTTATCATATATATTAAAAGATTTATAAAATTTGAAATTAAAATTAAAAGTAAAAAATTAAAATTACCTATTTAGAAACATATATATATATATATATATATATATATATATATATATATATATATATATATATATATATATATATATATATATATATATATATATATATATATATACTGACGTATTTCGTATAGAAAACGCTAAAAGTTCCTTTCTCTTTGCGGTGCGGCGATAGTCTGGGGGTAGGATCTCTGACTGATACCAAATCGGGTTTCGATCCCGGCTTGAAGCAATCGGAGCTCTATCCACACTGAAGAGCTGCGATTCAGCGAAACAGTCTGCCTGCGGATGACGATATATATATATATATATATATATATATATATATATATATATATACATATATATATATATATATATATATATAAATAGGCTAATAAATATACATATTATCTCACAGAGATAAAACGACGCGGAGTTTCATGCACAACTCAATCTTCAGGCCTTGATTATCGACTGGCCGTTATGTAATTTTAATTTCAAAAATATACCTGGTTATCGTAATGCTGGCGTGTATATATATATATATATATATATATATATATATATATATATATATATATATATATATATATTATAATATTTGATATTTAATAATAATTTTTAAATAATTTAAGTAATTCTATTACAATTATTTGTTTTAAAATATGTATAGTCTATTAGTAATTAAAATGAAGAATAATATTTTAAAATTGTAGTTCAATACGATGTATTCATATACAAATAACCCTTTTAGAGATAATATTTATGTATACAAGTACAAATTTAACGGTGAAACAAATGTGCCGAAAAACATTTTGTCGTTGAAAAATACCAGACGACATGCGTTTAACGGATGTCAACATTCGTTTGAAAAGCCACACCTACCCTACCTTTACTTAACCTCGTTTCGAAAGTAACTAATATTTTGATACAATAGTTGTCAGTGAAAAAGAATTGTTAAAATGATTGGATTTCCCCATATCCATAGAAATTAATATTATCAATGTATGTGCTTATAAAACTCAGTAAATTTCAAAATAAGTTTTTCCAAAATTCGCTTGAAAATGAAACAGAACTGGGGAATTTAATTTAATTCTATAATTGAATTTGAAGTTTTAAGCTTCTGTTTTTGAAACATGGTAATTCCTGTGTAGTGATCGAACCATATTTTTAAATTAGTAAATATATACATATATATAAATATATATATATATATATATATATACATATATATATATATATATATATATGTCTGTGTCTGTCTGTGTGTGTATATATATATGTATATATATATATGTATATATATATATGTATATATATATATATGACGTCACACATTATGAAATGGACAAAGTCCGACAATTATTTTAAGATATTTTTTTGTTTATACGTTCTGTTTATAGATACAAATATTGAAGTAAATGCTCTGTTTATAATAAACAGTATTAACGACATTTACTGGCCTGAATGTCCGAGAAATTTTCATTGAAAATATATGTCCTCCGAGAGGATCCAGGCTCGATTCCTGTCTGAGGACGCATATTTTCTACGAAAATTTCTCGGACATTCAGGCTGGTAAATGTCGTTAATACTGTTTATTATAAACAGAGCATTTACTTAAATATCTGTATCTATAAAAAAGAACGTATAAACAGGAAAATGTCTTTATATATATATATATATATATATATATATATATATATATATATATATATATATATATATATATATATATACATATATATATATATATATATATATATATCAAATATGTGGTGCAGTTCAATTTATATTACATGAATCCTTCATACAAAAAGTAGATTAGTAAAGTTAATGATATAAATGGCGAAAAAATTCCTCGCAAACAAATTTTTAAAGTTGCATTTACCTACTAATCACTCGATGAATGTTATGATCTTTGTTTTTAATAACTTCAAGTTGTATAAGGTCTTTTTTTATTCTGCTAGTACTTTCGGCTGTACATACAGCCATCATCGGGCATGGAAATTATTTTGTTTTTTAGTAAATCCAGGTAATAGCGGACACGAAAAATTAAATGCGAATCGAAATATGTCTTTTTTACAAATGTGTTATCGTTAACGGATAAAAACTTATGGAGTGTGCAATCGCAACGCTAATGCTGAATTTTTTTGAAAATTTAAGAGAGTGCGTTTTTTTACTAATATGGAAATTTGAGAATTTTTTTGTAGGCGTTTTTCATTATGAATTTGGTACGTCCCATTCTGACACTTGACTATTTCATTTTGAATTTGCTACGACTTATTCTGAACTTGGCGACTTCATTTTGAATTTGCTACGTCCCATTCTGAACTTGGCTATTTCATTATGAATTTGCTACGGACCATTCTGATACTTGACTATTTCATTTTGAATTTACTACGACTTATTCTGAACTTGGCGACTTCATTTTGAATTTGCTACGTCCCATTCTGAACTTGGCTATTTCATTATGAATTTGCTACGGACCATTCTGATACTTGACTATTTCATTTTGAATTTGCTACGACTTATTCTGAACTTGGATATTTCATTTTGAATTTGCTACGACCTGTTTTGAGCTTAACTATTTCATTTTGAATTTGCTACGACCAATTCTGAACTTCGATACTTCATTTGGAATTTGCTACGTCCCATTCTGAACTTGGTTATTTAATTTTGAATTTGCTACTTATTCTGAATTTGTCTATTTCATTTTCAATTTGCTACGACCTGTTCTGACACTTGGCTATTTCATATTGAATTTGCTACGTCCCATTCTGAACTTGGCTATTTCATTTTGAATTTTCTACGTCCCATTCTGAACTTGGCTATTTCATTTTGAATTTGCTACGTCATTGCCTCATTCTGAATATGGCTCCAAAATGACTTTGATTAGTCCCAAATTGAACTTGAAATTGTATAGATTTGTTTTTCTTTTTTCTTTCTTTTCTTTTTTTTGCTATTCTTTCTTTTTTTACTATATTTCTTTCTTTCTCCTTTTTCTTTCTTTCTATCTTTCTTTCTTTCGTCCTTTCTAGATTTGTTTCTTCTTTTTTTTCTTCCGTTCTTTCTTTCTTTTGTTTTTCGTTTTTTTCTTTCTTTTTTCCATGTTTCTGTCTTTTTCCATTCTTTCTTTTTTTTTCTTCCTATCTTTCTTTCTTATTTTCTTTCTTTATCTATATTTCTTTCTTTCTTTTTCCTTTCTTTCTTTTTCCTTTCTTTCTTTATCATCTCCTTCTTTCTTTTTCTTTTTTTTTATCTATTTCTTAGAGTTTTTTTTTTCTTTTAATGGAAGATTTAATGGTCATGCTCACTCTTCAGTTTTTACGATCGAGAAATCGGAGGCAATATTGTCGTTCCCGCTTGTCAAACGCGACCATTTATAAGCTGACTGAACTCTCTGACGGACGTTGACAGCCAGTGCCCGCTCAATGGTAGACCACCGACTGGTAGACCACCGTAACACTCGCTTTGCTCCCTCGGAGGAGGTTCAAACTTAGCTCCAACTACATACCTTTTCCTCATTCGTCAGCTTTCTTCCAGAGATGACACGCGACATCGCTAAATTTTGAATCCTTGCTAAAAAACGAATCCTTCTAAAGCTTTCTCTTTATCTCTTTCATAATCCCCTCACGTTCTACATCACTTTACCCCCCTCTCTCTTTGTCTCTCGTATTCCTCCTCTCCCTTTCTTACTCACTCTCACTATTTTGTTTCCCACTCTCTCTTCTACCTTCATTTTTCTCTCTCATTCGCTCTCGCTTTATATCACCCTCTTCGTCATATTTGCTCTCTTTTCTCGCTCCCCGTTTAAATAGCTCTCTCTCTCTCTCTCTCTCTCTCTCTGCTTCTATTTATATTCTCTCTCTCAACTTCCATTTTTACTCTCTCTCTCTCTCTCTCTCTTAGTCAATCTTCCACTTTTTCTTAATCACTCACTCCTTCTTATTCACTGTCTCACTTTATTTCTCACTTTTGCTGTTCCCCACTCTCTTTCTAAGTCTTAATCTTTCACTCTCTTATTCACCCTCAGTTTATCTCATCCTCTATCACTTCTTCACTCTCGTTTTCCTATCACCCCCTTTCCCTCTTATTAATCGCTCTCTCTACTCCTTTCTCTCGTAGCCAATTTCCCACTTTCTCTTTATTCACCCGCCCTTTCTGTCATCTTCCCTATTCACTTTCTCTCTCTCTCTCTCTCTCTCTCTCTCTTCCTCACTCTCATTTGTTCGCTCTCACTTTCCTGCCTTCTCTATCTCTCTCATTAGATATATCACCTTCTTTCTCCCCATTTCTCTCGTAATCGCCCCCTCTCCTCTCTCTCTCTCTCTCTACTTCCTTCTTTCTCTCTCTTAGTCAATCTCTCACTTTTTCTTTCATCACTCAGCCTTTTGTCTTATTCACTCATTTTCTCACTCCCTTTTTCGTTTATTCGCTCCATCTTTCAAAATCCCGCTTTCTCCCTCTCTCTCTCTCTCTCTCTC
Organism: Acanthosepion esculentum; assembly: GCA_964036315.1. Taxonomy (NCBI): domain Eukaryota; kingdom Metazoa; phylum Mollusca; class Cephalopoda; order Sepiida; family Sepiidae; genus Acanthosepion; species Acanthosepion esculentum. The sequence continues at coordinate 58,162,246 of OZ038516.1, forward strand.
TTATTCGCCCTCATATTTTTCCGAAGTCAGTATGTTCCTTACCTCCCCCCTATATATATATATATATATATATATATATATATATATATATATATATATATATATATATATATCCCTTCAGCACATCCTGCTCTTCTCCCTATCAAGCTTATATTTACTTTCTCTCTACTCCTCAATCATTTTACTATATATTTTTTCCTTTTACCTTTCTGTCTTCCCTTATCTTCCTCTATCTCTCTTTTCTCTCTCTCCATCTCTCTCTCTCTCTCTCTCTCTCTCTCTCTCTCTCTCTCTCTCTCTCTCTC
>OZ038516.1:58172550-58180050 GCA_964036315.1 Acanthosepion esculentum
TCAATAATTTTGTCTTTATTTGATTTGATCTTCATTGCAATGTCTTTTTCGATTGACCGATGGCTCAGTCTGCACTTACTGATCATGAGAAGAAAAAAATGGAGAGACTCAATAATGAAAGAAATCAAAAATGAACAAAATGCATAAATGAAAAAATATGTCAACAGAAAAGAGCCAGCCGCTGCAGCTGTAAGGGGAGATAACTCCGAAGAGCAAAATAATACAGCAGGTGAAATGGGAGCTAAAACTTCTGCACGGTCGAATAATGTCCACCGCAGTGTGAAAGTTGATGTAGATCAAAATCTCACCTATCAATGGCTAGAGAAATGAGAACTCAAATCAGAAAACGAAGAATTCCTTATAGCAGCACCGGAGCTTATTTTCTTCGAACTACCAGGCTAATGTTGTAACAGAGAGAGACATACACACACACACACACACACACACCCACATGAATGCCCACACGCAAATATAACTTTTATTGACTGGAAATGGAAATAGTGTGTATATATCAAAGTACAATTTGAGTTAAGATGTTTGTTTACCAATGAGAAACACAATCTCAGGGCAGGAGGCGATGTTTTAAACCTGGGTCACTAGTAAGCAATGGGGATGGTGAGATACTGCACATCACCTAAGAACCTTCCCAATGCTTTTTGAAATTTTCCATTTGTGGCAAGTCATATCAGCAACTGAAGAACTTTCGGATTTTGGTGGCTTTCGGATTTTGGAATTTCGGATAAAGGATAGATACTCAACCTGTAAGGAAAAATTAATCGTGAAATTTGAAAATAGGAAATAATAAGGAAGTCTTCTGAAATCAGTGATTTTTAAGCCATTACATTGTATATTGAAGTATCCTTGTGCAAAACCCCTGCTTGGTGTGCTTTGGCGATTTTTCAATATTTGACCTTATATTGTGAAAAACTTACTCTCATTTCCTCATCGATATATTCAATATTCGATCTAATTTTGCATTTAATGTTGGTAAGTGAAGAATATCCTAATTCACGTAGGAATGATGTAGAAAATTGCAATAAAAATATTCAATGCTTTACGAGTTCTTGAAGGATATTCTTCTTGAATGAATACGGAACTGGACTTGCTGAAATTTCCCATTTGTGGCAAGACATATGAGCACCTGAAAAAATTTCGGATTTTGGAGGGTGTCGGATTTTGGAATTTCGGATAAAGGATAGATACTCAACCTGTATTTATATTGTGTAATCTGCAGGAAATAGAAACTTAAAACTGAAGTTAAATGGTACAACCATCATCAGAAAACTTTAAAATTCATCCGGAATCAAGGCTTCTGAACGGGAGATTGGAGGTTCTGAGGAGCGTGGAACCACCTCTTAATTGCTGCTGTTCACTCATCAACCCTGACTAGGAGAAGTAGCACCTGTTAGGGTTCAAGCTATGAGCAAATAGTGAACCGTCCATCAAAATCGAAAATGTTCTTTTTTATAATAAAAATTCTAGCAATACATTTTGTCGTGAAATTACATGCAAAATATTTTTATAACAAATTTTTATAACAATACATTTTTATAGCAATATGACCAATAATATTTTATAGCAAAATCATCAACAATACATTATCTAAAAAAAATGACCAACAATACATTTTATAGCAAAATGAGCGACAATCCATTTTATAGTAGAATGACCAACAATACATTTTATAATAAAATGACTAACAATGCATTTTTATAATAAGATGACCAACAATGCATTTTTATAGCAAAATGATCAACAATACATTTTTATAGTAAATTGACCAATAATACTTTTTTATAGCAAGATGACCAACAATACTTTTTATAGCAAAATGACCGATAATACTTTTTTATAGCAAGATGACCAACAATACATTTTTATAGCAAAATGACCAATAATACTTTTTTAATAGCAAGATGACCAACAATACATTTTTATAGGAAATTGACCAATAATACTTTTTTATAGCAAAATGATCAGCAATACATTTTTATAGCAAATTGACCAATAATACTTTTTTATAGCAAGATGATCAACAATACATTTTTATAGCAAATTGACCAATAATAAATACTTTTTTATAGCAAAATGATCAACAATACATTTTTATAGCAAATTGACCAATAATACTTTTTTATAGCAAAATGACCAACAATACTTTTTTATAGCAAAATGACCGATAATACTTTTTTAATAGCAAGATGACCAACAATACATTTTTATAGCAAAATGACAATTAATACAACACTAGAAATGTATTAAAAAAAATAAAGTTTATAGAAAAATTACTACTAATACATTTTTTATTTTCTAGCAATATATTTTATTATCTACAAACTATATATATATATATATATATATATATATATATATATATATATATATATATATATATATATATAGTTTGTAGATAATATTTGTAAATATATATAGATAGATCTTAGAGCAACTTTCATCCCTGTGATAATAGGTGCACTTTGAAAGATTAAGAACTAAACGTAGAAATTTCCGAACAAAATGCCTGAGAAACCTTCTTTGCAAGAAGTTCCCAAAATACGACTGGCACTGCCTATGTATTATGAAGAGCTCTTTCGGTATTCGGGGACGTCCAACGCGCAGCCCACTTAATATCTTCATGCGGCCCACTGCCCCTTAAAATCTTTAGGTACATTTTCTTTTATTTTAGTAAAGTATGTCGAGAAAATTATTCTCAGATTGCAGAGACACACTGGCTGGTGCGTGGGTCAAGAGCCAGAACTAAATAATTATTTAGCTTATCTAGAAAACTGTTATTCATGTGGGGTAGTACATACTGCTGTGAACAATTTTGTTAGTGCATAAACGCATCAAAACTACTGAAAGAAATCGGTTGAGTGATTCCCATTTAACTATGATTCTTAGGATAAAGACTAGGACCCTAAAAGCAGATATTGACAGTATTATACAAAGAAAGCAATGTCAAGAATCCCATTGAATTTATTTTGTATGTATAATATTTTTTTTTACTGTCAGTAATACAATATTTTTCTAATTATATATATTTGTTATTAAAATTTGAAATTCACAACGTTTTGAACTTTTGTGGCCTGGTGAATATATCTAAATTTCTAATTTGGTCCATTAGGGAAAAAAAAGTTGGACAACCCGGCTTTAAACTATCCGTACCGCTCAAATCTGTATCTGTCTGTTAAGTGCCATATGTGATATATTCTTGGGTGATCATCTCTCTTTAGATTCATAACTGACTAGACAGAAAATTTTCACCCAGAAGGCTGCCATTTCTTTGTGCGGTAGACTGGTTGCCAACCAAGGCTATAGAGATACAAGTCTAATTAAGCCAAGGCTTGTAGGGAGATGAACTCGATTCATACTCAATCATTGTCTGATAAACAAACAAGAAATTAGGTGGATATAAAATGGAGGATCAATTATATATTACAATCACTATATAAATTGATCCCTCACTTTGTGGACACAGTAGTTTCTATATATTTATATTCCAGAGAATGTAAATAAGTCTAAAAGACATACCTGTGTAGATTCACTTCCTGGTTGAACAAAAAGGGAAAGGTGGCAGAGTCCTTTTTATCCAAGAAATACTGGCTGGTGCGTGGGTCAAGAACCAAAACTAAATAAAAATTATTTAGCTTATCTAGAGACTGTTATGCCTGTGAACAATTCTTTTCGTGCATGAAAAACATCAAAACTACTGAAAGAAATAAGTTGAGTGATTCCCATTTCATTAATTTTCTTAGAATAAAGAGGAGCACCATAAAAGCAGATATTAACAATATTATAAAAAGAAATCCATGTAAAAAATCACACTGAATTTATTTTATTTTGTCTATGTATAATTTCTTTTTTCTTTTTTTACTGTTAATAATATGATGGCATATGGAGCCCGTCCACTTCCCATACTACAGACCGCACCTCTGAGCCATACCATAGACATATAGTAACATAAAATATAAGTTTCTGTATTGTATTTGTAGTATACTAAAACATTTAGGCATCTATTTATCTCACAACATAATAGTAGCATCCTGTTTGGTCAAAATTCAGTCCTTTGATGGTGAAACTGTAGTGACCTCTCCAAAGTGCAGGCCTGGACGGTGGTATATGGAGCTCGTGCACTGCCCAGTCTACAGACCCCACATCTCAGCTATACCAACAAGATCCAAACGAATACCATTTGAAGAAGGTTTGGCTGCAGGAGTTGCTGGAAAGTTGTCAGTGAAGACAGCCAACCGCTATTGGGGTTCCACTCCAGGTTTTCTGTTTGAATCTACTTCCATAGCCTTTTTTTTTGTGCTTGGATATGATCGCAAGGCAGCAGAGGATTATAATAAAGGTTTTCCTTCCTCTAGATCAGGGATGTCCAGTCTGCAAGACGCACTGCAGCCCACTTAATATTTTTATGTGACCCACTGCACCCTAAAATCTTTAGGTATATTTCCATTTACTTTAGTAACATATGTTGAGAAAATTATACTCAGATTGTGCTAGTAGGTTCATTTCACCAAGGAGAAGGGAGCAAAGGCCTTTGCCAAGAAACACCGGCTGGTGCGTGGGTCAAGAGCCGGAATTAAATAATTATTTAGCTTATCTAAAAAATGTTATGCATGTCGGGTAGTACCCATACTGCTGTGAATAATTCTTTTCGTGCATGAAAAACATCAAAACTGTTGAAAGAAATAGTTCTCAGAATGTACAGCTGGCCACTCGTATTCGAGGATACTCAACTACTAGGGCGACTACCCAATCCCTATTGAAGACGCTTTCTCAGGCGCATTTGTGTTTATTCAACACCCACAGGGGCCACTTGCGGTTTATGCTGAAACTGTGCTAAGCAGACCTCAGTTTAGTTTCTGGGAAAGAGCATGATCAATAAGGCCAGTATGACAAATCGACCATGGCGAAATTCGAAACCGGGTTTCATGGTCAGAATGCGAACGTTCTAACCACACAGTCACGCGCCCAGAAAAGTAGATAGTGACAATATTATAAAAGGAAAGCAATGTTAAAAATCACATTGAATTTGTTTATTTTGTGTACGTATAATTTCTTTTTTTCTGTCAATAATATAGTATTATATATATATAAACTCATAAATAATTACATCGGTTACATGCTTATCCAGGCGTCTTACGTTACACCTATCCGATCACAGCTCCATTAGAACCCATTTAAACACACACAAAAATTTACCAGTCTCCATTAGAAATATACTAGTAGAAAACACAAATATATTAATTGCTTCCACCTGTAAAAAAAGGTTAAACATAATGGAGGCTTTAATAATAAAAAAGAAAATGCCTACCCTTAAAAATATTAACTACGAACAAAGCCACAACGTGCTAACCGTATTTGGAAATTAAAACACCCCTACTACACACTAAGACATACACATAATGCACACACCCAACTTAAGCTGAAAAATCAAATCATCCTTGATAATGGCTAAAGGTATAGCCGAAAGCGCTCGGAAAAATAAAACATTTGGACAGTTCTTACACACCCTTTGTCCAGCAAAGAAAGCTCTTGTTCGTACACAAGAAAAAATAAATAAAAAACTTAACTGTAGTACCTTGTCTGTCGTTTTTAATGAAACTTGCATATATATATATATATATATATATATATATATATATATATATATATTTGTTATTTTAAGACTTTTTTTATGTTTATACGTTCATTTTTATAGATACAAATATTTAAGTAAATGCTCTGTTTATAATAAACAGTATTAACAACATTTACCGGCCTGAATGTCCGAGAAATTTTCATAGAAAAAAATGTCTTAAAATAATTGTCAGACTTTGTTCATTTCATAATGTGTGACGTCATTTGTTTACATTTGGATACGCTTTGAGCAGATATGAATGTACGTGAGAGATTCATGGAAGATTGTAGTTTAAAGGCAGTAAATTCGACCTTGCTAACCGAAGCGCTCCTCTGCAAAATCGGTTAAAGGCAGGTCAGGCTATATGACGGTTCCGTATAGGATACAGGTTCGATTCCTGTCGGAGGACGCATATTTTTATGGCAATTATTCGGACATTCAGGCCGGTAAATGTTGTTAATACTGTTTATTATAAACAGAGCATTTACTTAAATATTTGTATCTATAAAAAGAACGTTAAACATATCAAAAATGTCTTAAAATAATTGTCGGACTTTTGGATACGCATTGAACAGATATGAATGAATGAGAGAAAATCATGGAGAATTGTGTTTAAAAACAGTAAAATCGACCTTGCTAAATGAACGCTCCTCTGTGGCCCAATCGGTTAAGGAACGTCAGGCTATATGACGGTTCCGTATAGGATACAGGTTCGATTTCTGTCGGAGGACGAATATTTTCTATTTGAATTTCTCGGACATTCAGGCCGGTAAATGTTGTTTAATACTGTTTATTATAAAACAGCGCATTTACTTAAATAGTTGTATCTATAAAAAGAACGTATAAATATAAAAATGTCTTAAAAAATAATTGTCGGACTTTGTCCATTACATAATATATATTTGTTACTTAAATTTGATATTCACGACTTTTTGAACTTTTTAATAGTATAGTCATATAAAGTACTTTGTGACCCGGTGAATATACCAAATTTTCTAATTTGGCCCATTAGTAAAAAAAAAAAAAAAAAAAAAAAAAAGATGCTAGCAAGATGTGCAATTTTTTTTTTTGGTTTATTTGTTAGTTTTTTGTTTAGTGTTCGGCTGATGAATGAAACCACTGCCTACTTCTTGCCCTTGTTGGCAATCGACAAGTATTGTTTCAAAAAAGAAAATTTAAAGGAACTCATTTTTTTTTTAATAATAATATACTTTTCCGGTACATTCTAGAACAGTGAAAGCGTTTTACATAAGACGTCAATAATAAAAAAATAAATAAATAAAAGTCAAGAACGCACATCAAGCTTTGTTTGAAAATTCGGAAAAATGTTGAGCGTTCAGCTGTCATCAAAGAAGCTCGGTGATTGACAGCGTGAAAATTAGAAAACAGAAAATGGGGATTTTCCTAACTAAGACATTTTAAATATCTCCTCCAGACATTTTAAATATCTCCTCTGCTTGTTCTTCACCTTTTGCGCTGAGATTTTTGGGGAAAAAACATCGCACAACCCACCCGACAGTTTGAACTGCCCACGACACGCAACCGACGCTGAGATACCGTGGTCGAGGTTAAAGAGAACGTGAGGATGCAGCTGATGGCAATCCCGAAAGAGGATTTTAACAGATTGTTTTAAAAAGTTCAAAGAGACGATGGAATCAGTATGTGAATTTACAACAAGAATAATTTGAAAAGGACGAAGGTGCAAATTTCCCTGGGTAGCTTTTAGTCTTCGGACATAGCGAATATAAGAAACCAGACATTTAAAAATATTATTTTACTCGTTTTAGATTTCTACTTGTGATGAGGACATTATTAGAGGAGAACGGAGATAAATTTCTGTTTTTTTTTTTACCTAAAATTTTCGCCCGAAACAA
>OZ038516.1:58185050-58210050 GCA_964036315.1 Acanthosepion esculentum
GTCTGATCATCTCCATATCTATCTATCTCTTTCTCTTTATCTCTCTCCCTATATATATATATATATATATATATATATATATATATATATATATATATATATATATATATATGATTTAAATAAAACCAGACCAGTTTAAGGTTCCATGTAATAAATTATTTCACCACAACCCTTTTAAAGGACCGCGAATCATCAGACTTTACTTCCAAAGGTTGAAACGAAAAATGAAAAGAAATTTACACATTTTTGACGGGAAGTACTAAGTATATGTAAATTAACGAAGTGGGGAAGTGAGGGGGAGAGAGACATGATTGAGTTAGATGGAACATTTCCATTCTTTCAAATTTAAATTGTTTGAGGAAATCCAGACATTGATACATTAAATCGGTTAACTTAACGGAAGTTATATATTGATATGGAAGGAGGGAGGAGAAAAAGGCATAAAGAGAAAAAGAGAGGAAGAAGTTATGAGAGAAAGTGTCATTAACTTTCTTTGGAATGAAAGGGCCGAAATAGGCGCTGTTGTTTTACTTTCCTTTGAGAGTTCATAAATATTATAATGTTTGATCTAAGTCTGAAGCCCTGTGGGAAGATGAATGGAGGCATAACGTCGCCATCACTTGTGATCACTCCAAACTCCATGATTTTATGTGGATATATCCTCCAACTCTTTCCGAATCCTCTGCGCTGTCCTCAACTAAACACTCAGAGATGTTCGTATTGGAGCTTCCGGTGCGAATTCCAAGAAGTACAGCATGCCGTTTCGAAATTTCTGACGGTGGTTATTGCGTCATAGTGCTATTTCTCACACAATTTGCCCAACTGACCCTACTATACTGTGCAGTCGACAAAATCAAAATCAAACAACACGCATGCGCGAAATCAAAAATATAAAATGGCGTCAATTTACCCATTGCACCCAGTATGTATACGGAACATGAAAACTATGGAACGGTATTTATAAATACCGTTCCATAATTTTCTTTTTCAGCTAGGATTACCCCGAAGATCCGTTTAGGTGAAACGTAGGAAGGTTTGCCTGGCTCCTTAGGATTATCTTAGGTTTTGCTCTACTTCGTGTATTGAGCACTTTACGTAGTTTCATTTTTACTCGTTTTGTGTTTTTTTTTTCTTTGGACTTGGAGTTTGAACACTGGACGCTTGTTTTCGCCTTCGTTTAATGTTCTTGGTTCTTTCTTTTTTTATTCCCCATTTTTCCTCGGGTACCGATTTGTTCTACTGCAAGTTGAGCTATCCGAGGTTTTTCCAAACGAGTTTCCATTTATATATGGAATGAGATAGATAGATAGATAGATAGATAGATAGATAGATAGATAGATAGATAGATAGATAGATAGATAGATGTCAACAGACTGAGATCGACAGATAGATAATGAGCAGAATGAGATAGATAGATATGAACAGGCTGAGATCAACAGATAGATAGATATGAGCAGAATGAGATAGATAGATAGATAGATAGATAGATAGATAGATAGATAGATAGATAGATAGATAGATAGATATGAGCAGAATGAGATAGATAGATAGATAGATAGATATGAACAGACTGAGATCGACAGATAGATAGATATGAGCAGAATGAGATAGATAGATAGATAGATAGATAGATAGATAGATATCAACTGACTGAGATCAACAGATAGATAGATATGAGCAGAATGAGATAGATAGATAGATAGATAGATAGATAGATAGATAGATAGATAGATATGAGCAGAATGAGATAGATAGATAGATAGATAGATATGAACAGACTGAGATCGACAGATAGATAGATATGAGCAGAATGAGATAGATAGATAGATAGATAGATAGATAGATAGATAGATAGATATCAACTGACTGAGATCGACAGATAGATATGAGCAGAATGAGATAGATAGATATGAACAGACTGAGATCGACAGATAGATAGATATGAGCAGAATTTTCATCTCTTGTTTTTTACATTTTTTGTTGACTTTAAATTCCCAATAATTGCCTCTTATTTTCACTTTTTCTTTTCTCTCTCATGTCTTCCTCCTATAAAGTTACTTTATACTTTTCCATTTTCTCTCTTTCCTCTCCTTATTTCCGTTCAGTTACTTATCTTCTTTATCTATTCTATTTCCTCTCATTCTGCTCATATCTATCTATCTATCTATCTATCTGTCGATCTCAGTCTGTTGATATTTATTTATCTATCTATCTTTCTCAATCTGCTCATATCTATCTTTCTGTCGATCTCAGTCTGTTCATATCTATCTATCTATCTCATTCTGCTCATATCTATCTGTCGATCTCAGTCTGTTCATATCTATCTATCTATCTCATTCTGCTCATATCTATCTATCTGTCGATCTCAGTCTGTTCATATCTATCTATCTCATTCTGCTCATATCTATCTATCTGTCGATCTCAGTCTGTTCATATCTATCTATCTATCTCATTCTGCTCATATCTATCTGTCGATCTCAGTCTGTTCATATCTATCTATCTCATTCTGCTCATATCTATCTGTCGATCTCAGTCTGTTCATATCTATCTATCTATCTCATTCTGCTCATATCTATCTGTCGATCTCAGTCTGTTCATATCTATCTATCTATCTCATTCTGCTCATATCTATCTGTCGATCTCAGTCTGTTCATATCTATCTATCTATCTCATTCTGCTCATATCTATCTGTCGATCTCAGTCTGTTCATATCTATCTATCTATCTCATTCTGCTCATATCTATCTGTCGATCTCAGTCTGTTCATATCTATCTATCTATCTCATTCTGCTCATATCTATCTATCTGTCGATCTCAGTCTGTTCATATCTATCTATCTATCTCATTCTGCTCATATCTATCTATCTGTCGATCTCAGTCTGTTCATATCTATCTATCTATCTCATTCTGCTCATATCTATCTATCTGTCGATCTCAGTCTGTTCATATCTATCTATCTATCTATCTTTCTCATTCTGCTCATATCTATCTATCTGTCGATCTCAGTCTGTTCATATCTATCTATCTATCTATCTATTTATCTATCTCAGTCTGTTCATATCTATCTCATTCTGTTCATATCTATTTCACTTTTTTCATATCTCTATCGACATCAATCTGTACATATCTATCATTTATCTATCTATAAATTCTTTTCATACCTATCCATCTATCTATCTCAGTCTGTTCATTATCTGCTTTCCTACTTACCTGCCTATCTATCTATCTATCTATCTCTGTTCATTATCTACCTACTAATCTATCTATCTGTCTACCTATCGTATCCTGTATATATGTGTCATGGGTCCTTACCTATACCTACAGAATGAACTCTTCCTAACACTATGTATACTACGCCTCTCAAGAGAGAGGGACGAATCGAGTCGAGTCGATAATAGTTCACTCCAAACCAGACTGACAGTCATACTAACACTTTCCACATCTTGTATTATTATTCCGTGTAATATATCTTCGTTATTTCTACTCTTGTGTTCATGTTGTTCTTCCCTGGTCCTATCCTTGGACCATAACCGTGGCGACCAGGATATTGAAGAAACGAATTCTGCGCGGAGAATCTAAAAAAAAAACCTTTTTTGCTATCGGTCGTCCATAACAGTGGCGACGAGGATATTGAAGAAACGAATTCTACTCGAAGATAAAAAAAAAAAAGAAAAAAATTTTTGGACACTAACCTTAACAGTGGTAACGAAGACACGAATTTTACCTGTCAGTCAGAAAATAATCGAATTCTACACAGGAATTTTTTTCGTACTAAGGTTACAACAGGCGACAATGACCTGAAGTCTACACTGAGAAAAAAGGAAAAATCGATACACAAAATAACGGTGTCAACATGGAAGACTTTAAGGCAACCGTATTGGAACTAATGAAAATGCAATTCGAGCAGCAACAGAAAAACGAAGAGAAACTATTGGAATTCAACAGAAAAACGAACTACAAGAATTACTACTGAGAGCAGTAACAAATAAAGGGCTAAATTCTGAAAATGAAGCGGCATTCTCGCAAAATGCTATATGGAGCTCTATCAAAGACTTCACTTATGCACCGGACGAAGACAAAACCTTCGCGGCTTACTTCAGAAGATATGAAGATTCATATGAGTTTGATTGCGGGAATTGGTCAGACGCGAAAAAAGTACGTCTACTACTGAGGAAACTAGGGTCAAGAGAATACACTAAATTCGTAGACTACATCCTACCGAGGAAAACGAATGAGTTGACTTTCAAGGAAGCCTTGAAACTTTTAACGGAATTATTTAGTCCGAACACTTCACTATTCCACAAAAGGTGGAAATGTTTAAATTTAACAAAAAAGGATAGCGAACTCAGCCCTGACAATTTTAAATGTTTAATATTCGTCCAAGGCCTGGTTTCAAATAAAGATGCGGAGATCAGACTGAGAATTCTAACAAAACTTGAAAATGAACCAGAATTGACGCGACAAAAATTGGCTGAGATGTATAAGCGTAAAAAAGCACTCGAAAGATATCAAAGAGTCTGCCGTCGCTCACATACGAAAAGTACAACGACAAACACGTTTTTCTCCCTCCTCAAAAACAAACCAAACAAATTATTTTACTACAAAAAGTCAAATAAAACCTCAGAAGAAACCACCACCCAGTCCATGCTATCGCAGTGGGACTTTGCATTTGTACAAAGATTGTCCATACCGCTATAAGATTTGTATGTCGTGTAATAAAGTGGGACATAAAAGTTCGCACTGTAGAACAAAGAAAGAAAATAAAAGCCGAGTAAGAGTCACTAGAACTGACCAAGCGGACGGGATAAATATACGAAAATACGTACAAGTAGAAATGTTAAACAAAAAAATCAGATTACAATTAGATTCCGGGTCAGATTTAACCATTATTAGCTTACAGACGTGGAAGAAATTAAACAAACCGACCATGTTGAGAACAGATAAAAAAGCCAGGTCGGTAACAGGTGAAAAATAAAATTTGTTGGGGAGATTATCACAAATGTGACGTTGAATGGGATGACCAAGAAATTAAAGATGTATGTTATGAAAAATACGGAAATTTTATTTGGGACTGACTGGATGCAGAAATTTGACCTCTGGGATTTACCGATAAATATGTTCTGCCAAAAAGTGGAAAGATTATCGACCGAGGCAGAGAAATTGAAGGAGAAGTTAAAGGAGAGTTTTCCTTGACGAATTTTCAGCTGGCCTCGGGAGGTGTAAAAAATGGAGGCCAAAATCGAACTAAAAGAAAAACCCATTTTCAAGAAGAAAAGAAATGTACCTTTCGCATCATTAGAAAAAATAGACGAAGAGTTGGATAGACTCGTAAAATCCGGGATATTGACAAAGGTGGAATATAGTCAATGGGCCGCACCTACGGTTTTCGTGAAAAAGGAATCGGGTGAGATACGAGTATGCGCTGATTTCTCGACGGGATTGAATGCAGCGATTAAGGATTATCATTATCCTCTCCCTAGTCCAGAGGAAATTTTCACAAAGTTGAAAGGAGGAAAATCTTTCTCAAAGATAGACTTGAGCGAAGCATACCTACAAGTACCAGTAGATGAGGAAAGCTCGATGTTGTTGTGCATAAACACACATAAAGGGTTATATAAGTTACAGAGATTACCATTCGGAATCAAGGTCGCGCCGGCGATATTTCAGCAAATAATGGACACTATGCTAGGCGGACTGGATTTCACGATCGCATACATTGATGACATCCTGATAAAAAGAAAAAATATTGAACAACACTGGGAACACGTTCAAGAGGTTTTCAGGCAGATACAAAATTACGGTTTTAAGGTAAAGGAAAATAAATGTGACTTCTTTATTGTTGTGGAGTTATTTCTACAATAGAACTTGTAGTCGGACTAAATGCGTCCTAAATGGGGTAAACGTACAGAAACGTTAGGAACTTGTAATAAAGTGTTACGCAGAGTAATCGAGTTGTGGTCGCTGATAACTCACTCTTCCCTCGACTACCTACTGACTCCTACTTATAATAGGTGGGAGAGTCTATTACCTAGACAAGGTGTCTTTCACTAAAACACCCCCCTCCTAAAACTTACTCCGTAGGAGGAAAAAGTTTTAAATTTTTTATTTTATTTAATTTTTTTTACAGAACAAGAAAAAAAAACTTCATTTTTTTAGCAACATCGTAGCGTATCTCCTACGTTTTGGATCCATTCTTAAATGGTCAGTTGCCTTTCTTTTTCTCTTGGATCGGCGTACCTCAGGTAACATCATTGCTGGCGTTGGAAGATCAAACGTATCAAAAATCACCTCCATAGGTGTTTCTTCAGCTGGAGCGCTGTCAACCATGTCTGAAGAGCATCGTCTGATCTGGTTAATGTGCCGTCTGCACGTGAATTATTCGCCTTTCACCAAGTACATCATGTTGCCAATCCGCTTTTCTATTTTTCCACACTCCCAGAATGATTTATTCTGTTTATATACCTTAAAGTATACTTTTTCACCAGGATTGAATTTCTTTATTTGAATAAATTTTTCTGTACTTGGCTTTGTCTTTTTCGGTAATAATTTGTCGAAAACAGATCTTACCCGACGCGCAAACATCACCTCGACTGGCGATTGTGACGCTGGTGTTGCATTATTTGGGGTAAGTCTGTATACCTGTAGAAACTTCTGTAGGGCTTCATCTGCAGGTATTTCCCTAGCTTTCTTTAAAGCTCTTTTAAGGGTGTCGACAAATTTTCAGCTAACCCGTTAGATCTTGGGTGATATGGAGCTGTGGTAACGTGTTCGACCTTATATTCCTTACAGAAATCTTTAAATTGTTTCGGCGTAAATTGACTTCCGTTGTCTGTCACAATTGTGTCTACTACACCAAACCTTGGGAACAATTCCAGCAGGAAGTTTTTCTTACTTTGCGTCGTCGGATTTCTTATTCTTTGTATTTCAAACTATCCCCTACTATGATGTAATGGTATCCATTCAGTGGACCTTCAAAATCCACATGCAACCTAGACCATGGTAGGTCTGTTTTTTTCCAGAGATTAAATTTTACTGGTGGTGCCTTTGCAGCTAAAGCACAGGCTTTACATTTTGCTACTGCATTCTCAATGTCCCTGTCCATATTCGGCCAATATACAAAACTTCGCATTAGGCTCTTCATCCTAGTGCTGCCTGGATGACCAGTATGGAAATCTTTTAATATTGGTTTTTGAAGTGTGTATGGAATCACCACACGTTTTCTATATAACAATACTGAATCGCAAAGCAAAAACACATTTGTTATGTACTGGTCTGTCTTGGCTATTTTTTATTTTATTTTCAAAATATACTCGTCCCTTGTGGCTTCTTCTTTTATTTTTTCTAGAGTTACCGGAAGTTCCCGAACCGCATTACACAATTTCTGATTTTAGTGAAGCAATTACTGTGTCTTCTAATGGTTCGCTCCTTTTAGGAATTAACCTGGTGAGCCCATCAGCATAGCCAAATTTATTGGATGGTATGTACTCCATGCTAAAGTTATAATTTAGCAATATTGTAGCCCATCTTTGTAGTCGGTTTGCTGTATGCTTCGGCAAACCTTTTTTCGATCCAAAAATCGAAATTAGAGGCTTATGATCAGTTTGTAGCTGAAAATGTCGACCGTGGAGAAAACGGTGAAATTTCGCTACTGCAAATATTATTCCTAGCGTCTCTTTCTCTATCTGAGAGTAATTCTTCTCAGCCGGAATTAGTGCTCTAGAAGCATGAGCAATTGGTTTTACTTGACCATCTGTCATTTTGTGTAAAATGCACGCTCCTATTCCATACGCACTAGCATCGCAAGCTACTAGGATTTCTAACTCCGGGTTGTAGTGGGTTAGAAATAATTCCGAGGTTAACACTTCCTTAATCTTTTCAAATGCTTTCTGGCATTCATTAGTCCACTTCCAGGGTTTTCCTTTCTTTAGTAATTCATTTAATGGTTGCCGCAGATCATACATTTTAGGGATGTAAATTTGGTAATAATTAGCTAGTCCCAAAAAACTTTGTAAAGTTGTAATATCTTTCGGAGCCGGCATGTCTTTTATAGCCACTGATCGCTCTGGGTCTGGCCTTCTACCATTTTTATCGATGATCTGCCCCAGATATTTAACTTTGTCCATGAAAAACTCGCATTTACTTTCCTTGAGTTTAAATCCAAACTCCTGTATTCTGGAAACTACTGCATTTACATGTTTCACGTGTTCTGCAATAGTTGTACTTCTCATGAGGATGTCGTCCAGATACGCTATTGAGAAATCCAAACCACCCAACATCGAATCCATTACTTGTTGGAAAATGGCGGGGGCGACCTTAATCCCAAATAGTAGTCTGTTAAATTTATACAGACCCCGATGTGTGTTAATACACAAAAGTTTAGACGTTTCTTCCTCTACCGGTATTTGCAGATATGCATCGCTGAGGTCTATTTTCGAAAATACAGTACCTCCATTAAGCTTTGCAAATATTTCTTCTGCTGTTGGTAGCGGATAGTTATAGTCTTTGAGTGCCGCGTTTAACCCCGTTGAAAAATCTGCACAAACACGAATGTCTTTAGACTTTTTCTTCACGTATACCGTCGGAGCTGCAAAAATCACTATAGTCAACATTTTTGAGTACACCGGATTTCTCTAATCTGTCCAAATCTTTATCAATCTGTTCTATTGAGGCAAACGGAACATTCCTTTTCTTTTTGAATACCGCCTGAGCGTTTTCTTTTAAAAAGAATTTTGCCTCCATCTTGGTACACGTTCCCAAGCCCGGAGAAAAAACAGTAGGAAATGTTTCCTTAAGTTTCTCTATTCATTTTTCGGCTTCGGAGTTAAAATTTTGTACCTTGTAACAGAAAGAATTTATCAGTAGATCCCATAACTGAAACTCTGTTATCCAGTTCGTACCGAGTAAATTTGTGGTATTTTCCATGACAAATAGTTTAACTTTTCGCGTTTTTTTATTTAAAAAACCATTAAATGAACTACTAAAGAAAGGAAAACCCTGTAACAATTTCTCCAATAAATTGTATTTTTCTCCCGTCACTGACTTCGCGATTTTCTTTGTCTTCATTAAAGTTGGTTTCCCCAACTTCTTCCACGTATGCAAATTTATGATAGAGAGATCCGAACCAGTGTCAAGTTGCATTTTTATTTTTTTATTATTTATTTCGACGGTAACAAATTTTCTAGTTATTCCATCGTTTAACTCGTTGGACTTTAGTTTCCTTATTTTATTGCCCTTATTTTTTGAATGGCAATGTGAATGTTTGTGCCCAACTCTTCCAGAGTTGAAACATTTTTTATTTTTAAAATTGCAATATCTGTACCAGTGTAGCTCACCGCAAGCAAAACATGGCTTCGGGCGCTTTTGTTTGTTTTTTCCTGGTATTTTACTTTTTGCAATTTTACAATTCTTTTTGTCAGACTGACTTTCTTTTTTGTACCGCATTTTCCTTACATGCGAAACGCCAGACTGTTCTATCTTTTTAGCGTCTTTTTTTACGCTAACATATCTTGTGCAGTCTTCTGCCAGATTCTGTACCGTAATACTTGGATTGCTTTCCAATTTTGCCAGTACTAATTTTCTTAACAACTCTGCGTCTTTGTCCGCTACCAGATCTTGAATAAACACTAAGCACTTAAAATTGTCTGCGCTTAGCTCTGCTAGCTTGAATTCTTCACAATGCTTATTCACATTGGCTGCGTACGTTAAATAGTCATGTTCGTCATCTTTAATCAAATTTAAACATTTCCACCTCTTGTGGAACAAAGATGTATTTTGACTAAATAGCTCGCTTAATATATTTACCGCCTCGGTAAATGTTAATTCGTTAGTTCTTTTCGGTAAAATGTAATTTACCAATTTGTTATGCTCAGGAGTTCCAAATTTGTTTAAAAGAAGCCTAACCTTCTTTCCTTCAGACCACAATTGGCAGTCCTCGTTATATACGTCTGTATATTTTTTTAAATATTCTTGAAAAGTTACCTCTTCATCTGGACTGTACGTGAATATTTCAATTGAATTCCATATTGTATTCTCTGGGAAGGAATCATTTTGTAGACTTTTCTCTTTCCTGTTCTCGGTTATTTCCAGAACTTTTCTTTGAAACTCCCCATGCATCTGTTCCATTTTCTGTTGGAATTGCATCTGTCTATTGTAACTGGATCTGGAATGTATTTTGTTGTTCCAATATTTTCGTTTGTTGTTCCAATTGGAACTTTAAAAAATCTTGGAATAGACTTTTGAATTCCTCCATTTTTTTTTCAAAGTGTAAATCCGAGACTTTGTCGCCCACGATATTTGTGGCGAACAAAATTTTTCTTCCTCCCTATGAGTGCGAATTTCGTCGTCAAAACCACTGTGGCGGACGAACTTTTTATTCCTCCTTATGAGTGCAAATCTTCGCTGCCAAAAGTTGTATTGGCGAACGAATTTTTTCTCGTGTCAGTTCGAATCTTCGTCGCCAAAAGTTGTTTTGGCCAACGATTTTTTTTCTACTCCGTATGAGTTCGAATCTTCGTCGCCAAAAGTTGTTGTGGAGTTATTTCCACAATAGAACTTGTAGTCGGACTAAATGCGTCCTAAATGGGGTAAACGTACAGAAACGTTAGGAACTTGTAATAAAGTGTTACGCAGAGTAATCGAGTTGTGGTCGCTGATAACTCACTCTTCCCTCGACTACCTAGTGACTCCTACTTATAATAGGTGGGAGAGTCTATTACCTAGACAAGGTATCTTTCACTATAACATTTATGAAGGAGATAAAATATCTGGGCCATATTATTGACGAAGAAAGAAGAAGACCAGACCCAGAAAGAGCTACGACAATAAAAAAAAAATGCCGGCTCCAAAAAATTTTGCCGAGTTACAAAGCTTCTTGGGATTAGTAAATTATTATCAAGAATTTATGTTCTAACAGGCACAAATTACGCGCACCCCTAAACGAACTGTTGAACAAGGAAAAAGTTTGGAAATAGTCATATGAATGTCAGAAAACTTTCGACAAAATCATTAAGACTCTAACAGCAGATTTATTTTTAGCGCATTATGATCCAAAATTGGAAATAATAGTCGCGAGTGACGCGAGTGCCTATGGTGTTGGGGCATGTACACTTCATAAAATGCCGGATGGGACATTAAAACCCATCGCGCATACGTCAAGAACGTTTCTACCAGCCGAACAAAATTACTCGCAAATCGAAAAAGAAGGGCTGGGGATAATTTTTGCGGTTACGAAATTCCACAGATATATTTACGGTACATTTTTCACCTTAGAGACGGACCACAATTCGTTATTTACAATATTTGGAACAAAGAAATGTCTACTTGTCTACACTGCTAATAGATTGCTAAGATGGGGGACTATTTTATTAAACTATAACTTTAAATTGGAGTATCTTCCATCAAACAAAATCGGGCATGCAGATGGTCTTTCGAGGCTAATACCAAAGAAAACGGAGCCATTAGAAGATTCCGTAATTGCAGCTCTACGATATGTAGAAGATATTAGAACATCATTATGTAGTACAATTCGAGACCTCCCCGTCACATTACAGGAAATAAGAAACGAAGCAGTGAATAACGAATTCATAAAGGAAACGAAAACAAAAATTGTAGGAAAAGATAAGCATATATCAGACAGTTTTTCGTTATGTGATAATGTTCTGATATATAATGAAAGAGTAGTAACCCCGAAAACGCTACAAAAGCGAATCCTCAAGGATTTTCACATGGGCCACCCAGGAAAGAACAGGATGAGATCCTTAATGCGAAGTTACGTGTACTGGCCAAACATGGATCAAGATATTATACATATGGTGGACAAATGCAAGGGCTGTTCCTTAGCAGCCAAGGCACCTCCGATCACTCATAAGCCATCGCCTAAGACAGATCGACCGTGGTCGAGAATCCATGTAGATTTCGCAGGTCTATTAGAGGGTTTTTACTACTTGATTGTAGTAGACAGTTACAGCAAATGGCCAGAAGTATTTCGTTGTAGAAAACCTACTTCTGAGACTACAATAAATTGCCTTCGCGAGCTGTTTGCTCGTTTCGGAGTGGTTGATTGTTTAGTCACCGATAATGGGACACAATTTACATCTGCGGATTTTCAAAAATTTTGTGAAACTTTTCAGGTGAAACACATCAAATCCCCGCCATATCACCCAAGATCAAACGGGCAAGCGGAGAGGTTTGTAGATACATTAAAAAGAGCACTAAGGAAAGCTTATGACGTACCAACAGAAAAGGCTTTACAACAATTCCTGCAAGTGTATAGAATTACACCGAACAGTACAACGCCATCGGCATTATCACCGGCGGAAATAATGTTCGCCCGAAAAATTAGATCGATATTCGACAAATTATTGCCAAAACAGACAAAGCAATCACCAACGTCGTTTGTACCAAAAAGAAAATTTAACTCAGGCCAGAAAGTTGTTTTTTTTAATGTTCAAAAACAACACATCCTATTGGGAGCCAGGTACAATAGAGAAACGAATCGGGAACGTGATTTACATAATTCAGGGTCCGAAGTTCTCGCATAAAAGGCACTTAAATCAGATCAGAAAGAGGTTGTTAGAGGATTCTAACGGTCTATCTCAAGAAGAGGAGGAAGTAATGGACACAATATTTGACACATTCAATATGCAAAGGCCTCAAGCAATTTCAGAATCGCAGAAATCAGGCAGAAAAAGAAAATTTTCAGAGCCTTTGATGATTAATCCGAAGATGAAAAATATTAAAGACCCCTGCGAGGTAAAAGCTTGGGAGGGGGGTGTTATGGGTCCTTGCCTATAACTACAGAATGAACTCTTCCTAACACTATGTATACTACGCCTCTCAAGAGAGAGGGACGAATCGAGTCGAGCCGATAGTAGTTCACTCCAAACCAGACTGACAGTCATACTAACACCTTCCACATCTTGTATTATTATTCCGTGTAATATCTCTTCGTTATTTCTACTCTTGTGTTCATGTTGTTCTTCCTTGGTCCTAACCTGGACCATAACAATATGTGAAACTGGTAATGGTGCAGCGTTAGTATTTGAATAAATGAATAAGTATTAAACTCCAAATAATTCTTTTCACTATTCTTCGATGATGTTATTTTAAATATTCAACAGTAACCATTGATACATTTTGGATTTCAATACAAAAGGAATATCCTTCTTTAGCGTTATCAGTTTTATTGCAAATTTCTACTTCTTATTTATGTGAAATAAGCTTCTCAACCCTAAATAACATCAAAAATAAGAAACGAGAAAGATTACGCTCAACTAAAGAAGAAATGAGGGTCTGCTTATCGCATATTCGACCAAACATTTATGAGTGTATTTTATTTTAATATATGGTTTTATTTCATAACATTTAAATGTATACCCTTTGAAAACTTTGCTATGCTGTGAGATTTTATTTGTTCCTAGGAGTGCCGTTGCTTAAAAAGTTTGAGAAACACTGATCTAGGGTAAAGGGGGAAGAATTAATATTTTCACATAATATAATGGGGGTTTGTTTATCGCACATTTAACTAAAAATTGAAGAAATCGCTAAAAAACACCAGGCAATGATACCTTCATTTGCACCTAGGTGTGCATTTGCTTAAAAAGATCGAGAAACATTGATCTAGGGTAAAGGGGGAAGAATTAATATTTTCACATAATATAATGAGGGTTTGTGTATAGCACATTCAACCAAACATTGAAGAAATCGCGGGAAAACACCAGGCAATGATATTTTCATTTGCTCCTAGGTGGGCCGTTCCTTAAAAAATTTGAGTAACACTGGTTTAATCAGTAGGACTTGTATCAGTATATTCATCATTATCTCGTACAAATTCTTAGAATCTAAACATATCTTCTAGTTTTAAATAACCTACAAATGGTTGATAAGCCGTAAAAATCCAAATCAATGAATCAATCCATGTTGTCTTCAACTTATAAGGCTTTTGGATTAGGAAGAACCAGAGTGAAGTGGTCCGAATAGAATGCCGTCGTAAGTCTTGAACTACCTTGTCGGTCCTTCATTCGACTAGATTGTGTATTGAAGCATTACTTTTCCATGATTTCTGACTTTTATTTATAACTCGACCACCAAAATCCGTTAGGTTATTTTTAAAAACAGTTCATGATACAATAGACATTTCTATTCAAGTAACAGTAACCCTGGGATGACAATTTGTATCAATTTTAATATTAACTATATTAGAATTTTTAAAATTGAAGGTCAGAAAAAATCAAACAATCGTCTGTTTAGGGAGATTCTATTTATCGAAATAACATAAAGTATGAATGCCTCCTTTTTGTGCACTTACTTTCAAATTTTAGGTAATTTTTTTCAGAATAATAATTATATTTTTTTTTTTATATATATATATTTTATTCCACACATTTATTTTACTATATCACTAGACCACCCGTAAACACGTTAGGTTATTTTTAAAAGCAGTGTAATAATTTCACAAATTTTTAAAGATATCACTTCGAAATTTGTATAAAATGAAAATGAGATTAATTGTACTGAAATTATATTTTCTTGATAATATTTTACATATTTTAAATTTTTTTAAATTTAAATCTTTAACATTTTAAATTTTAAAATTTTAAATTTTAAAAAATATTTATCTAAAAATTTAAGTCTTTAAAAATTTTGCTAAATGTGCCGTGATATTTACATTTTCTCCTAGGTGTGCCATTGCTTAAAAAGATTGAAGAACACTGTATTAGATAGATAGATAGATAGATAGATAGATAGATAGATAGATAGATAGATAGATAGATAGATAGATAGATAAAGCTTAGATCGATTGTGTCAACAAGCCAAATACAAGAATATTTTAAGCAAAAGTAACCTTTTCATTCCTCAATACTTCCTCGCTTCTCAAATGTTCCGTCTATGGTATTCTCAACATCCATTTCTTTGTTGCCTCAAGCTTCTTATTTGTCTGTGAGAAAATTGTACAGCATTCCCTGCCTCTGGGTGGATTGGTATTGCACAATTCAGTCCTCTTTTCTTTGTTTTCAATTCTCCTCCTGCCTTCAATGTGCCATGAGAATTATCAAATTCTCCGAGCCTTCTTTCCTGTGTTACGTGGCCTAGTAATTTATTATTACGATCGTGAATCGCCACAGATTCCTTTTCTTTATCATCTGCGAATTTCCATGAGTTTCTTGGGAGAAATAGTGGAATGATTTCCCGTTGCCTTTGTCACGGTTCTGAAAACGGACTTGTCACTCTCGTAGACTGGTTAGAGAGTACAGGCTCTCTGTTATTTAATATTGGGTTTTCCTGAAAGTCCATGCCTATTTTTAAGGGAAATTAAAACACAAAACAAAATTATGCCATTAAATATTTATTCGACTGAATTGCACAAAATTTCGTCCTTTTTTTCCCTAAACTTAAAGATTCCATCTTCCCAGAATTACAGTGGTTTCTCGACAAAGAACACATTGAAGTGTTTTTATGTCATGTCATCCAAAGAATTCAGTTTTTTTACCACTGAGATTATTTTACAAGGACCTGAATAAATGAAAATCTGAAGAGGCAATGTCTGGTGAATGTCGCTGGTTGGGTAATATATCCCAGCTAAGCAGCAGCAATTATTGCCGGGTCGCCAAAGATACAAGATACCTGGCACTATTCTGATGGAAATCAACACCTTTCCTGTTCGCCAATTCTGGGCGTTTTTTCTTGAACTGTTGCCTTTAATTCGTCCATTTGTGATCAGTACTTTTTTTCAGAATCAAATGACTGGTTACTTGGCTGAAACTCATAGTACTGGATTCTTTCTCAACCTCACCAGATGCACAGCATGGATTTCTTAGGATAAAGACCTGCTTTTCAGGTGGCTAAAGTTGGCTCATGTCGCTTACCCCAGGATCTTTTTTGCTGAACATTGTTGTAAACGATCCATCTCTCATCACAATTTGCTTCAAAAAGGGTGAATTTTCATCGCGTTTATGCAGATGAAATGCGATCCAAAAGATTCTTTTCACTCTGATCATGTGGTACCAGAAACATCGTAGCGATTTGAGTAACCAAGCTTCACTAATTGCTCGTGGATGGTGGATTTTGATATATATAGTGTTTCTTCCAATTCCCGTGTTGTGTAAAGCGGGTTATTCTCAATGTCTTGATTTGGTCGTTATCTGTAGTGGGGTTGGGGTCTGCCTGAGCGCTCTTCATCAATAAGGCTACGATTACCATCTCTAAAATTAGCGAACCGCTTTTGTACAGTTCTGTCAGCTAAAACACCTTCACCGTACACAGCACATATCTTTTTTTTAGTTTGCGAGGCATTTTTGCCTTTATGGTAATAAAAAATATCAAGTGTCTAAAATGCACCTTATAATCTTCCACTTATATAGGTATGCAAAATTAAATAATTTTAAACTTTCTTTCTCAAGAGATAATTTGAAGTGTGCTCTAATCTGCAGTGTTAGCAGATTATAACTGGATAAATTTGATATGTTCTAACGTGTTAGAATATGAACGACTAAAACTCAGCGTGAACTTTTCAGGCAACAGAATACATGGCCGTGAAATTTTATTATGGCATATGTCGGTCTTGAGAGACCTTGGATCTGCGGCCGAAGGGTGCAATCCCGATCAGGGTTTTACGAGAGATCGGCGATTGCCCATGCAACACGTATCTCCTCTCCACGCCACCGATGTTGTCCAAGGGAAAGGCAGAGGCCATGACATTTGGCACCGGCGTCACTGCAACAGCTGCCAGAACGATACTGAATATAATATCGGACTTTATTAGGGACTCCGATCCCGTATTTACCCTCAGGTTTTTCTCCCGAAGCTTTTCCTTTAATTTGGTATGGCCTCAAGGTAGCGGTAGTTCAAAATCCGAGTTTTCCTTCTATTAGATGGATTACCCTCCCAGACTGACGAATTCCATCTACCGGAAATATATATATATATATCAATTTATATACATACATATATATATATATTTATTTATATATATATATATCTTTATATATCTTTATATATATATATATATATATATATATATATATATATATATTGTAATTTTATCATATAGACAAACATATTTTACTCACTACAAGGATACAACTTGGTTTCAGTGCATTTCAACGTCACTTCCTTTTTTTCTATTTGTAACGCTGCGAACGTTGGAATTTATATATATCGAGCTCTTTTTTGAATTAACGCTGCGAACGTTGGAATTTATATATACAAAGGGAAAAAAGGAAGTGACAGTTGAAATGCACTGAAACCAAGCTGCATCTATATGATAAAATTATAATAAATAAATAATTATCGTTCTACTATCGGTATCGAGCTCTTTGTTGAATTAACGCTGCGAACGTTGTAATTTATATATTACTTTCGTTCTCATCGCATCGGATATATATATATATATATATATATATATATATATATATATATATATATATATATATATATATATATATATATATATATATATATATATATATATATATATATATATATATTAAGACATTTTTATGTTTATACATTCTTTTTATAGATACAAATATTTAAGTAAATGCTCTGTTTTTAATAAACAGTATTAAACAACATTTACCCGCCAGAGGAGCGTTCGGTTACCAAGGTCGATTTTACTGTCTGTGGCCGAATCGGTAAAGGCACGTCAAGCTAAATGACGGTTCCGTATAGGATACAGGCTCGATTCCTGTCGGAGGACGAATATTTTATATGACAATTTCTCGGATATTCAGTGGACTTACCGTGCAACTGCACAGCTACCTGGGTATTTCAAGATTCCTGCTTTTTGGACTGGTCTTGTATTTAATCAACAGTAAAATTATACATAGAATGATATACGTAATACACAATAATATTGGCCGAGTGGTTAGAATGTTCGCTTTCTGACCATGAGACCCGAGTTCGAATCTCACCATGGTGGATTTGTCAGAAAGGTGACATCTTAAAATTATCGGTCCCCAGCGTGCGGCACCTTTTGAAAGTGCCTAAAAACCATACCCAATCCAAGCCTTGTGAGTAAAATTAGGGAGAGGGTGGTTGTGATAGCACGAAGTCACAAGTCATCGTAACCGAGGGAATGAGCGTGCTGGACTTGTTAGAGACTCTTGCGCTCTCACACAGAATCTGTAACTAAGGTTCGCTCAGCAATAGTTGCAGTATAAGCCACAGGTGGCTCAATCGGTAAAAGCACGTCAGGCTATATGACGGTTCTGTATAGGATACAGGTTCGCTTCCTGTCGGAAGACAAATATTTTCTATGAAAATTTCTCGGACATTCAGGCCGGTAAATGTCGTTAATACTGTTTATTATAATCGGAATATTTACTTAAATATTTGTATCTATAAAAAAGAATGTATAAACATAAAAATGTCTTAAAATAATTGTCGGACTTTGTCCATTTCATAATATAATAATATACATACGTATATTCTTTTACCCAGAAAAAAATGGTCGGTTCACAGTGGTGCTCTCGTAAGTACCTGACTTCTCCCGCTACCTTCTACATTGACAAGAGCCAGTTCAGGCTTAAGATGCTATATATGGATAGGAACCGCTAAGTCCTCACTTTCCAGTCTCGATAGTCCAAAAGCGAATGATGAATTACTCTCCAGCCTACAACACCTTTCTCACAGACGAAACGCTGTAAGCCCCTCGCCGTTCTATCGCTATTTTCATGGAAAGTGTTCATTCTTAAGCGCCACCAGTTCTAACCTTCACGATCAGAACCCGGTCTGCCACGCACATTATAGTGAACCACACTCCGTATTCCATTCGTGAGAAGTTCCACTTCTTCCCGCAAACCACTATGTCGAACCGACTCCCAAGAGGATGTTTTCCCGATCACTACAATCTTAAGCTCTTCATGTCTAAGGTTAACCGTTGTCTTCTCCGTATATCCGCTTAAACTGTGCTTACTATGTAACCCTCTATCTCGAACGGCCTCCGGACCTTGTACAGGATGAGTTGCCACCATTCAGAATCTATGAGCAAGCTTTTATTTTTCTCTATTAGTCAGTTATGTGCCAATAATAATACACGCTTAGGCTATCATGTCTTTTGATACATGACTGACGAGGCAGATTTTTTCCCGGGGTAGGTTGCCATTTCTTTCTGAGGTCGACCAGTTGACATCCAAGGCTATAGAAACTATTTACCCATAGCTGGAGAGATAGAATAGGATTCAAACCTTTCCCAAGGGTATTAGCACGGAAGTGAATATAAGTGATTCAACTGGAATTCGAACTCGGCTCTCCGATTCAGTTATGTGCCATGCCTGGTACACGCTTAGGCGATCATGTATCTTTCGATAACTGACTGACGAGGCAGATTTTTTCCCCGCAGTAGGTTGCCATTTCTTTCTGCGATAGATCAGTTGACATCCAAGGCTATAGAATCCTGTCTGTCCTGCTATTTACCCATAGCTGGCGAGGAGGAGAAGAGGATTCATACCTTTCCCAAGAGTATTAGCACGTAAGTGAATGTAATGGATTCGAATGGATTCCTCAATCCGAGCCGCTATCGATTACTCCACCGTGCCTCCTAAGTCAGTTATGTGCCATGCGTGATACACGCTTAGGTGATCATGTATCTTTCAATTTCGAGGCAGATTTTTTTTACCAAAGTAGGTTGCCATTTCTTTCCGCGGTAGACCAGTTGACATCCAAAGCTATAGAAACCGGTCTGTCCTGTTATTTACCCATAGCTGGGGAGATAGAATAGGATCCAAACATTTCTCAAGTGTATTAAGCACGTAAGTGAATGTAACAGATTCGAGTGGAATTCGAACTCGGCTCTCCGATTCATCTATGTGCCATGCGTGGTACACGCTTAGGCGATCATGTATCTTTCGTTAGCTGACTGACGGGGCAGATTTTTTTCCAGCATTTGGTTGCCATTTCTTTCTGCGGTAGACCAGTTGACATCCAAGGCTACAGAACTCGCTCTGTCCTGCGATTTACCCATAGCTGGCGGGGAGAAAAGTGGTTTCATACTTTTCCCAAGGGTATTAGCACGTAAATGGATTCGCCTGGATTCCTCAATTCGAGCTGCTATCGATTATTCCACAGTGCTTCCTAAGTCAGTTATGTGCCATATGTGATACATGCTTAGGCGATCATGTATCTTTCGATACATGACTGACGAGGCAGATTTTTCCCCGCAGTACGTTGCTATTTCTTTCTACGGTAGACCAGTTGCCATCCATGGCTCCGGTCTGTCCTGCTATTTACCCACAGTTGGTGGGGGGAAGAAGAGGATTCATACCTTTCTTAAGGGTATTAGCACGTAAGCCAATGTAATAGATTCGAATGGATTCCTCAATCCAAGTTATTTATGTGCCATGCGTGATACACGCTTAGGCGATCATGTATCTTTCGATACATGACTGACGAGGCAGTTTTTTTTTTTACCGCAGTAGGTTTCCAGTTCTTTCTGCAGTAGATTAGTTGTCATCCAAGTCTATAGAACCCGATCTGTCCTGCTATTTACCTATAGAGGATTCATACATTGCTCAAAGGTATTAGCACGTAAGTGAATGTAACGGATTCGACTGGAATTCGAACTCGGCTCTTCGATTCCTCAATACGAGCCGCTATCCATTACTCCACTGTACGTCTTAAATGAACTGTTTTGCTGTTTTTTTTTTAAATTGATAACACCGAAATTTTATAAATATTAACTCCATTTCGATTCGTTATTTCCTCGAAACTGATTCATATGTTTGCTTGACTGAGCAAGTCCACGTGTGTTTTTGTGCAATAAGGCAATCAGTGATCAGCCGACCGAACGCACTTGTCCGTTCGGTCGGCTGAAGTTCTTGAAACTTAAGTGTTGAACATAAGAGGCACAAAAGGTTTCCTCTTACCAAAAACCGGCCATGTCTCTGACCATCCTCACGCACAAATACACTACACTTGACAGTTCAAAATCTCTCTTTCGCTTTCCATTTCACTCACTCACTTTCTCGCTCTTTCTCTCTCTCTCTCTCTCTCTCTCTCTCTCTCTCTCTCTCTCACACACACACACACACACACACACATATAAACACGCACGTGAGCGGAGACACACACACACACACACAGACACACCCAATATATACGTCTCATTCTTTCCGCGTACAATTGTCTTTCTCTCGGGTACTCTTTATATAGCATTCTCTTTCTCAATCCATAATTTTGTGTCACAATCTTTTACATATATATATATATATATATATATATATATATATATATATATATATATGTAAGCAAATATGTGGATGTAGATCCGACGGTATGATGAAAATGTGGAAAAGACAAAGAAAAATCCGAATATTCGGATTTTGCTTTGTCTTTTCCACATTTTCATCATATATATATATATATATATATATATATATATATATATATATATATATATATATATATATATTTCCTTTATACTAAGAAGTTCTTTTTTACTCTTAGTATAAAGGAATATAAACTCTTAGGATAAAGGAAATTTGCATTAACCAGAAAGAGGCTAACACAAAAGAGTCTCTCTTTTTTTAAATATATATATATTTATATATAATCTCTCTTACAGTACAATACACACACACACACACACACACACACACACACACGCGCGCGCGCGCACGCGCGCATCTTCAAATGTAAGGCAACGCCCAAAAAAGTTTGGACGGTCACCTAATTGGCTTGACTGATAGGGACGTGGATTTGTATGTTGAGTCATTACACTCTAATGTTAGCTATCTAAATTCAGCCTTTAAATAAATACGCTATCTAATTCAGACTTTTATATCACGTAAACACAGTACTTAGCTGTTACAAATATTTCCAAGATTATAAAGCTTCCTGGAGCCGAGCCACAATCTTAAACATGCACTGTTTTACTAGCAGCGGTGGGAGCCTTTCTGCTCTTGACTAGTATGTCATTGCCATTCAAACAAAATCGAACGAGTGATTAATGCACAGAATAGGTATGTGAGGGACGTATGGTGAATGTGTTGTTGTATGAGAATGGCTTTTTTCGTAGAAATTTCTTTCCAATATTAGAGTGCGTCTTCCAAGCTGCAACGTCTTATAAGCCGGTATATATATATATATATATGTATATATATATATATATATATATATATATATATGTGTGTGTGTGTGTGTGTGTGTACACACACACACACACACATACATACATACATACATACATACATATACATATATATATATATATATATATATATATATATATATATATATATATATATATATATATATAATCGAGTTTGCCCAAGCAAGAGAGTAAACCCACAAGGGGTTATTGGGTGAGGAAGAATTAGAAAACAGAAACATTACTAAGGAGCGAGAAAAAAAAGAAGAGTAATTAAGAATGTCACGATTTGGTAAGGGGTAACGACAAGTTTAGTCTGTTTATTTCTTTGTCGGCAGACAAAAGTGATACTCCTGCTTTTTATTCACACATTACAATATGGCCGTCACAGTACTTCCGTGTCTGATCCCGATTACGACAAGGAGGAAAATACACAACGATTGACATCTTCTGTTTTCATTGTGAGTGTTATTATTGCTATATAGATATTAGAAACAGAATGGAAGAAAGATATAATTTCTCCAAATGTGATACTACATGTTAGATATGCAATATAAAACGTTTCTTATAACCATGGAATATTAGTGTTTGAGCCTTTTATATTATATTCTTATTCTGTCCTGGACATTGAGTTCTACCTGGATTTTATCCTCTTGGAAATTTATATATATATATATATATATATATATATATATATATATATATGATAGAAATTGTAAGGAGGATTTGATAATTATAATTAAGTAATTCATGAAGTGTTGAGTCTTGACTCAATGTTGAATCTCGCCTATTGCATGGAATAATAATGCAACACAAAATGTACTTAGAACAAGAATGTATTATAACAAGAAAGTGTACACAATAAGTACATATAGTATTTCTGTATATTTCTGGGAAGACGTTCCTGGAGAATGTGTTGACTAGTCGCAGTCGATCAGAGTCTCTAGTTGGATCTCGTGATTCCTTCTTCCTTCTCCCGGTATCAACCATTATTTATATAGTTGGTAGTCACCTATGCAGATTAGGTGGATCCCACCACAACATGAAGTCTGAAAGAAACCTCAACAGAATGCAGAAAGCACTGGGCGGCCGTTTTCGTCCTATAATTGGGACTCATCAGCACTGCGCATCCACTACCGAGAATTGAAACCCTGACAATTAGTTTGTCCAGCAAACGTCATACCAACTGTTCCAACGGGCCTCGGTGACGAAGAGATAGCAAATCAGACTCAATATAGCGCCGCTCGCTCACATATTCCGTGGTGGAATTCAACTGAAGTTCTCTGTAACCATAGAACTGTGCCCCCGGGACCCACGACTACTATCACCAAGCCGCTCAACTAAAGCATTAGAAGCCGGATCAAGCAATGATATGCATATAGAAATTGTTAGGAGGATTTGATAATTATAATTAAGTAATTCATTGAGTCTGAAAGAAACCTCAACAGAATGCAGAAAGCACTGGACGGCTTTTATATATAA
Source organism: Acanthosepion esculentum (assembly GCA_964036315.1). NCBI lineage: Eukaryota > Metazoa > Mollusca > Cephalopoda > Sepiida > Sepiidae > Acanthosepion > Acanthosepion esculentum. Next base: position 58,208,616 of record OZ038516.1, read on the forward strand.
AATTATTTTAGTTATATATATATAATATATTGTAATGGGAGGCAGAAAACCGCGCCTGAAATATATAAACACTAAAAATTGACAAAAATCCAAAATAGAAAATGCAGAGCAAAGACAATTACGAAATGACTAAAATGCAGTCTACTTTAGAATAATCGTCTCTATATCATATATATATATATATATATATATATATATATATATATATATATATATATATATATATATATATATATATATATATATTCTGTAGTTCACTGCTACCATCAAGAGGAATCTAAATGAAATAATAATAAAGACGAAGGTATATTAATATACAACCCAGTGGGTCTGAAGATTTTAATTTTTTAATAGTTTTTATTGTTCAATATATATATATATATATATATATATATATATATATATATATATATATATATATAATTGTTTATTTCAAAATTATAACATAAATATGTTAGAAAATTGCTACAAAAATAGCCATTTTGTTTCAACACCTCCGGTGTCTTATCAAGTCATGACGTTGAATTAGATAGCGTATTTATATATATATATATACGCCCATGTGAGTAATATCTGAATAGTCTGTTTGGAAACTTTACTAACTGTTTCAAAATTGAGTATTTGTAGGTGTATATATGTGTGTGTCTTTATTAATGTATGCGTGTATGATCGGCTATATGTGCCTTTCACTGTATGTGTGTGTTGTCTGTTTTTCTTTTCTTTTTAAGGGTTGTGGACATCTATTTCCTGTTTCGTTCGGGTTTTGTGTGTGTATATATCTAAATATGTTTGGAATTATAATCTGATTGTGTATGTATTGTCTTTTGCAAGATTCCACCCCCCCCCTTGCCCATATCACCACTTCAAATGTATCTAAGTTGTAACGAAGCTTCGCATCCACATTAGATTTTAACATTTATTCTGAGTTTTTTTAAATAAATAACAAAATATATGTATTTTTTCCTTAGTTTCTTCTTTAACTAATTTTATATTTTAAACTTAATACACATTAAATTTAAAATTTAAAATTGGTAATCTTTAATTTTCAATTTTATAATAAAATTTAATATTAATTAGAATGATTTCTATTTTAGTCTAACCCTAAAAGTAAAGCATTAATTATTATAACCTTAGTTCGTTGTCAAGGTTTTTGAATTCTCATATACTTGTATTTTGATTGGTCATTGCAGCTTAAGTAACAGTTTCCCCTATCGAGGGGCGTTTGGTTGATGTGAACCTTTAAAACCCTTTATTCTACATACAACGCCATCACTTGTTGAAACAAGTGTTGAAACAAAATGGCTATTTCTGTAGTGATTTTATAACATATTTATATTATAATTTTCGAATATATATATATATATATATATATATATATATATATATATATATATATCCTATGTCTACACGTTCCATATTAGTTGATTTAAAACAG